>JAOTIZ010000004.1:26155759-26170262 GCA_027123425.1 Erythroxylum panamense
GGGCTTATCGGGAAACAACCCCCGACGTGCCTTCTTTGTTTTGCAGGAATCTTCAAGTCGGAACTGATCAACCTCATTGATCCAAACGGCAACGTGCAGCCTCTCCAGAATCCGGCAGAACCAGATTTTAACATAGATCGTGTCAATGTGAATCATTCCTCTCTTCGACTTGCGGAAGTTATCGGTAGAGAATCAACAGTTAAAGTGTCTAATAATATGCATCATAATTTAGATTATCCAAATATATCTTTCTCTTATGTTCTATCCACCTCAATAGCACTTATCGAGGATCAAGGTATAAATCTTCTTAGCTATATTCTTTGTAGTTTTGTATTATTATTGCTCCTCGAAGTGATCAACCCTTTTATAAGTCCTTTTAGGCATAAACCATCATCTATCTTAGTCAAAATTAGCTGCCTAAAGAATTTTCCTACTGAACCTCTACAGCTTCCTTTTTTCCCAACTGTGAGCATTGTGATACGAAGAGATTCTATTTAGAGCCCACATCATTTTGTTGTTTGTTAGGAGAGATTTCTATTGTTGCTCCTCAAATTCCATATGCTTTAAAATGATTATTTATTGATGGTGATGAAGATTCTGAGCACTTCAGAAAGAATATTCGTATATATAATAATAATATAGCTTTTACTTCGTATAGAGCTAGGTATGATTAAGAATTAAAGAAAAATAAGAAAGGTGTTTATACATTTCGTGTTCAAGGTCAAGTTTATCATTTCCTTAACAGTTTAGTTTCGACAACTAATGGGGTGTCTGGTATCCAACTCTACTTTTTTGATACTGATGAGGAACTTAGAAGAAAGATAAAAAGTTATGATAAACTTCATGAAGATACAATAAAACTGATTATGAAAGTCTTAGAACATAATCCCTATGTTAAATTCTTCAGGATTTTTAAGGACATTCTAACACTTGACAATCATACAATAGTCTTGAGGTGCTATATTGGCCTTGATCAACATGTATACAATCTTCCTACTGCATCATAAGTAGCTGCTATATGGATTGAGGTGGATGATGAAAGGGTTGATAAATCTCCACACATCCAAGTCTATAGTCATTCAGGCACAAGTTATAGAATCCAATCTTACTATACCTGTTATGATCCCATTCGGTATCCTCTTTTATTTCCTAGTGGTGAATCTGGATGACATCATAGAATTAAGCGGTTGTTTTCAAAGTGAATGAGAAACAATGCTTCAAATGAGAGATGTGACATTAATTTCAGTTCTTTTGTTGATCCATCTAATTTATTTAATATGGAGAATACATGCAAGTGTTTCTTTTCCTGTTTCGTTTTTATAGTGGTGTCTATCCTTACGCTTTTATTTATTTGATTTGTTTGTATAATTTTTAGTTGCTAGTCAAGAATATTGTGAAGATGGCACTGTTTCTGCTAGAGAGTAGTATTGTTATAGGCTCCAAATAAGAGATAATGATGAGTCAATGTTGTTCCATAGTTAAGGCTACTTTAGCAATTTTTTGTGGGTGCTTATATAAAGATTGAAACATCTAGACTTGATTTCCATAGAAAGAGACAAAATGAGATAAGGACAGAGATATTGCAGGGTGTTTTGGACAATATTGTCATTGGTCAGACTAAAGGTTATCGAATTGGCAGTCGAGTTATGCTCTCGGCTTCGTTTGTTGGTGATCCAAAAGATATGAAATGTCGTTATCTTGATGTAATGACTCTGATATAGAAGTATGATAAACATGAATTTTTTCCCACCATGACTTGTAACCCAATATAGAAGGAGATTCAAGATAACCTTGGGTTCATGAAAAGTTACAAGATAGGCCTAATTTATTGACTCTAGTTTTTAGAGCTAAATTTAAGATCCTTAAAAATGAACTAATCAAGAAACAAATCTTTGGAGAGGTTCCCGCATATGTTTATGTTATTGAGTTCCCGTAGTTTCCCTCATGCTCATTTGTTATTGATACTTAAGCCTCATTCTGAATTACTTAATCTAGAATCTTACAACCAAATCATATCTATTGAAATACCAGATCGTATTCAAAATTTATAGTTATATTCTCTTGTCATTAAACAAATGATCTATGATCCTTGTGGCCATACGAATAAAGATAACCCTTTTATGAGAAATGGTGTGTACAAGAACCATTATCCCAAAAATTTTGCTCCTTTTATTGTCCATGATGAGGATAATTATGCATGTTATAGAAGGAGCGATGATGGGCGAAAAGTAAAGAATTATAGAAAGGAGGTAGATAATAGGTGAATGGTTCCTTATAGTCCATACCTTTTGCTTTTCTTTGATTGCCACATAACTGTTGAAATATACTATAATGTTAAGCTTGTTAAGTTCTTGTATAAGTATGTCTTTAAGAGCCATGATCTTGCTAATTTTGGTATTTTTGATCAAGAGACTACTGTTGATATTGATAAAATCAGTAATTTCTAAGACAGTCGTTAAATTTTACCTCGTGAAGCTTTTTAGCCTATACATAATTTTGTTTCACCGTCAAATTTCTAGGTATAACTTGATCAGCTAACTAAAGCTCAAAAAACATAAATTGATTTTCTTTTTTCATTTCTTCAAATACTTATTGAAGTTAATCCGAATTATGAATGTAACCAACTTTCAATCGCCAGTTTCCCATTACATGATAATTTCAATCGCTACTATTATTTAATGCCAATAAAGTGAGAATAATACCAATAAAGTAAGATTATTTCAGCATAGAAGGATAAGAAATATAAGACCTATGCTACTTTGATATATTATAAATATAGATAGACATACACCAAAAAATTTGAAGCATGCATTATATTGAAAAGATCAGGAAGGGGGAAAACCAGGAAGGCTAAACTTGCAATTTAACACATTGGAAAGCATCCTTGGCTTAACTTTCCCGTCTATTTTTACTTTTCAACTTCTACAGCCCCCTTCAAATCTATGATTATGAGTGCTCAATATTAACTCTGCAGTTACAGAAGTTGCTCTAAAACCAAAAAAAAATCTTAGAAATTCTCATCACGTCATTTACTTTCACATCACAGGCTTCGACCAAGCTTCTCATACAAATCGCGAGGCCAGTTCCTACTCATATTATTTGCCAAAAACTCTGCAATCTGCCAAAAAGAAAATCCAAAACAAAGTGACAATGATGCTCATACGAATAAAAACTACACATGTTGACGATTGTAGTCTTCCAACAGCAAAGTATCATACTCAAATTAATCTTTGAACTTTATTCATGTATCCATTAGATCCGTTGTTATTTCTTTATATTGATTAGACCTTCAACTTTATTTTTCACACTAAACTGGTCCAAGTTAAGAGCTAATAGAAAGCAGTTAAAGAACTAAGTTGTTACCATAATTCCTGAAGTACAAGTCAAGGTTCATGTCTTCACGTATTTAAACTCCGTTAGGTAGATCAAACTGAAATTAGTTTGATCTTAAAAATGTGACAATGAAGTAACAGTCCAAAATATAGGTAAGAAAACTTGATTGAACTCTGAAGTAAAGTCTTCAATTTTCTGTAATAGCCAATTTTACAAAATCAATTCAATAGCTTGCTAGAGAATCTGTGGTGTACGAATGCAGAAGGTTGGTATATTTATGGAAAAGCTCATCGAACAACAAGAAAAATACACATCTATAGCAACAGAACAAAGTTTATATTTCGGCCAATGAAAGATAGACCTCGATCCTTTCTAGTAAAAATGGTTGATGAAAGAAAAAAGTAGCACCATGCACAAAATTCAATTAATAGAAAAATGAAACCAACATTTCTTTAAGGGTTTTGAATTATATTTGGGCTTCCCCTCTTAAGTAAATGTGACTACAGTTTTACTATGGGCATGCATTTCGTTGGTGTCTTCATCTTTCATATGTGGGTCTTCATCTAGCATCACAAAGCAAATGATGGCACAAAAGAAGCAAATGATGGAAGACACCACTTGGAGATTAAATATAATGACCAAATATAAAGGACGTGCAGTTAAGAAAACCTTAGCAACAGATGACCCGTATAAAGGAAACATGCAGAAGAGCAAAAAGGTAGTATTTTCAACAGACCTTTGCCCTCATAGCACGAAGAGATCCATCAGAATCTGGCACATTGTCAAGACATGCAAGAGTAACCTTCAAAAGGTCTGGTACACATGCTTGAACATGAGAAGATACATTTTGAAATGCTTCAGCATTCACATCCAACAGTCGAGGATCCAGTGGAAGGAAGGGAAGTTTGGCAACTTCCTTCAAAGCGTCAAGATGATGTCCCAGTCTTGCCAACTTGTGAACAGACAATACTGCTTCAAGTTGTCTCAGCACAGTTTCTTGCTCTAAAACCCGCTCCCTTTCTTGAAGGCTGAAATCATAAGTGATATATTTAATGCCAGGCATACAGAGTACACAAAAAAGAACACTATACCATGCAAAAAATTCTAAATTCACTGATTACCATAAATAAAATTTCAATGTTGTGGATGAAAATCCACAAAAATTGTGATCAAATAACAATGGACATATGTGGTCTGTAACTTTAGATCAGACAAACCTAGTTAATTAAAGAATAATCTTTTGGTTCTTAAATATTGTCCGTTATTTTCTTACGCAAAGGTAAATAAGTTACACCAAATTCTGATAATGTTAGTTGCATTATTGTAAAATAAAAAGATTTAATAATTCATTTTAAAAATTATACAGTTTGTTTGGTTTCCGAACAATACCTTCTGCAAACTGCTAGATAACCTATTGAATTAGGAGTTCATTGCCTCTGATGAATAATCATAAATACAAAACTGAAGGCAATTAATGATACACAACTATCATCACCAAATGAAAAGAAATGATTATACCAAGAAATTCACCAATTATGATACTGTACTAGGTAGTAAAGTTAGTTCTGAGAAATATTTAAAACTCAACCCATCTAAATACTTTTTCAATGTAAACTACCAGGTTATTCAAAAACAAGAAAAGGATATTAATCCCATTGAATTACACTTCTATCTTTTATTAATACAAAATAGTTCAAAAATCTAAATGCAAATGCTTTCTAGTATACCCAGAAGTTCCTTAAACGAAGAATACTGTCTTTTGGAAGCCAGTTTAAATGTGCTTCAGTATCAGCAACATCTGACTAGCTAAGCACCATGCCAATCATGATTTGAATTATGAAAAGAAAGCTCGCAGGAAGCAGTCAAAGTTGCAGACTAACCTGGCTTCAGGATAATACTTGAACATCTCCAAAATCTCATTTCCAGAATGAATAAGACCTGATGTCTGGCTCTCACCATCCAGTCTACAACGTGAAAGGGCACAAATTGCTTCTGACAGGCACTTATTAATGGTATCAAGTGCCATAGAAAAAGCTCCAACTCTCTTGTGAATTTCTATAGACTGCATATCACAATAAATTTATAGTAATAAACAAAAAGAAAATTCACAAGATAAATGTTGACAAACATAGTGAAAAATAAGAAATATATATTACAACAAGAATAACTAAAGACCATTAGATGTACCAAACATTTACATGCAAGAGCAAACATGCGTGCACAGATGTCGAGAAAGCAATAGCCCAAGACTACACCCAGTGTTTTTCAAAGAACAGCATCTGACAGCCCAACTTTTGTTCAAGAGCCAATTAAAAAGTTGAAGACAACAATTATTCAAAAGCTGAGAAATATTGTCCTTCCAAAGGATTCCTAGGAATAAAGATTTCACTGCCCAAAAATGGAAAGTTGAAACTAGAAATTAAATAACATGCAGATTAGTGTCGAAATGGGAAAACTAGGGTGAGAAAATGACACATGCCTTGTCATAGAGTCCTGCTTCCTGACACTGGCGAGCAGTTTCAAGGAGAAATTGATGCCTTGCTTTGAAATCGGCAAAAAATCTTGCTAATTCACCTTCATCACCAGCACCTCTTGGACCAAGTAAAAGATGAATTCCACCATCTCGTAATAACAGCTCAGTAAGAAGTTGCTTCAGCATTACACTTTTCTGCCTTAGCTGATTTGCACTGGCCTTCCCAGTCCACGACACCTCTCCACCACCTACTGCAGCAGCAGCTTGTACATAATATTCCAATGCCAGTGGGATATCACCATGTCTTAAATATGCAGATCCATGCTGCCTAATAATGCTAGAGACCTCTGCATAAGGATCCATTACTCCTAATTTTTGTCCAGCGCCAGTGCTTTCAGACAGAACTCCATGATCTGCCAGTGCAATTGATATATGGACAGCATCAATATCACACCCTTCATCAGTGGGTTCCTTTGCCAGATACAAGGCCGCTGGTAATAACTGGATGCTTAAAAGCAACACATAAGGGTATACCAATGGGTCCTTCCCACTTTTGGTATAATACGATGGCTCAAATTTGTTGAGGTAAACCTGTAAGTCTTCCAAACTGTATGGCGATGAACCTTCATGTAGGTTTACAGGTGAGGCTCCATTAGGGACATCTCGCACAGCTGACAACGTAAACCACAAAAAATCTTCTATTGTAGTGAAAAGTGTTGGCAGATCTCTTAGGAGGCGGTCAATCAGCCTGCGAAAACCAGATACTATAGCATAGAGTAACAACTTTTTCTTGTCATATGCAGCTCGACCCATCCGATCACCCATTCTTAACATTTTTTCACACTCATCTGAAGCAGCAGCTGCAATTTCAGTGGACACCATACCTCCAGTATTAATCCACTCACTAAGCTGTAGAAAAGGAAGGTTTAGTGGGGCTGATTATTAAGACTTATACATTTTTAGGACTTAGATATAGAACAATCATTTACCAGAGGTGCAAATTGATGCGAGACACGGGATGATTGGGCAACATTTCTTGCTTCATCATAATATCCAGTTCTTAGGCAGAAATAAATCTGTTAAGCATGAAATCAAGATTTAGAATGAAAGAATGTAAGAGTCAAAGTGACTAGTAATAATACATCCAATGAATGTTACCACCCTGTTGATCAGCCAACTTTTGAATGCATAACCATGGGTGTACATACGCAATATATAACATGGTTGTTTGTACACCATTCATCCTTATGTAATGGTCTTCTAAGTTACAAATTTACAAGTAACAAAGGATGAAACCCAAAACAGCCTGCGACATGTGGAAGTAGCACAAGCCCAAATGGTCACATTTTCTTAACAAAGCAAACTAGTCATGAGCAACAAATACAAACAATTGAAATCTTACACCACACTACTCACTTTGTTTTCCCAATCTCAGGGGAGCAAAAGTAGTTTATTAACTTAGGTGGCCTTGAGGCCCGTTCTCAGCAGTTTTTAATTGAATCAAGATCACAAAGATAAGGGAACTCCTATTTCACAGGAAGAATCAAGTGAAACAAACTGAAGAATCTCATGGACAGTAAAATCAACGCTAACCAATTTCACTTGTAACACGCAAAGCTCTTTCTTTGTAGAATTTTATGTAATAATGAAGATGATTCGTTAACAGCTTTAGGCAAGACCATTTGGGCAACCCATATGCAGTGATTTTCAAGATTTGCATTCAGCTGTGTTTCCAAGCAGCACCCATAATTTAAAACAGTTATTGTTGGAAATCACACCAAAAACTCAGAATAAGGGTAATGCTAACAAAGTTCTCTACTCCTTCTTGATTTTTGAACTGTTAAAAACTAAACAATAATCTGAAACAACATACTTGTTGCCAGGTGGTATCCACTGGAGGCTGTCTACGAATATCACCTGCATCAAAATCAAGAACTCCATAATCCCTTAAACGAACCTGTATAAAAAGGAAAAAGAAAATATTATAAAATCTTGAAAGACGGCCGTAATTTGTAAGTCAAGTCAAATAGTAAGAACCAGACAAACCCGAAGAAATGCGTGAACTCTTTGTAAATTTCCAACTGCTCCGCCAAGGGATGCCTGACATAAGATCACAATAAACAGGAAAACATTAATGAAGAGCAGAAGCAAGAAGGCATCAAGGACAAGACTTTAACGAGTTGAGAAACGAAAACTGATTTATAGCAAATATCAATTTCAAGATTGATGTAAAAAATTATCCAAACTTCTAATACCTGTGCAAGATGACTTTGTATTGTATCCATCATATATTTTTCATGCCCCCATTCTAGATGGCGCCTTGCACCAAGTACTAAAGATATTTTTCTCGGAAAGTTCCACTGCACACTTGAGTTTTCGCCCAGCAGTGTCTGTCAATCACATTAACGTTGTCAGATTTTCTAATGACAGAAACTCAAAAGGAAACAAACAAGTTCTGAACTAGATGACCTCAGAAGAAGCTCAGGAAAATGTTTTAGGTTTACCTGAATAAGGTGCCATATCTTCTGCATGTTAACTGATTTTCCAGCAGATGTTTCAAGCCCCAAACTTTCATAGACAACTTTGAAAGCTGTTGCAGGCTAGAAGAATAAACAGCAGATAATAAACATACAGAAATTGAAACCCTTTTGCTTCTTTAATGGATCAATGTGATAGAGAAACAGAGGCACAACAGCCCAAAGATTCAGTTTGCTTCTAATTTGGAGTCCCCATTACAAAATTCTTGGGCTTTTCAAGATGGTAAAGTTTGTTGTACAAAGGAGCTCTTACAGATTTTTCAACTTCTGCATAGTACCTATAAATCTTTTCAGTGGCCACAAAATCTTTTTAGATCATTCAAATTCAATCCCCTTTATGTAAACATCAACGCGCGTTTCTAACCCACTTCATAACTGCTTTTTGCTCGATTACTAATGTCTTTCAAGTCAGTACATATGTGTTTAAATCAGCTAGCTAACAAGAACATGGTGCAGGAAGAAGTTTAAGCAACGAAGAAACAGTTCAGATGAAGATTTATCTTACTAAAGCCAATTAAAATATAAATCTTTCACACGCGGTGAGGGAAGAAGTATGGAAAAATAACAAACAACCACCCTTACTTTAAATAATAAGCCGCGCTCTCTTGCATTGTTAAGATTCTTCACAACAGCACCATAGGCTGAAGCCTTTTTCTCCACTATAGGCTTGTTTGCTATGAGCTTCATGTCTGATCTGCCAGAGGAAACTTGAGAACTGGAAGTTATAGACATCAATTGACCAGGATGTGTAGGACCAGAGCTATCAACTAAGTTAGTTCTAGGCAAAGTTGATATCCGATTCAAGCTCTGAAGAAAGTCACGTTTTTCCTTTTGCCAATCTTCCTGCAATATATAGCATTATTATTATAAAGTCCTCATTGTAGATTCTTCGAATAATAATATCCTTTAATTGCCTAAATTTATTAGCACAATGTTAATAGCAGGACTTCCGTAAAAAAGCATTAGGAAAGATTGAAAACAAAATCCAAGAAAAGCATTGGGAGAGATTGAAAACAAGATACAAGGAAGAAAACTAACAAATTATCTCTATTAAATTAAGTTTATGGAAAGGCTTAAAAATGCTTTAAAGGGTTAATTATATTTAAAATTTAATTAATTCCTCAATACTAGCTAAAACTATTAAAAAATTAATAAAATGCATAATCAAATTTGTTTCAAATATAACTAAGACCTCAGGTCCGTTAACTCCACTCATTAGAGTGGTTGATGAGGAAGGCCAGATATATTTTAAAATTAAAATTTCTTCTTGTTATTTCTGGACTTTAAAACAATAGAATTGCAATCAAAATATTGGTGATAACTAAGATCGTACGTATTGCAATATGGAGAAAAGATGAGGTCTCATCAAACAGCGCTAATGTTTGGATATATTTGAAACAAACTGAAATTTTAGGTATTTAATTGATCTTTTTGGTAAGTTTTGGCAAGCATTGAAAATTTGAGTAAAGTTATAAATTTAAACTATAATTTACTCTTTCTTCAATGGCACTAGAAAAATCAATTAAAGAAAGAGGGTTAAAGAAGGGAAATGCAATATGTAGGAGGATTGAAATTAGATATTTTCAAACAAACTCCAACGATATTTTGGTAAGCCAATAATTTTGACAACTTGTATGTTCGTATTTTAAAAAGGGGAAAACTAGTCTTTGCAAAAACAAATACAGATATCCAAGATAAAATGTTTGTAGACGACATAAATCAAGTAATAAATGGGTTGAAATCAGATTACTTGCTCGTAAAACAACCCCATAACACTCTTTTACCCATATTTCTATATCAAAAAGAGTAGGAGGGAACAGTAGCAAACAAAGGTTACGTTGGGTGGATAAGATTAGTCTATTGTAATTCTAGAACAAGCATCATTTTTTTTTCTTAATTCAATTCCACGACAATCAATAAAAACGTAAACCAAAAATCAAGAAGCAACAATAAGGCAATTCACCAAAATACCTATCTAAAATTGGCTACAGTTGAAACATAAGTCTTCTAAATGATATGCATGAAAAATTCTGATAATGGCAACTTTTGGACAACAAATAAATCCTTCACCCAATGGACTATAGCGTACTACCGCTTAAACATTTATGGATGTACTAAGGCCAAAATAGTAGGAAAATTGAATAATTGCATGTTATATGTCAAGGAAACTGAAGAGGAGATGAAGTTGCATAAGGATAAGCTGTAAAGAGACCCACAATCTCTTCGGGAACGTACAAAAAGACGAGTAGTGCATGCTAAAAGAGCAGCCCATTGCTCCACTGTTTATATCCATGAAGTCCAAATTCCATAAGGAAATGAAAACTATAACAAATCAAACATTGAATCAGCACGAACCTCCAAAACCTTCATCATATAATCATTAAAACTTCTAAGATTATCCTTTTGAGCTTCCTGTATGGCAGAAACCATGGCCATTTCATGAACCTGCACCAAAGAAAAAGAGGATTAATTCATTCTCATTGAGCATCAAGACAATATCTAACAAGTAAGACGAAATACACTAGGAGAACAGTTATCACTACTAAATAGAGTGATATAGAGGCAGTGGAGACATTCGTACATACTATAACCATGCATAGAACTGGAAACTATACATGAACGAAGACAAAATGTAACTTATTACAAAATCAATTTCTCACTTGGGTAAATAATTAACTAAGAAAATTAAAATAGAGAATCGCAACCAAAAAGCAAGAGCTAGACACAAAACAGAAACATGAAGAATTGACCATAAATATTTCATGAAATAGGAGAATTGAAAGATTTTCTAATTCAGAAACATTATGGCTTGCCTAATGCAAAACCAGGGCCACACTTCCTGGGTGAAATCTCTCATGTTCTTTATCCTTCTTTTCTAAGCGCTATTGCACCAAAACTTATAAGCTAGTAGATACATAGTCGTATGCACAGGTTTCAATACCTGTATAACACTTGGTTGGTTTAACGTCAAAAGGTTTGATGACTAATAAATATGAACAACGCAAAATACTTAAGCCTGTGATGGAAGACAATCCACAACTCAAATATTAGACTCAAAGAAATACACTAGGTTTAGGGTAAGTTAAGTCACATGCGAGTCTATAATTAAGACTTCAAAACTACCTGTTGTAGATATTCTTCAATGCTTGTAGCCTCAGTTGAGAACACATCCTCAAATGTTGTCTTGAAAGAGGAAAAGAAACCAACAAATAAGAAAAGGAAAGTTGAAAGGAAATTTGCACTAATCCACCACAGAAATCAACTAGATCGAACAAGAATATTTACCTTCAACTCAAAAGACTTAAGATCTTGTGCAAGTTGCTCAGCATTTATTCCTTCACGTGCAAGAAGCCTGTGAAAGAGTAACACATTAAGAAAATAAATATGCCCTTCATATATTTACTAATTTACTTGGTAGGGTAGATGGAATGCAAAGCAAAATAGAGTGGAAATTTTAACTCTATCCTCCTGAAAGTGTATAAGAAATTCTCTCATGGTTTATGGGGAAATAATGTGTAGCTTAATGGGTGATAATCCCAAGTGTTAGAAAATCACCTCGTAGCAGCAATAGACTGAGAAGGGGCCTCATTCCTTAGGGTTTTGGCCTTGAGCTTCTTTGATAGGGCTTCTAACTGATCTAAGTTTCTCTGAACAAGAACAAAAACAAAAAATGAAACCATAACGGCTAGTACGGAACAAAGGCGTTCCGAACACCATCCATTACTGAGGTTACAAATGCTCTTTAAAAAGAGAATGGGATCAACATTGATAAGCCAATTTTAGTCTTCCAACAACTAGAACAGGAAGAAGCAACGAAATTGGGAGCACCATTGTTACGTAAAAACAAACTATAAGACTGGTTTCGAGTTATTCGGCATACATGAGAAATAGCTTAGAAACATTCAGATATACTTTGTGAACAAACGAACAGACAACGGAAAAGAGAAATGGAGAGAGACCTGAAGAGGAGGAAACTGAGAAGAAGGAGCAGCTTGCTCCAGAAGCTTGGTCGAAGAGTGAAGGAGATCGGTCCACCCGCCCATGTCTTGTTCACTCACCATGCTTCTTCTTTTTTCTTCCTCTCTCTCTCTCACTCACTCACTCACTCACTCACTCTCCTTGATTTTAACTCAAAACCCTAATCCTTTTTGTTTCTCGGATTATTTAGAGAGGGCTTGGAGGACCTTCAAGGAAGATAGAAAACAGAAAGTTATTAGGAGCGTGTTTACTGCAAAGGCCGGGAGGAAAACTGTCCCGTAAACGGAAGAGCAACTCTCACACACTTACACATAGATGAATTGAATTCTTACATGGGTTTAAAACCCACCTCCTTTGTAAGTTCAATTCACGCTATAATTCACGTGAATTGAACTCCTTTGGCTGCGTCATTTTTTTTTGGTTACAAATGAGAGAAAACGAAAGACTTACTGTGATGCTTGTGAACCATACAGACAAACCCAACTGCCGACGTCCCGTTTCGTCTGTGGAACTTGACGACCCGAGAAGAGATCGAGAAGAACGTGGTCGGGAACAAAAGAGAGATCGGAGGAAATGTGAAGTTTGAAAGACCCAAAGCCTAGCCGCTGCCAGAAGCAAATCGCCGATGACTGTTTACCACACAGTGCGTGCAGACTTCATTAAGAGAGATTTAATTCAAATGATCAAAAAACTACCTTTACTTGGCTGCGTCATTCCCGCTATCTAATATATGCCTTCTCCAATCCTCACAGCCATCTTTGACCCAAAGCACAAAAGTTATGTTTATATTCAGATTATTCAATTTTAGATCTTAATAATTTTTTAATTTCTTTTTAAAATTTAATATTATAATCAACATTTAATTAAAATCTGCTAAGTTTTTTAAAATTTAAATTGAGAAAAATTTAAATTTTATTTTAAATAAATTTGATTAAAATATTATATGTAATTTGGAGTGAAATATCAAAAAATAATTTTAAATTGAGAAAATTTTAAAATATTTTCAATTTTATTTTAAATAAATTTGATTAAAATATTATATATAATTTGGAGTGAAATATCAAATTTTATTAGTGCCTCGTAGTTATCAATGTCAAAGAACTACTGCTCGTTCATGCATTTTTAAGCTTCTAAATTATAATAGTTTTCTATTATCTTCATATCTCAATCTAGTCTGATATCATTTGCAATCAATTAATACTTATAATGAAGTTGATGTTTATAAGTTGTTTTATGTAAGTGTAAATGTTTATTAGCTAATAACATTATTTTTTAGTTAGAGGTAAATGTGTCATATAAAATGATTGAATTCAATTTTAATATTATTAGATTTGTTCTAAACAGTGTAATTGAATTCAATTCTAATATTATTGGATTTGTTCCAATTCAATCTCATTAATGTAATTGAATTGAATTCGTTAATGAATTCAATTCGATGGTTTCAAACAAGCTGTTAGAAAAAACAAGGCAAAAGACTCTCGTGTACGTACTTTGATATGGCTCATTTCCTCTCGCACCAGTCGGAGGGGTAAAATGCATTTCTTTTGAAAGCATTTCTTGAAACCCAGATTAAAAAATAGGCTTATTTATGACTGCAAAATCACAAAAATCATTAGATGGATGCCTAAGTTGTACCTTTCGAAGCTGCGTTGGTTTTAGTCTAATTAAGGATGATGACATGTATTTTAGACTTAATTTTAAATTAATAATTAATAACTAATAATCTAAATTTTGATTTAATTTAAATATTTGAAATCAATTTCTTTATTACACTTATTTTTATTTTTTTAATTTGAATCCTACCTAAAGGATTAACTATCTTTGTATTTTAAAATTAGGCAGAGAAAACAGTCCACTATCACGGCGTTAGAGTAATTTCCGTACCCTTTGGTATACTTTTGGTAGAGAAAACAGTCTCTTAATAAAGTTGTTGAACCCAAAGTTATGAATACCGTACCGGGTTCGGTATCGGATTGAGCTCTGAAACGGAACTATACCAGTACCGGTCGATACCAGGTACCGTTTCGGGGAATTTTTTAAAATTATGAAATAGTCCCTAAAATTTTTAAAAATTGCAAAATAGTCCATATTAGTATATTATATATTTGTACTGTACACTTTACTAGTTTACTGTTTACATTAACCATGTTTTCAAAAATCTTAATAATAAATAATAATGACA
>JAOTIZ010000004.1:26189943-26200011 GCA_027123425.1 Erythroxylum panamense
AAGCTATATGATGCATGTTCATGCCGAGATATATTTACTCTCGCCTAACCCGTTCCAAATGACCAAATTACCCTTCCCATCGGTGATGAGATGTTACAACTTGTGCATGCAAGAGGCGCATCTTATGGTCTTATTCGTGTTTTTAACCTGTCAATTTTTTAAATTTATTTATCAAGTCTCCCTATCAATGGAGACTTCCTTACCATTTATTTAGTAATCATCCATTTATCCATTGGAAGACAATACCACGTCATCTGTGGGATTCGACCCCATAACAAAAGGGTTAAAAGCCTTGTGCTCAACCGCCCAAGCAGAATATATATATTATCTTTACGGGTTGTGATGGCTTTCTATGACTTTAGGCTAAATCAATTGGATGTAATTTAAATATTATTACGGACTAAGGTTGTAATTTCGTAATAATTAATTGAAATCAAAATTTGGGGTTTGTTGATTGTCTATTTTTTAATTATAATTAAATTACCTTTTTTTTATATGAACTTTAGGTGCTTATCATTTTGAATTAAATAGATTGAACCAATATGTTGCCAAAGTAACCTTCATTGGGTAAAATTTATTAATTTAGAATGAGAATGTATGTTTCATCTATGTGGAATAATCGGCCCAAAGGAAGGTTATTTTGGCCAGATAGTAAGTAAAAATTTAAAACATCACTGCGCAATAATCAGCCCAAAGGAAGGTTATTTTGGCACGATGGGTAGTATTAAATTATGTGAAGTATTTGGCATAACATGCTGACAATATGTCGGTCTAAACAAAGGCACATTGTTAGGCCGTTTTAGTTTCAATATTTTTACTATGACCAAGAGTAGCAATTACAAATTATTATTTCTATCAAAAACTGAATAATAATGTTGTGCTAGGTATCTTGTAATCATCTCTTTTATAAATGTTTTATTTTGGCTTCTTAACTTATTGACTAATCGTGAGCATTTTATTTTGCTTCTTTTCTTAAAGTGTCATCAATTTCTACCAACATGAACAATATTCCCATGCTTAATGACACAACCTTCAAGAAATGGAATGAGCACGTAATAATATGGATCTAGACTTTGCATTTAGATTTGAACATCCTGCAGCTCTGACCAGTATCAGTATCGCTGATCAGATAGCTACATACGAGAAGTGGGAACATGCAAATCGCATGAGTCTGATGATCATGAAGCATTCCATTTCAGACTCCATAAGAGGTGGAATTCTTGATGAGGTTGATGCTAAGAGTTTCCTTAAGCAAATTTTTGACCGATTCATTACAATCGAAAAGGTTGAAACAAGCCCTGTGGTGATCAAACTTGTTTTAATGTGTTATAAGGGAAAAGGAAACATCAGGGAGTAAATAATGGAAATGTCTAATCTTGTCACAAAGCTGAGGGAACTTAAGTTAGAGTTGTCTGATGACATGCTCGTGCACTTGGTTTTGATTTCCCTTCCTGCACAATTCAGTCAGTTCAAATTCTCCTACAATACTCAAAAGGAGAAATGGATCCTAAATGAGCTTATAGCTTAATGTGTGCAAGAAGAGGAGAGGCTGAAACAAGAGAAGACTGAAAGTGCTCATTTAGCAACAACTTCTCAGGGAAATTCCCATAAGAGAAAAAGAAAGAAAGGTAAAGAAACTGCAAACTCTATAACAATGCAAGGTGCACAAAAGAAACAAAATACGGTTGTTCTCTAGTTTTTTATAAGAAACTGGGTCATGTGAAGAAAGAATGTACCAAGTACGCCAACTAGCGTGTTAAGAAAGATATATTTCTCAACTTTGTTTGTTCTAAATTTAATTTGGCTTTAGTACCAATTGACACTTGGTGTATGGATACTAGTGCTACCACTCACATAAGTGTCATTATGCAGGATTGCCTCAGGAGCCGAAAGCCAACTGATGGTGAAAGATACATCTATGTGGGAAATGACAACACGGCTACTATTCAAGCTATTAGTTATTTCAGAATTCAATTAGAGTCTAGTATTACTTTGGATTTAGATGAAACTTTTATTATATCGTCGTTCAGATGGGACTTAATTTCTATTTCTAATTTGAGACAACTCTGGTTACTTTTGTCTACTTGGAAATGGTAAATGTGTTGTTTCTCTAAATTCTTAAGTTGTAACAACCGGCACTCATGTTGACAAACTATACAAACTGGATTCTAAGACAACTAATCATTATGAAAACTTGCACTCAAGTAACATTGGTATTAAAAGAAACATAACTAATGAGAATTCATCATTGTTATGGCATAAGCGATTAGATCACATCTCTAAACAGACAATACAAAGACTTGTGTTTGAAGGAATTCTCAATTCCCTTGATTTATCAGATCTTGAGGTCTGCATAGAATGTGTAAAAGGAAAATAAACAAACATAAGGAAAAACAGGTGCAAACAGGAGTAATGAACTATTGGAATTGAATCAAACAGATATATGTGGTCTATTCCCTACGGCTTCATGCAATGGACAACAATACTTTATTAGACGATTACTCTCGCTATAGTTATTTGTACTTAATTCATGAGAAGTTACAGTCCTTAGATGTGTTTAAGAATTTCAAAGCTAAAGTTGAAAATCAACTAAGCAAGAAAATAAAGGCTGTCAGGTCTGACCGTGGTGGTGAATACTATAGCAGATATGATGGATCAGGTGAACAACGTCAAGGACCCTTCACCAAATATTTGACTTAATGTGGTATAATTGCTCAGTACACCATGGCTAGGACTCTAAGACAAAATGGTGTGGCTGAAAGACGAAATAGAGCTCTTCAGTATATGGTGAGAAGTATGATTAGTCATTCTTCTTTACCAGAATCATTTTGGGGCGAAGCACTTAAAACTGCAGTTTACATCCTAAATCGAGTTCCTAGCAAAGCAGTAACTAAAACCCCATATGAGCTGTGGATAGGTAAGAAGCCTAGTATTAGGCATTTGCATGTCTGGGTTGTCCAACTAAGGCTAGGCCTTATAGGCCAAATGAAAAGAAATTGGACTAAAAAACTATTAGTTGCTACTTTATAGGTTACTAAAAAAAAATCGAGGGATTTCAAGTTCTATAATCCCTCAAATAGATCCTTTTTTCGAAACTGGGAATGCCAAATTTATTGAGGATATTGATTATAGTGGGAGTAATCAAAATAAAGATATTATGTTTACAGAGGAGTGTGTTAACATTCCTACCATAGTTACAATTGAAAGTGACGGGTTAACCATACCTGACACTATTCAAATTGTAAATCAGGATAATGTTGAAAACACAATTTTACCTATCATACCTCCTACTGTTGATCAGGAAACATTACCTATTCAAGGCAATGAAAATCCACAACCTCAATTAGAAGTGCCTATTAGGAGATCCACTAGAGAAAGGAGAAGTGCAATATCAGATGACTACATTGTATATCTCAATGAACATGAATTTGACATTGGGGTGGAGGATGATCCAACATCTGTAAGTCAAGCCAAATCATGTTTAAACTCTGATTAGTGGATTGAAGCCATGAAAGAGGAGATGAAGTCAATGGCAGATAATGACGTTTGGGATCTTGTCAAGTTGCCTAAAGGAGCGAAACCGATTGGTTGCAAATGGATATTTAAAACCAAAAGGGACTTGCGTGGTAACATTGAAAGATATAAGGCACGCTTAGTCACCAAAGGCTTCACTCAGAAGGAAGGCATTGATTATAAAGAGACCTTTTCTCCAGTTTCAATAAAGGACTCTTTTAAAATCATTATGACACTTGTAGCTCGTTGTGATCTCGAGCTACATCAAATGGATGTAAAGACAACGTTTCTCAATGAAGACACTGATGAAACAATATACATGGTGCAACCAAAGAACTTTGAATCCAATGATTCAAAAGCATTTTGTTCGTAAACATAAGAAGTCCATTTATGGTTTAAAGCAGGCATCCCGTCAATGGTACCAGAAATTCGATCAAGTGATAACCTCATTTGGTTTTAAGGAAAACATCATTGATCAGTGCATATATATCAAGTTCAGTGGGAGCAAATTTATTATCCTAGAGCTATATGTAGATGATATTCTACTAGCAAGTAGCAATATAGGTTTATTATATGAAACCAAGAAATTTCTGTCAAAGAATTTTGAAATGAAAGATCTTGGTGATGCATCTTTTATTTTGGGTATACAGATCCACCGGGATCATAAAGAAGGTATACTAGGTTTATCTCAAAAGTTGTATATTGATAAGGTGTAAGCTAATATGGCATGCAGAATTGTGCATCGGGAGACACTCATGTTTCAAAGGGTGATAAGTTTAGTTTGCTCTAATGTCCTAAATTGGGTACATAGAAAGATGAGATGGATAAAATCCCTTATGCTTCGGATGTAGGGAGTCTTATGTATGCACAAGAATCTACGCGTCCGGATATAGCATACATAACGGGAATGTTAGGCAGATATTTGAGTAATCAGGGAATGGATCACTGGAAAGTAGCAAAATGGGTTATAAGGTATTTACAGAGAACAAAGGACTATATGCTCACATATAAAAGGTCAGAGCGATTGGAAATCGTTGGATACACCGACTCTGATCATGCTGGATGCTTAGATAGTAGAAGATCCACTCTAGGTTATGTTTTTATGATGGGTGGAGGAGTTGTTTCATGGAAAAGTGAAAAACAGAAACTTGTAGCTTCTTCAACCATGGAGGTAGAATATATAGCCTTCTATAAAGCATCGTGTCATAGAATATAGTTGCGAAACTTTATCACTGGGCTGCAAATGGTTGATGATATAAAAAACCACTAAAGATTTATTGTGATAATCAAGCCGTTGTACTGTATTAAAATAACAGCCAAAGTTCGTCGAAATCAAAGCATATCAACATCAAGTATTTGGCTATGAAAGAAAAGGTTCAGAATCTTCAAGTGTTTATAGAACATATTGGTACAAACTCCAATATCACAGCCCACTCACCAAAGGGTTGCCACCTTCAGTGTTTCATATACATGTGGCCAATATGGGAGTAGTAAGTCTGTTAGACATGTCACTTTAGTGGGAGTTAATCTTTTACTTCTATGTATGCTCTTTGATATCTAAAGTTTATGTTTTAAGGTTTAAGTTTCTAAGGTCTAAAGTTATCTTTCGGTATAGACTTTGGTTTATGAAATCTAATGAATTTCATGTTTATCTGGAAATTCTGAACATATAGAATTTGCTTTCTATTGCGATATTGCATAAGGTTAGAAAGTTTTTTGAGACTCTCCGAGTCACAAATTTAAGACCAGTTGAAAATAGGCATGATTATGATCACATCACATGAAATTTCCATTCTATGTTTCCATACTTGATCTATGTCATTGATTCTACTTGTATTGGGACAATTGTTTGGTTTAGTCACAAAATTATATGACAAAAGTCGCTTTGATCCTACATTAGTAAAATTGATGGACCAGATTGTTTTAGTATATTTCTGGAATGAGAAAGCAAGTTTGCACGTATTAAGTTTTCTTCTATGTACATTATCTAGAAACACATGTAGCCCAAGTAGGAGATTGTTAGAATTTTATGGGCCACGTGTATAAATATATGTACATAGATTTCCATCTCGGTTATAGGCCTAATAAAATGTGATCTAACTTTGGTAAATTAATTGGGCCTACAAAAATATGAATTAATTATTAGTATGGGCCTGATGTGTAGAAGCCTATTACGAGTCATTATGGTTAAAGGACCCACAATGGCCTGTAAGTCAAAACTAATTATAAAAAAGGTTGTGGTCCCCAAGCCAGAAACACTTTTGACATTCCTCTTAAATAGGTTTCCTCAGTTTTCTCTGTTCCATAAGGAGAATTCATTCAGTTTCTGAATCTTGGCTTGGAAGAACACAAATTCATTAAGTTTTGTTGTTTACACTTCCACTGTGTAATGGATCAAGGTTAGTGTTCTTATTTATACAAATATCATTTTTTATTCATCTGCGTGTGATTTTGGTTAATTGATTGTTTAGAAATCTAAATAATAATCTTAAGGCTAATTTCTAACATTGTCAAAATCTAATCAAGAAAACTAAATAGAAAAAATTGATTTTAATTTAATTTCAATTGATTTAAATTTTTAAAAATTAAAGAGTAAAAGATATCGATTTATTTATGTTATTTGCCTTGTGTTCTATAAAATTTTAAAAAATATCTCATACATATTTAAAATTTTTACGAGCTATTTCTATTAAAGTCTTTTCATCAAAATTATTTATAGGAAATACATGGAATAAATATTTGAACAATCGACATTAAATATGTAATAAATAGTTATTGATTAATTTATCTTGTTGTATCAACAAAAGGTCAAAGAGCATAATTTGTTGCCTATACAGGAGTTTGGAAAAAAACTTGTATCACATTAAAAAAAAACTAGAAAGTTCACCATTTGATTCTGTTTTACAACTATCAACATAGTTTGGCTTCAAGTTCTCTATTAATGAGAGAAAAAATTAACTTTTAGCTCTTGGATTGATCTTTTCTATGGTGAATTGTTTGTTTGATGATGGAACAAGAACTGTTCCTATTGGAATTCAACCGTTATTGAATCACAGGCACAGTGGAAAATAAAATTTTTTTTATTGATTCTGAGTGAATCTTGATAATTGATTAAACTTGAATAAAACACAAATCGATTTAGAAATTGTACTTTGTTTGCTTTCTGTTGAAAAATCTTTGAAACTTTTTCCGATTGATCAATCATGAGTTGTTCAATTATTCAGCCTCTAATGATATCTACAGAGCAATTCCCAAACTACTTTGAGAGGAAGAAGACAAAAAGTGCTAGCTTCTAAAAAACTCTTTCCTTTAAATAGAAAGATCATGAGTCTTTTATTAAAATTAAATCTCTTTAATTACAATTAACATCAAAATCACATTATAATTATAATTAATTTTATTTTAAATAAAATAAATATCTCATATTTGATTCCAAAGTTTCTCAATTAAGTCCAACTTAATTAAATTGAATTTTTTTTCACAAATTGCTCTTTGGTGTGTTACTCATTAGGTTTCTAATAAATTGGCAATGATTATAAATTATAATTCTAATTCACAATTAGAATTAGATATCTAATTCTCTAATTAAATAATTCATAATCATAATTCACGATTGACGTCTAGCAATATGTCATGATTACCCAAATATCATTAATTTCAAAGTGATTGACTTAACCTATCCATGCATGGCCATAATGTATAATTTAATCCTTTCATCATTTAATATTCTAATTAGACAGAGTATAGATATAGTGTCAACTCTTATCATCCAATCATTTTCATTCTTGCTAATTATTAATTAGTTTATAATTGAAATTTGAAAACTCTTTTTCAAATATCAATTCACTCTGGCGAGATAATTCCATAAATCATTACTAATCAAGAACAGTAGAATATTCTCTCTAATTACTTTAGAGTGACGAATCCTATATTGACCTACTCAACTATCTACATATGGTTCATACTATATCCAACTACTACCGACTGAATTATCCTAGGATGATTCATAAGTAACATCAAAACACAGTAATTCTCATACTAGATACCTTGGTAATCTCAAGTCTGATGATCAATTATATAACCATCATTATGAGATAATTCATAGACACATAAGTAATATTCCATTCGAAATTCTCATAATCGAGTTAGTTTAATGACTTATTCTCTAATAATCACCCCCTTATTAGTTTAAGCATCTATATACTTTAATATATACTTTAATTTATGAGATCAATTACTTTCATCATAAGAAAGAAACATAATATGTGCTAGTTTTATCGTTTCAACAATATCCAGTCTTGATGAAACTCTAACTAGGAACATTTAGGAATAACACATATTTATAAATTGAATATCATAATTATGATCTTATCATAATTTCAATTACACAGTAATTATTCCAAGGAATTTATCTTTAGTATTAAAACATAATATATTAATTAAATTAATACATATAGATAAATAAAGCCTTTTCATTAATTAAAATATAATGTCATACATTAATGTGCATCCAATTGATTAGCTGCAAGGGTATAAACTAACAATCTCCCACTTGCACTAAAGTCAATCTCCTATGAATCTAATGCCATATCCATCCATATGTCGATCACGTCTTTTTTGACACAATGGCTTAGTAAGAGGATTTGCTAGATTCTCTTCAGTGGGAACTCACTCAATGTTATATCTTTCCGTTCCACTATCTCCCTGATCAAATGAAACGTCCTGAGTATATGTTTAGATCGTTGATGAGACCTAGGTTCCTTTGTTTGTGCAATAGCACCATTGTTATCGCAATACAATACTATGGGCTCAACAATGCTAGGAACCACTCCAAGTTCAGTGACGAACTTCTTGATCTAAATTACTTCCTTTGTCACCTTTAACACTGAAATGTACTATGCTTTGGTCGTCGAAACATATGGAATACAATTAATTTTATCTCTCTCCTTCCGTGTTTGTGGACACATACTTTGTGAGAGAGAAATCCCATGCAATATGGGTAAGAGTTCCCTCTTGGAATTCTTCATACTAAACCTCTTTAACACTATATCTATATAAGTGGATTGAGATAATCCAAGTAGCCTTTTTAATCTATCTCGATAGATCTTTATACCTAGTATATAAGCTGCTTCTCCCTTGTTTTTAATAAAATCAAACTCCTTGATTGTTTCATCAAAACTGATATTCCAATTTTGCGACGCTTGATTAAGTCCATAAATGGACCTTTGCAACTTGTGTGCACATCCTTTTGCAAATTCCAGTTGAGAAAAGTTGTTTTGACATCTATTTACCAAATTTCATAATTATGGTATGCTGCTATAGCCAATAAAATTCTTATGGATTTAAGCATTGTTACTAGCAAAAAAGTTTCATCAAAATCAACTCCTTGCTTTTATCTGTAACCTTTCACTACCAACCTTGCTTTGTACGTATGTACATTTCCATCTATGTCAGTTTTTCTCTTAAAAATCCATTTCCACCCAATAAGTACTATACCTTCAGATGCATCCACCAAAGTCTATACTTAGTTAATGTATATGAATTCCATTTCAAATTTCATGGCTTCTTTCCATTTTAAAGAATTAATGTCTGACATCGCTTCTTTAAAAGTAATAGGCATATCATGTATGAGTGATACCTTATCCTTTCCATACTTTATATGTAGATCTAATCTAGTGAGAGGACAACGTATCCTACTAGTTCATCGTGGACTATGTGTCTTTTGAACTATCGGTTGTAAATCATATGTATTAACTTGAGGTTCTTGTTCCATGTCAATGTGAATTTGTGGTTCTTGAACTTCTATAAGTTCAACCTCACTCCCAATACTTTCTTTGAGAATAAATTCTCTTTCTAAGAATGTGGCATGTCTTGAGACAAACATCTTTTGCTCAACAGGATGATAGAATTGATAATCGAAACTTTCTTTTAGATACTCCACAAATTTGCATTTATCTGATTTAGGTTGAAGCTTACTAGATATAGCGCGCTTCACTTAAGCTTTACATCCCCAAATCTTTAAGTGTGATAATCTAGGTCTTCTACTAGTCCATATCTCATATGGTGTCTTATCAACCGATTTAGATGGAACTCTATTTAGAAGATATATTACGGTTTCAATTACGTATCCCCAAAAGGATATAGGAAGGACTGCATGACTCATCATAGAATGTACCATATCTAATAGTGTACGATTCTCCTCTCAGAAACTCCATTATATTGTGGAGTTGCAGGAGGGGACCATTGTAAGAGAATCCCATTCTCTTTTAAGTAACCAAGAAACTCGTGGTCTAAGCATTTTGTAACATCCCGTTATCCATGTTAAGGTTAAAATTGCAAATGTGAGAGATTCACTGAGAGATTAGAAATGTGTTTCATGCTCATGCATTATTTGATATGCTCATACACATGAATATGAAAATGACTGTACATGCACTCATTGACATTCCGGGTATAATTGAATTGTAATGTGATATTATTGAGAATTGTGAATCTATTGTATTGGAAATTTAATTGGTAAGTGTAATTGTTAATTTTTGAATTTTGGTAAATTAT
>JAOTIZ010000004.1:26204713-26215325 GCA_027123425.1 Erythroxylum panamense
TGTATTTCCGCAAATTAGTGCTTTTATGTCAGTGGGTCCCAAATGGGCGAAAGCCGTAATTGTAATATGATTTCTGACAGTGTTCACTTGTCGTGGACCTTTCTATGATTGGAATTGTGATATGAATGAAAATGATTTTGAACTATAGTGGACCCAATTGTTCATTGAATTCCGCGCTTGCGATGATTTCAAAAATGTTTTTAAAAATGACATACTGAGTTTTGAACTGTAATTGAGTGCTGTAGCATACCATTCTCGCGTGGCGCGGGCTCGGATATCACCCACGATATCGGGTTCGGGTCCTGCGGGAGTGGGACGCTACATCAATAATTACCTAAAACATAACATAAATAAATTAAATCATAATAATTTATATATAAAACATAGAAAAATACTTAGTGGAATATAGATAAAATTTTATGTTTATTACTTTTAATAATAAAATATCAAAAGATAACTAAAACTGCTTTAAGAAATCTTAAATAGTATAAAGATTATGGCTTTCAATCCTAGTCATAGTATGAGACACGACTATGTTCTAAATTGAAACTTTAGCATCGAATGACAATTTTTGTCTTACCATGTATGTTTTTAAAGTTATGCTTTTAGCATGATCTTGAGAGTATTTTACTAGTTTTTGTATGATTTGGTACTCAATATGCATATATTTTGTTTATAGGACTTGCTTTACCTCCTTAATGTAAAAAGAGCAAATTTGAGTAAGCTAGAGCCAAGTTATAAAAGTTTTAGCATGAATTTGGATGAATACAAGTTAAACATGGAAAACATATATTATTGCTCTTCCTTGTGTTTTTCCCTAGTCTATTTTTGGTTTTTGAGAAAATTGTTATATAAAGGAACATGGCCTAAATATGGACCCATATTTATGGCCTTTAAACATGTTTTCCTAAGATGAACCTTTATATGCAATTATTAAGGAGCTGCTAAGTAAACACAAGGCTCATGAACTCGTGTTTATAGTGATTTTTACATGAATTAGGATTTTTTATTTTCTTTTCTTTTTTATTCATTTTAATACTTTCTTTCTTGATCTTGTGATTGTTTTCTAAAATTTAGGATTTAGGTGCTTGCCGTTACAACTATCAAACTCAATGGTACGATAGTAAGAATCACTTATTATGGTCAATTATGGTAGACCTTTGCTTATAAAGATAAAATCTAGCATTATTAGCCTAAGAGTGAAGGCTAATAATTTTGAGATTAAGCCTAACATGGTTCAAATGGTGTAACAACTTATGCAATTTGATGGGAAGTTATTGATTCCCTATGTTTTGATTGATAAAATGCTTTTAATTATAAATTATAATTATATTGTGTTTTATAGAGTAGATTAGAGATTTGGAGCAAAATGTGAGGACAAAGTTGCAAATTTTGGAAAAGAATGAAAGGCCACAAAAAAAGTTCTAAGCATAAGGTATGCCCACACCTTAGTCAATATGACTACTCCAGAAAATAAACATGATTAAATGGATGAGGTCTTTCTAGAATCAGTAGGTCTTAGTTAATTCTACCTTTGTTTTGCTCTATTTAGGAGCTTTGATTAAGTAGCACTTGTTTTGATTGGAAAATTCAAGAGGATGTGGGGTTCTTCATATTTTGTCTTGATCTTAACTTCTATCCCTTATTTTTAGGAAAATTAGATAAGGTTTGGGATTATATAGAAGAAAGAGGCATAGGAGTAGCCATTTTGTCTCCCTCTTATATTAGTTCATTTTTAGTTTTTGTATATTCTTAGGATAGTTATTTATCTTTCTTTTATGTAATCTTTGAGAACCATATGTAACTAAGCTCTCTTTTCTATCCAAAGGATAAATAAAGTTTGATTCTTTAAGAATTGTAAGATATATTTATTGTTCTTTACTCTTTTATTGTTTAGTCTCTTTTTTTAATGTTGTCAATAGATTAAATCCTAAGAGCTTGCTTAAGGTTGGTAATTGGTAAGAGAATTAATCAAAGAGCTTCTTTTTGGTTAACGAGGAAGTAAGAAGAGAGAGGTTATTAGTGCTTGTTCACAATCATAACTAGTTTATTCAGGAATAAAAGGGTCTATCCTTACATAATAATCAATTCAAAGAATCAAAACCAAAATTATACCTTAAGCTAGATGTTCATTATTATTTGAGTTCATTTAATTAACTTATTTATTTATTTATTTATTTTCTTTTAATTTATTTTAATTTCTATCTTAAAATCCTTCTCTTTTATTTTGTTTTGTTAACTTGGAAGAAGAGATAAGCTTTACCAATCCTTGTAGATTTCACCTTATTCATTACTATATACAACTATTTTATGATTAGTATAGAATTACATTTGTAAGATTCGACACCCACTAGATTTTATTGTTGTTGTTAGGGACTTGGTGTCAAAGAGAATTTATTTCTTTTATGCCCTAAAAATTCTTATACAGATGAACTTTAATGTGATCGTGAGAATGAGAAAATAACTAGGAGATTAAGGTAACTCTAATTATATGGTTATGAAGCTTCTTTTTCTCCATCTCCTTAATTGGAACCAACATTGATTTGACATAATCCTCTATTGATTCTAAAGTTTAAGTGAGTGACAATGATTAATCAAGAGAGAACCTTAAGAGAATTAGTAATGTAAGGTTTGACTTAATAACCTATTTTTATCAATATATGAATCTAAATATAGATTTTGAGCTTAAGTCTTTTCCAATTCACTTGGCACCCATCTTTTATGGCCCTAAGAATGAAAGAATTTCATATGGTATGCTCAAGTATGAAACCAAAAGGTGTACTTGAGGAGCAAATTAAGTTAGGTGTCTTTCCATTCTCACTAGGTGATAAAGTTGAAGATTGTTTTATTTATCTCTTAGGCCCATTACTAACGCAGACAAATATGGTGAAATTGTTCCTTGAAAAATATTCCCTGCCTCAGTAGTTGTCAGTATAAGAAGAGTGATATATAAAATAAAGTAAAAAGATGTTTAGACCCTTCATAAATATTGGGAAAGACTCAAGCAATTATATGCAAGATAGATTCAACATAGGATCTATAAACAACTCCTATTTCAATACTTTTATGAGGAATTAATACCAATGGAAAGAAGAATGATGGATTCAGCTAGTGAAGGTACTATAGTGAATAAAATTTCTCAACCTACTAAAGATTAAATCTCCAACATGGCTGCTAATTTGACTATAAATATGACTCATCTTAAAAAAGAGTATACGAGGTGAATGTCTCTAACCTTGAACAACAAATTTCTAATTTAACCTATCTCGTTCAACAAATGCCTATATGAAAGATGCAACAAGTTAATACTTTTGGGATTTGGGTTGCTCCTAACCATTGAACTGATATGTGCATATCATTTAAAGATGAAACTTAATAGCATACCAATATGTATGGAGGAATTTCAAGTCCATCATAAAGGAAATATGATCTTTAATCTAGACTTATAATCTATAATAAAGGGATCACTCTAACATCAATTATAAAGCAAAACCACCAAATTTCTAAAATCTTTAGAGTTAACTAGTGATTCCAACTCAAAGACAAGTATATTTTTAAAAGATATGGTTAAGGCACACATTACTAACTCACAATAATTTTAACAAAAGAAAAATAAAAAATATAAATTTAAAGATTAAATTAGTCAACTGGCATCATTAATCAGTAGATTGGATAATCAAGGTAAGTTAATTTCACAAACTATTATCAATCTAAAGTAAAATGTAAGTGAATCACCCTTTGAAGTGCAAAATAGTTAAAAGGACATCAAAAGAAGCTAGGAATAACCTAAAGGAGACCAAAAAAAAGAAGTAATAACTACCCAAAAATAATCCAATCACTCTAAGGTGGTCAATGGCAAGCAATTAAGAGCATTAGTGACTAATACTGCCTTCCTTAAAAGATTTTTCAAATCTAAGAAAGGTGAGGAGAAGGAAATTTTTGAGACCTTTCACAACATAGAAGTAAATATCCCTTTACTTTATGCAATAAAACAAGTACCTTTCTATGAAAAAATTGTCAAAGAAATATAAATCAATAAAGGTAAATTGAAAGGTAATGAAAGGGAAAGTGTGGGAAAGAATGTGTCAGCTATTTTCTAAAGAAAATTTCCTCTACTTACAAATACATAGGTATGTTCACTACCTTATGTATAATTGACAATTAGAACTTGAAAGCTATGTGTGATTCAGGTGCTTTAATTAATGTCATACTTATATTTATTTATGAATCTTTAAGTGTTAGTCCATTAAAAAAGATCGGTGTGCTCATCCAACTCACTAGTAGATCTATTATGTAGCCTATGGGAGTCTTAAAGATCTTTTAGTGGAAGTCAATAAATTGATTTTCTCTGTTAGCTTTTATGTGTTTGATATGAAAGAAAATTAATTCTCCTAACTCTATATTTAATTTGTTAAGGAGGCCATTTCTTAAGACAACTAAAATGGAGATTATTGTGTATAATGGTACATTCAACATAGAATTTGGTGAAGAAATCATTAAAATTTAATATTATGATGCCATAAGATACCTTTGTAATTTTTCATCTATTTCTGTTGTAGAATCTATTCATCGTTTAATGCATGAATTGTTTAAGTTGGATGATGATGACAATCTAAAGATCACACTTGGCAATAACCTCATGATAAAAAATTACAGAATTTAAAGAAATCAACTTGGAATGTGCAAATTATGAGACATAACGAACCATACTACCTAGCCAAAGAGGTTAAAGAGATTTGCTAATTGGGAGGCAATCCAATATTTTTCCTTCTACACAAATTCCCTTTATTTAAATTATGATTTTTCTTTTTCATAGCTTACATTACTTTATTTTATTTTAGGGGTAAAGAATATTCTTAATAGAGTCTAGGCACACTTGACTATGGCATTCCCACATCTTACTGTATGACTTCTTCTATCTTAAGAGCATACAAATGAAAAAATTTAATAAAAATGTTAAATAAATAAAAATTTTATTTATTTCTTTCTTTCTAACCCTAGCTTCTTTTTCACCTCTAGCTGCCATCACCCCCTTCATACAAAACCAGGTCTTTCTTGATAGCCTTCTTGGCTTTCATACAATTCACTCCACCCTCACTACTAAGCTTATAAGAGGTGTATCAACCATGCTCAACTTTGTCAAAGGAAAGTCTTACTCTTATATTTTTATTTTTGTTAAAATTGTTATGTATTAGTTTTGATACGTTGTTATGAAATATGTGTGGGGGAAGGTAGTTTAGTAGTTTACTTTTGTTTTATACATGCTTTTGTGATTTTGGCTAAATTTTCATAAAAATTAAAATTTTATTAAGCTTGCTTTAGTTCTTATTTATTGAATTATCTTTGTATAAGTCTCATTTATTTTGAAATTTGTCTCTAAATGATTTGAGTTGTCATGAATCATTGATTTTGATTGAAATCAAATTGGAAGACAAGAATGAATGTTAAGTTCTCACTTAGTACACAGTGAGTAATTATTTTTTATAATTCATTGGGATAAAGGTCCATAAAGATCCAATACATGTTAACCAACATTGTGAGCTTTTAAGCCTATTGAGCATTCATTATTTATGCTCTATTTTTAAAATAAGCAATTGTCATATAGTTTTATTTTTCTAGAACCTTTTTTTTAATGTATGTTAAGACCAAATTATAAGACAAGATGTATTAAAATGATAAGGATGTTTAGCTTAACCATTTTGAATTCTTAAAAAGTCTCCTAGATTATATCTCAACTAATTAACCAATTTGAGACTTAACTTTTTTTCTTGCATATGATCCATAATATAAGCCATATTTATTATGTTATGTTGATTTCTCATAATTTTGAACCCTTTGTTGAAGGATTTTATGATCTTGTTTGCAAAAGATTTAAAATATCATAATGAAAATTGTAGTGAAGTGATTCAAGTTGTATATTCTTAATTTTTTGCATGTGTGTGTATGTGAGAGAGAGAGAGGGAAAGAAAGAAAATAAAGGAAGAAGAGAGGAAAATAAAGGAAAAATAAAGAGGAAGAGATTAAAAAATGTATGATCATAATTAAGTGACTTGAATTAAGAGAATTGTAGAACATTTTTATGTAAAACTCATATGGATGTGTTTATTTTTTCTTTAATTTGATAATCCTAAGTCTCAACCTCATTACAACCATTCCAAAGACCCTTGGATTTCTTTAACTTAGTTCATTATTTAGTGGTAGAGATGTGATAAGGCAAGCCCATAGTAAGAGTTTCACTATTTTTAAAAAAAGAAAAATTTATTTGTATTAACTCAAGCTAAGCTTGGCAAAAAATAACACAAAAATAGACAAAGTAAAAACTCAATTAAGAATCTACGTTTCTTTGCAAACTCAGAACATCATATATTCTAACGACTCCTCATACATGGATTGAGTTTAATTTTATTTTATTTGGCTATAAAAAGATCCCTAATCTAATAGACTGTTACTTTTATCAGCTTCTGCATCTCCATTACCCTTCTCATGTGTAACCTACTATTTTTTTCTTTCCAGATAGTATAAATTTCACATCAAAATATTGTTTTAAAAATTACACCATCTTGCCTCATTTTGGTCGTCATGTTAATAGTCTAATGTAGTATGTTCACCTATTCATCCTGGTGACAATGAACTTGTAATATATTCTGGACCCCATCCCAGATAGGATGTGAAACCTTGCATTAGAAAAATAAATGATTCCAGGTTTCACTCGCCCTTCCGCATAAGTTACATCTAATATCCAAGTTGGTTGTAATGTCATACCATCTATTTTTAGTTTTAAGCCTATCTTTCATTGCAAACCAGTTTACGATTGCTACTTTGGGGGATAACAAATTCTGCCATATTAGTTAGAACCAATGGAACTTAGGCTGAATATCCTTAAACAACTTATAGCAAGATCTGTCGGAAAATTCTCTGGAGTTAGTGAAAATTCTCTGGAGTTAGTGAGCAACCAGATAATTTTGTGCTCGTTGCCTCCAACAGATGCTAGGAAGTAAATTATGCAATCTATTAGCCCCTCGGAAATTGCAGTTCTAGTTTCCATTGTGTAAGATTAAGGTAACTTGTGCTTCAATAAGTATCCTAGTAATCCTATGTCTAAGCTCATTCATATTGATTAAGGGACTCAAATTGCTCTAGTTATTAAACCAAAACCACGTTGATTTACCATTTCCAATTAGTTTCTTCATCGAATGGTATGTTTGGTCTCTTAATCTCAATACTTGCTTTAAACTTCATGAGATTTCTCTGTTTGACTTAATTGCCAGAAACTTTTCTGCTTCATATTGTACTTGATAATCCACTTGGAACAAAGGGACTCCTTATCATTAAATACCCCTATATCTTCTTTGAAAGCATAACTTTTTGCATAGATATAAGCGAAGTAATCCCTAAACCCCCTTCCTATTTAGTGAGACACAATTCATCCCATTTCACCTTGGCCTCCTTTGAGCTTTCGATTTTTTTAGAAACTATTTGATGCATCTTTTAATATCTTTTATAACCTTCCTATGGAACACTAAATAGGTGCTCCAATACATGTTTACATTCCTTAACATAGTGGATATCAGCTGCAATCTTCCAGTAAAAGACAAGCACCTATTTTGCCAAGAATTGATCCTAGTTTTGTACATTTCAACCAAAGGTAAGCAATCCACATACCTTGGTTTATTCATAGTAATTTGAATTCCTAGGATTTGAAGGGGGCATAAAATTATAGGTTTGGCAACCTACTTAACTCTTCCACATTCTACATACCTGAAGAAATAAACATACAACTTTTATGAAAGTTAATATTTAGACTTGACATCTTACTGAATTCCTCAAGAATTGTCATCATTATAGTTAATGAATGTGTATCAGCTCCACACAACAATAACATATCATCTATAAAAGCTAAATGATTTAGCCTCAATACTTTGCATTTGTGATGAAATTTGAATCTTGGATTATCAATGATGAGGGTTGCCAACATTCTAAAGAGGACTTAATTGGCTATTGAGAATAGGTAGGGAATAGAGGGTCTCCCTACCTAATACCTTTAAAGTTCTTGAAGACGATTGTTGGAATTCCATTAATTAGCAAACTGAATTTCTTTGATGTAATACATTCCTCTATCCATTCCACAAAAAATTCTAGAAAATTGAAAGCTTGAATACTATCAATAATGAATTCCCATTTGATTGTATCAATGTCTTACAAAAATCAATCTTGACACAATAGCTCTTAATGGCCTTCTTGGAAGTATATTTCTTCAATATGTTTGCAATTATCTTCAAAATGAGTTTATATATGTTATTACAACAAGATATGGGGCAATAATCTTTCATGGAAGTAGGGTTTTGGATCTTTAGGATGAGGCATATGTATGTTTTGTTAATATCCTTAAGAAGTTTGGAGGAGTAGAAAAATTCTTGTAATGCTTCCACTACCAACTCACTAGTAATGCTCCAAGTCTTTTTGAAGAAATGGGTGTTAAATCCATTTAGCCCTAGAACCTTAGATGGATTTAAGCTAAATAGAGTGTTCTTAATTTCAAACATTGAAATTAGACTAAATAGGATTTCCCTTGCTTCTTGACTAATTTTCTCCTTAATAACCCAAGAAAGATCTGCTCTTCTACTTAATTCAGGCATTCCCATCATATTCTTATCAAAAATCATCTCAATATTCTCAATCTCATCTTGCCTTATACAAAAATTTCCCCTGTCATCAACTAACGTGGTAATTTTATTTCTATTTCTTCAAGCCAAGATAGTGTTGTATAATAACATTGTATTAGTATCACCACACCTAGGCCAATTAATTATAGAATTTTGCCTCGAAATGGAGTTAGATCATTCAACGTTGAGCTGTATTCCCTCAAGCACGCATCCTCCTGAATTTTTGAATTATAAATGTGAGGTGACATGTATCTTTGCTGTTGGATTATTATCAGCTTGTCTTTAGCTCTTTGTATTGATTTTGTCGATTCCATCATATTAGTCTTTATGAAATCCTTTTATGCAAGCTTTGCCTTCAGCAATTTCCCCTTTAACTAATAAGCCTTATCACCGTCCACCTCCGCAAGCCACTTGTTCCTATCTAATTCTTCAAATCCCTGTCTTTTAGTTAAATAATTGAAAAATCTGAATGGGGCTCTATTGATTTATCAATTTTCATGTTGTGTATTCCTATCCATGAGTGATCTAAGCATCTTGGCTCTCCAAATGGGCATAAGAATTGACATATTTATCAAGCCAATGTTGATTTACCATGAATCTATCCAATTTCCTTCTTATGAAGTGCTCCCTGTGTTGTTTGTTATTCCTTGTATAAGGATAACCAATAAACCCTAAATCCACTAGATTAAGCTCCTATGTAATTTCTGATAGTTCCTTTCCCGCTCCCCTTAACCTTGATCTATCACCCTCACTCTCTATAGGAGAAAGAATGCAATTGTAGCCTCCCACAACAGCCCAAGGTCCTCCTTTCAAAGAATAAATTATCTTGACATTCCCCCAAAACTTTTTGCTTTTTAGAATGCATGATTAGATGCATAAATAACAAAGAGTTTGATGCTGCCAGGGATATCTGGTATTTTGCATATACTATGCATAATTTGACTTGACATAAATCTCGGATGAACATTGGCTCTCTTTCTATTGAACGTGATAATGATTTTGCTATTATGATGAAAAATGTAATTAGTAATCAATTTTCATTTGTCACCCAAAAAATAAAGTAATGCTTGTAGCTGTAAATGCTTTATTTTAGTTTCCAATAAATCCAACACTATAGTTTTTTTCTTCAAAGGTATATTGTTTGTTTTTTAAGAGGGTCATTGAGCCCTTTTATGTTCCAAAATAAGAAATTACTGCCTTTCTTTTACTGATAACTAGCTCAAAATCCCCCAGTTTTGTTCCCTTATCCATATCTTCTCCATTCCTAAAAATATTATAAACATCTTCATTAGTTTATAATTCATCATTTTGATTCTTCTCCTGTGTAATCCCCTCAATTCGCTACTCCTCTAGCTTGCACAGATTCAATTTCTTTTCCTCCATCTAGCTATCAAAGACATTATTAAGTTGTTTACCTATTTTCATCTCAGGTTTCCTTTCATTTTTATTTTCCTCCACCCTCATAATCTCATTGTAGATGTAGCATCCCACTCCCGCAATACCCAAACCCGATATCGTAAGTGATATCCGAGCCCGTGTCCCAGGAGTGTGGTATGCTAGAGCAGTTAAAAACGTTCAATTACTTAAAATGTCATTATTATTCTTTTGAAAACCATCTCGTGCGCGGAAATTATTAACTATACTGGCCAACTTTAATACGAAAACATTTCGATCAAAACATAATTTCAGTAATCACATTACAGTTATGCATTTCACACTTTGGGCCCTCTACAATAACAGTACTATTTTACATAAATACAAATTTCCACATGTATCAGAATGACGCTAATGCAGACGCGAACTGATCCCGAACCTAGTCTCCGACTCCAGTGCAGTAGACATACTCCCGTTTGTCTAACGGGGTACTCTTCCATTCCTGAAAAACAGTTGCAATGTTGGGTGAGTTTGCGAACTCAGCGAGAAACCATCATCGATGGTTCACTCAACTC
>JAOTIZ010000004.1:26260821-26276215 GCA_027123425.1 Erythroxylum panamense
GAGTGAGGAGGATGAGCTATCTCCCGGGGATATCTCTCCGGTTGCTCTCTCAGACCCCGCTCCTGCCTCGACTGCTCTATCGACCTCTGAGACTTCTCCTGGGCATCTGCCGACCTCCGAGACTTCTCCTGGGCATCCGTCGACCTCCGAGACTTCTCCCGGGCATCCGTCGACCTCCGAGACTTCTCCTGCTGCCCAGGCTGTTCATACTTCTCCTTCCGCTGATTTTTAAAGCTCACCTGGTCGGGCTTGTGACTAGGACAAATATACAAAGAAATGAAACTCTTGTTTTTGTCCTCCATTATTTCGATATATCGTGTTTCTGCATTTTTCTTTATTATCGATCGGTAGTAAGGTCTGATAGAATCGCTTATGGCCGAACGACGTTGAGGCCGAGCGATCCGAGATTAATCTTCTCGGCGTCGCCTGGTTCCTAGGATCTTGTCTTGGTAACCTGGCCGAGCGTGGTCGAGGTCGAGCGATCCAAGATTAATCTTCTCGGCATCGCCTGGAAATAATAATAAGAATAATAATAAGTAGAAAACTTATAGCAATAATTAATAATAACAATAACAATAATTAATAATAATAATAATAATAATAATGATAATGATGATGATGATAATAATAATAATAATAAGTTCAAATTTTATAATAATAATAATAATAATAATAATAATAATAATAACATCAACAACAACAATAACAACAACAACAACAACAATAATAATAATAATAATAATAATATAATTAAGAATAAAAAATGACTTATGTGGGGACATTTTTGGAAGTTGCTTATGTGTTTTTTTTGGAAGATAGGGACAAGAAATCTTATACCATAGTTTTGAAAGGAAAAAAAATTTCTGTTTCTGTAATCTAGAGATAGAATAAAAATCAGTTGAGACATCAATTAAATATTGTAGGATACAATTTATTTTTAATTTTATCATCAGATACAGTAACCAAACATTGCTTTATCTCCAAGTACAATACAAACCTAAAAGAAGTAGGAAATTTAATTTCGTTTGAACTAAAACCACTGATCGTAAAATCTACTTTGGATATATGTATACCTGAATGTACCAAGTTAAAAGAGTCTATAGTATTGTGTGAGTTAAACGACGTTCACTTTTTGAAATTAATTTTGTTTATTGGGGGAGGACATACGCTGAGCTAAATTTTGTATATTAATTAATTTAATTATAAATTCATTTTATTTACTAAATAATTTGTTTAAAATTTTTAAATATTATATATGATAATTTATTTAAAGCACATTAAAAATAACATATTAATAGTTTAAATTTCAAATAATTAGGAAAAATGAAATCAATAATTGAATAAAGAAATAAATTCCTCATTTATATTAAGATTGCAAACAACTCCTAAATTAATGTTTAGAATTTATCACTCCGACATCTATCTTATAATTAATGTATAACACAATTAATTAGCTTAGACAACTAATGGGCTATTTTATTTTCACATATATATTTAGTTGACAGTAAATTAAATAAAAATAAAAAATAATTTTTATATTTTAATAAGTTATAAAAATTGAAATAAATAAATTTGTACTGAAATTAAAAATTAAAATAGATACTCTTAACTTTTATGTGAGACAAAGAAATTATATTTATAAACTGTCTATTACCAATTGGTTTGGTGGGAGGAAGAAAAATATTATATGCTCGATGATTTCAATAATATTAATCTTTAGACATATTTATTGCGTCCTTTTTATGATAATCAATTCTTTTCATAGAAATTTATGCGACTAAATTATTCAAAAGTAAGAACGTGTACTCCTTATTTATCCTTAAAAATCAAAATAATATTATACAAATAATATAAAGAAGCTTTCCAATCTCTGATGGTTTAGCCAATACAATTCAGGCACACGATTCTTTGAAACCATTCCTGCCACGTGGACTACATTCATTGGGTAATCTTGCATGACTTGCGGCTCATTTTCGTCTCTGTAGCTGCGAAGCAGGTAATCAAAGTCGATCGTATTCTTATAAAAAAAAAATTGAGTATTGACAATAAATAAATGAATAATAATTAAAAAATAATGCGGAGGTCTTTATAAATGCTAGAGTTTTTAGTATTGTGGTGCATCTCAACTTTGTTCTCATATACTCATTCTCATTCTCAAGTGTCGCTTCACAATAACATGGAGGAATCCAAGTCGAGGTTTCAGAGGATTTGCGTATTCTGTGGAAGCAAACCAGGCAAGAAAACTAGCTACCAAGAAGCTGCCATTGAGCTGGGAAAAGAGCTGGTACTTTACATGTTTGAAATTCTCATTCATTTTGCATAGATATACTTTTGTCGGAGACAATATGTTGGGCCCTGTTACCTGAAGCCGAATTTTGGTTCTACTTTCCATATTAAACCATCTTTCTTTCGCAACCGATAAGGCTACATTTGACTCGGGTTTTATTTCCTTTCTTTCTCCATCACTTCTTGAATTGGGATCGGTTGGATTTTGGATTGAAATTTATTCAACAGTGAATCTTCTTTTTTCTTCTTCAGTTTTCTTGGGGCTATCAGATTCCCTCCTGTTTTTACCACTCATGTATCTGTTCATGAATAGAGAAGCACTTGCTTCTGTGGTATTTTCTCCTGTCTGTTTTTGTCTCTCCGATTTCCATGATTTTGTTTTGTTCATATCATTTACTCTCTTCACAAGTGGGTGTGGTGAGGCAAGTTGCAACAACCAAGCAAGCTAGGCTTCAACGTGGGAATAAGATTGTCGGGGAAATTAACAAAGGGAGAGAGCGGGTTTAGGGTTTATCATTTTCATTTATGTTTGGCATGAAAGACTGCTAGCTGTAACCTGCCTGTCAGTTGAGCAGCCTTCTTGCATGATCTTTTTGTTTTTGTTTTTTTATGTTTCTTTCATAAGTAAAAATCCCATAAATTTGTGTTTTTTTTTTCTCTTTTGGAACTGGAAAAATGAGTTACCGGTTACAGTAATTTTCTGCTGTTCCATGGGGAACCAAGCGTGCTGCCTTGGTATAATGACTCTCAAGCGTGTTCTTACATTGGGTTGCCTCCACAAGCTTCAATAACTATAAACTTCATGATTTTTGCTTATGGGGCTTCTATTAAATATATATTTATTTCATTTACCATTCACTAGTCTCTTTCCTCCCTTCGTGGTTTTTCCATTGTTTCACTTGCGACTTCTTGTAATTATCCATAGATAGTTTGCTTTCCACGAATGATAACTACCTATTTTATAATGTTATATTGTGAAATTTATTATTGGATTCTGTGGCACATTTTAATGGGTTCAGTTTTCGAGGAATTTGAAGGTTGAGCGGAGGATTGATTTGGTCTACGGAGGTGGAAGCGTGGGATTGATGGGTCTTGTGTCTCAGGCAGTTCATGATGGTGGGCGCCATGTTCTAGGGTTAGTATTTGTCTGTCTCGCTCCCTTGGTTTTCATCATCAAATAAATTTGGTTATGGGCATACCAGACACTTCTCATGATAGTTACCTTCTTTGTTCTTTATTTTGCAACTAGTTTAGCCATGCAACTTTCCCAATTTTCTTTGGAGTGGAGTCTCATTTCCAAGATCTCCTCAAGGACAAGAATCATGGGATCAAATGCTGGTCCTAATCTTTTGGGATATAAAGTTCGCTTCTTTTTGGTTATATATATAAAGACTCTGAACATGGTAGTCATGTATTGACGGGCAGTTTTTATGGATTCAAGTCCCCATAGTACAATATCCACCAGTGCGCCTTAACTAATTTCTTTTGCAGCTTTGATTAGTTGAATAATATTGAATCCATTTGGGTTCTTTCAATGTCAGTCACACTGTTAACGCCTAATAAACAGTGTAAAAGAGTTCGACGGAAAGCTTCTTAACTTTACAAGGGCTGTGATTACTGATTCGGAGTCCCTTTCCTTTCACGAATGGAAAGTGCAGCCACTTTAAATTAGAGAATAAGACATTAATACCCCAGATCGCGTCACTGTATTAGTTTCCATATTGAACACAGAAGGGCAGCTTACAAGGTTTTCCATGCTCTTTTGCCTGTAATTACATGGGGAAGCCAAGTTTGGCCCATTCCGTATTCTTTCCACGTTGCATTGTTCTCTTTTTAACTGATATTTTATATTTTGTTGTTGGTTGATTGGTAGTTAATTGTTTGGTTATTGTGCATATCTTTGAAATTCATTATGTGTGTCAAACTAATATCTCTTCATTTATGATTATTTTCCGTTTTGCAGAGTTATACCAAGGAGCCTGATGCCTAGAGAGGTACATTGCTGAAGTTCTCTCTTTTTTTCATTTTTTTTGTGTGCTTGATATTAGGAGTGAGTTTTGTTGTCTCGATTGCTTTAGGTGAATCAATACAATATGGTTGTTGGGCTTCATATTCTTTTTCTTTCTTTGTTGCTACTGCAGCCGATAAATTGACTAATGAAATACATTGCTTTGGAAATTTAATAGTAACACCTGAATTGTTGTTGTTGTTGTCGAAGATAACTGGTCAAACTGTTGGAGAAGTAAGAGCTGTGTCTGATATGCATCAAAGGAAAGCTGAGATGGCACGTCAAGCTGATGCGTTCATTGCATTACCGGGTGAGGATTTAATCTGTAGATTTTTCTTTTTTTGGTTTACCGATTGAAAGATAAGATCCACGTTCCAGGCCATGAGAATCTTTAAAGGGTTTTTATTCTTATTGTTCTCTCTTATTCTATCATGTACTGACATGTGACAATAAATCCACGTTAGGGGGTTATGGCACTCTAGAAGAACTGCTGGAAGTTATTACATGGGCTCAGCTTGGTATCCATCGAAAACCTGTAAGAATTATCCCCTTTTTATTCTGTTTCTACCTTGTTTCTTTTTGCTTTAATATGTTATTAACAGAGGTTTTAGATGTACTATAACTAATACTGGTAGAAAATATGCCCCTACAAGATGTAAGCTAATGATATTGTGTTAGAATGACACAACTACCAAATTCAGCTGATAATGGAGTTTTTCACCACCTTCACATGATGTAATGTTTTGGTCCAAACGTCTGATTAGAATAATTAGGTTCTCATGTTAAAGTGTCTTGTTTCTGGAGTACACGGCTGTTTTTTTATGTTCCACCCACATTAGAAAGATATCACATCCTAATCTGGGTCGGTAATTCTTTTCAGTTATGGTATATAACTAAATGTCATAACCGAATCAATTCATGTGTTTCTTCAATGGAATCACATGGAAAGATGGCTTAAGATTTGGCATCCCAATTATGATCATACTATTAAAGATTTGGATGATTGTTTGAATGCTAGGATCTCCGTTTGAATGGGTGAAAGATTCTTATCAGAGTCTCAACAATACATAAAAAGAAAGTGCCTATGGCGAAAAGGATGATGCTTGTCTATTCAAGTAAAGCTTAGAATAGTGTTTAGAGCTTGATTCCGTGGCTTATTACTTAAATTGCAGGTGGGTCTATTGAATGTAGATGGGTACTACAATTCATTGTTATCTTTCGTTGATAAGGCCGTTGATGAGGGTTTCATATCTCCAACTGCCCGTCGTATTATCGTGTCTGCACCAACCGCAAAACAATTGGTCAGACAACTTGAGGTAAGTTGATTAGTTCCTTCTCTTATTTGAATAATAGCTTTTTTGCTTAGAGTTGATAAAAGGTTTAGTAGTGCCCAGCAGCACTTGGGTAGGACTGATTGTCTTTTAATAAAATAATCTACTTCGGTAGACTAGTAGTATACTTTCAATGACTTGATCGTGGTGGAGTATTTGTTAAATGCTGACAATTCCTTAACTTACGTTTCTCATTTCTTTTCTTAATTTGCAGGAATACGTGCCTGAATGCGATGAAATAGTGTCCAAGTTGGTGTGGGAAGAGGTTGATAGGCGGAATTATGTGCCTGAAACATCAGGAGTTGCCTCTTGATATGATAGAAGTATGGGTGGTTTATTCGTGGAAGTGGTCCTTTTTTGGGGGATGATTCTGACTAGTCCGTACAGACACTTGCGGTGGTTCATGACAATACGGCACCTCATCTTGAGCAACATCAAAGTGTAGGGTTTCTCATTTTTGGAATTGTGGCAGCACAGTGTCTCCAATATACACGCATGGAAATGAAGATAGTATAATATGAAAAAGAAATGCAACTCTACCCTTCTTTTGTATTAGAGCTATGAATGACGGAATCGAGTAATTCCAAAGCTTTGCTACTTCTCTTGTGGATTCCAAGTCATATCCACCAATTTCAAGACCTCCATTTTTGTTTTATACTTAGAGATTGATTATGAACTCTGCCAAGACATGATGACCGTTTCTCTCTCTCTCTTGGCCTAACATCTCAAAATTAGACTCCTAGCAATTCATTAAGGAAAGTTGCACATTAATATTTATCAAAATAATGGGGCTCCCTAAACTTAACTAATTAATCTACTTTAAAGATTTGACAAACCAAAGTTAAGTTAAAAGTCAACGATTTCTGTATCTTTGTCATGGATAAATGATCATTATTTACTTCGTGAAAATTATGAGATTTAAAAAATCTTAGAGAATTATAAATTTAAACTTTATATTTTTATGTACATTAGAATTATGTGCGATATCATATTCTTGTTTTAAAAATTAATGATTTTTGGCTTTAAAAATTGATTAAAATAAAATTTTCATGATAAATTTATGAATATTTTCAATTATTGAGATTACTATTATGGCTGTTTTTAGCCATTTTTAGAGATCTTATAAGATAAGATAATAATAAATGATTAAGCACAATATGTATTTATTAAACATGAAAGCTTATTTTTTAATTATTTTATCTTATCCGGGTAAAGATAATCTATATAACTATACTAAAACGTTATTTATTAAAATAAATAAATAAAAATAAAAGATTATTAATATAACTAAACTAATGTGTAGGAAGGAATTAAGAGAATATGTTTAAAAGAATATATACACACACACATTCATACATAAATTATATTATTTTAGCCATTGCATAAATAAAATATATGTTTTCATTAATAATCAATTAGTGGTATATCATATGTAATGATAATTTAATTTATTTAGTTTAATATTTATGTAATGAATAATTTGCTAGTCATCGATCAAATAAAATAATAATAATAATAATTAGTTATTCATGATAATATGATGCTTAAGATTGAAATGATATATATTTAATAGGTATAGTAAAGTTCATTGGTTATAAATATTTAAGAATCGACCAAGGATTGACTAGTTAATTTTATATTGATGAAAGTGTCTGTGACTAATTTTGTTAGGTATGTTTAGTATAATCTAAAGATAACAAATATATCTAATTATAATGTATGTAATTATCAATAATGTAAAAATAATGTTAAGCATTAATTGTTGTTATTTTGTATATTGTTGTTTCACCCAAAGGAGAACCACAAGATACACATATTGTTAACATGCTTATTATTTGATTCTATTTATGTATTTAAATTATGACTCACAGCATTAATGAATAAACATTTAATATATTTTTATAGAATTTAATGATGCTGTGATTCACTCGGATGCTTTGTCTATTATGAAATTTAATGGGCTTAAATTTACTGAATAGTGTGAACAACTTCAGTTCAAATTAGGAATCCTAGGCTTAGTATTCCAAACTAATAAGCTCGCTGTTCTTACTAATATTATCAGTGCTGAAGAAAAATCTTTCCATGAGCTTTGGAAAAGATCAAATAGTTAACTTTAATGTTTATGTGAATGTTTGTCTTACAATATTAAGGCTACAATTCCTAAAATTGAAAATGCTAATGAATATCTTAAGTTTGTTAAAGATATTCCTCAGTCCGACTCTACTAATAAGTTATTTTCCAAGACTTTGATGGGTATGCTAGCCACCACAAAATTTGATTATTTCATACTATACATGAACATGTCATTGAAATGATCAATACAACATGATTGAGACCATAGGAATAGAAGTGAATGAAAGTTTCCTTGTTCAATTTGTTATTAACTCCTTGCCTTTTGAATATAATTCATTCCAAATAAGTTACGATATGATAAAAGACAAATGAATTTTGAATAAATTACAAGGTATGCATATTCAAGGCTTAAGAAATAAGGTGTTTACTTAATTAATTTAGTGGGTCATCAAGGAGTTAGAAAGAAGAATATACTAAATAAGATAAATATATCATTAACTTCAATCAGTAAGAAGGAATCCAAGAATGATAAATGTCACTTTTGTAAGAAAATTAGACACTATTAAAATATTGCCTAAAATATAAGGCATGGTTTGAAAAGAAAAAGGTAAGCTTAGTGCTTTAGTATGTTTCGAATCAAATTTAGTAGAAGATCTTGTAATACTTGGTGGATTGATTCTAAATATACTACTCATGTTACTAATACAATGTAGGGATTCCTTATGACCTAAACTATAAATTCAAATAAAAAGTTTGTCTCTATGGAAAACCAAGTCAAAGCTTTAGTTGAGGTTATTGGAACCTACCCATTGATTTTAGATACTATACATCATATAAACCTTTTTCAAACTCTTTATATTCTTATTATTTCTCGAAACTTAGTTTCTTTATCAAAACTTGATATTGTTCGATACTCTTTTAAATATGGTAATGGAAGTTTTAGTTTTGTTCAAACATAATTGTGCTATTAGTTCCGATGTTCTTTGTGATGGATTGCGTAAATTAAAGCATGATAATCTTTTTGTTGAAACTTTATTAATCTTGTATTATAATGTTGGTATTAAATGAGATTTCAAATTACTTATGACATAAGCATTTGGGTCACATATCCAAAGAAAGAATAGTCAAATTAGTAAAGAGCGAAATCCTTCCAATTTCAAATTTTACTAATCTTAGCATTTATATAGATTATATTAAAGGAAAATATACAAAGCTCACAGTTAAGAAAGAAGGCACAAGATGCACATAACTCCTTGAAATTATAACACTGATATATATGGAACTTTTAATGTTCCATTATTTAGTGGAGAAATTTTTTTCATTACTTCTATTGAAGATTTTTCATATTATGCCTATATTTATTTATTGTATGAAAAATATCATTAGTGCATGCCTTAGGGGTGTTTTTTTTAATAAGGTAGAAAGATGGTTAGATAGAAAGGTGCAAATTATCAGATTTGATAGGTGTGGTGAATATTAAGAGAAACATAACAAAACTAGACAGTGTCTAGTCCATTTGATAAATTACTTGAAAAGCGTGGAGTATATGATCAATACACAATGTCAAGTACATTACAACAAAATGATGGAGTTAAAAGATGTAATTGTACTTTAATGAACATAGTTAGGAGTATAATGAATTATTATTCTTTACCTATATCATTGTGAATGTATGCTTTGACAACTGTCATGTATTTATTAACTAGCCTAATAAAGCAATTTTTAAGAAACCTTTCATACTATAGATAGGAAGAAAACCTAGTATAAAGCACTTACATGTTTAGGGTTTTCTAGCAAAAGTAAGAATTTATAATCCACATGAAAAGATATTAGATTTAAAAACAACCAATGGATTTTTTATTAGTTATCTAGAAAAGTCTAAATGGTATATATTTTATTTTCCTAACCATATTATTAGGATTGTTGAAACTCATAATGCTACATTTATAAAAAAAATGGTACAACTAGTACGAGTATAGAATCATATAAAGTGAAAATTTAAGAAGTTAGAATATGAGTTCCCTTGTCGATAACTTCTTCTCAAGTATTTGTTCCTAGAGTTGTTTTAAATTTTGACAACTTACAAGAACAATAAATTCATGAACAAAATTTAAACAATGACATCAATATTAATGGATATATATATATGAGCCATATGAAGTAGTATTTAAGAAAATCTCAAAGACAAAAGGAGATAAGCTATTTCTAATGATTATATGGTTTATTTACAAGAGGTAGAAGGTGTGCTAGGAATTAATAAAAATCCAGTTACATTTTTACAAGCCATTGAAAATGAAAATTTTAATAAGTAGTTAGACGTCATAGAGGAATAGTTCAAATCTATAAAGGACAATGAAGTCTTTGATCTTGTTCAATTGCCAGAAAATTGTAAGATATTAAGGTGTAAATGGGGATTTAAGACTAAACTTGGCTCTAATGGCAATTTCAACTGATATAATGCTAGACTTCTCACCAAGGGTTACACTTAAAAGGATGGTATTGATTATAATGAGAAATTTTCTCCCGTTTCAAAAAAGGGTTTATTTAGAATTATTATGGCAATGGTAATTCATCATAGTTTAGAACTTCATCAAATAAATATGAAAGCTCCCTTTTTAAATGAGATTTAGAGGAAGAAATGTATATAGATCAACCCAAGGGCTTTCTAGTTGAAGGAAAGAAACTTATGGTGTATAAACTTAAGAAGTCAATATATAGACTTAAGTAGGCCTTTTAACAATGGTATTTTAAGTTTAATGATACCATTACTTTTTTTAAATTTTAAAGAAAACATTATTAGTCAGTGTGTATAAATGAAGGTCAATGGGAGAAAATTTATAATTCTAGTCTTATATGTTTTTTCAAAAACATGAATAATGAATGAGTTTAAGTTAAACTCAGTGAAGCTTAAAGCTAAAGTAGCCTATAGAGAAGTGGCCATCTTTTAATCTTATATATTAATGACATCTTGCACACTACTAATGATTTTAGTTTACTACATGATATCAAGAAGTTTCTCTAAAAAGATTTGGAAATGAAAGATATCAGTGAAGTGTCTTATATGATAGGAATTGGAATGTTTTGCGACAGATAACAAAGAGTATTAGGGTTGTCTCAAAAAGCATATATCAATAAATTTTAAAGAGATAGAAAATGGAAAAAGTACTTTGCAAGTGTTTTTCTAATTTAAAAAGGAGATAAATTTATTATTAAGCAATTCCCAAAAAATAAAGTGGAATATAAAGGAATGGAAAATATTCCTTATGCATCTATTACTATGAGTTTAATGTAAGCTCAGACGTGCACCAGACCAAAGATTAGCTTTTCTATTAGAATGAATGCTAGGTTGATATCAAAGTAACTTTTGATTACAATGTTGAAAAGTTGCAATGTAATATTAAGATGTCTGTAAAGAACAAAAGATCATATGTTTACTTATAGAAGATCTAATAGTTTTAAGGATATTGGATATATAGGCTCAAACTATATTAGATGTGTTGACACAAGAAAATTCACATCTGGCTATCTGTTCCTTTTAGTTGGAGGAGCAATTTCATAAAACTATAGAAGCTAAGTTTGCGGCATGCATTGAGGCCATCGTTCATGGCTTATGGTTATGAAACTTTATTTCTGGATTTAGAATTATCGATAGTATTACCAAACCGTTGATAAGTTATTGTGATACTTTGCATCATTCCTTTTTTTTCAATGCAATGTATTTCAAGTATGCTAAACATATGAAAATTGAAAAAAATTACCATTAAAGGAGAAGTTTAAAAACAAATAGTGTCAATTGAATATATTAGCACAAATTTTATGATTGGGATCCATCAACAAAAGGGTTATTGTCAAAGACCTTTAATGAACATATCAAAAGAATGGGCATCATTAAGTTTCATGATTGAACAAAATATTATTGTTTATGTATTTGACACTCTGAGCTTGTTTGTGTATTATTTATGATATTTAAGTATCTTGTTATTTATTATATATTGTTAGTATATATATATGAATGCTTACGTGAATTTTAACATGATTTGTTTTTTTTATAAAAACATTATTATTGAACTATTAAGATATACCTCATTTTAGATCACATTAAATTTTAAACTAGTTTTGTCATATATAAAAGGGAGTATGTCAAATTAAAGGATGTATAATTGCTATGATCCTCTCTAATTTTTTACTTAATTATGATTAATGTTGTGATGATAACAAAGAGGATTTAACTTTTATTATAAGCATATTATGTTATATTAAATCATGGTAATGTTATAAGTGAGAGATTGATAGATAATATTTTTAAGTGACCTATATTTTTAGTTTAATTATATAAATGTTTAAATTCTATTAATCACTTGAAAAGAGATAATTAAAAAAACTAAAAAAAATTGTTTTATTGAGTTTTAGCACTTGTTTCTTTCTTTGCTTATTTAAATTTAATTTTTTTCCATTAGAAATTTTACAAAAAAAAGAAAAGGTTCACAACTAGATAATCAAAATTTTATTTTTAATCAAGTTTTTATTGATTACAATTCAAAAGAAATTTTCTATCTTCATCGTGAATAAAGATACATTATTTATTTATGTGAAAATTATTAAATTATAAAAATTTTAAAAATTTATAGATTTAAAGTTTACATTTTTACATATATTATGATTACACTGAAAACTGGTGAAACTTTTTGAATCAATGTAGAAACTATTCATTAGAAAGATATATCAGCAATCAATCCCATGTTAGATGTGTTTCCTCAATTAAAATTTTATTTAATCTCAAAGTAACCATATTTCTATTTATCCTGACTCTTGCTTATTAGGATATAATAAAAGAGGAAATCAATGATTTTTTTAACCATTATTAGTGTTGCTTTTGTTTACTTCTTTCACATGGTGTACATTAAGACACGAATCTAATAAAGCAAACACACATAAAAGGGGGGTGAATTGTGTGATTTGAAAATTTTTGCAAGTTACTACCAAACTGTACAAAAGACAGGTAGATGTTAGAATTTAAAATCAAAGGAACGTCTTGCAATTTGAAAACAATAGTAGTTATAATGTGGAAATTTAAAAGCTAAGGGAAGAGAAAGAATGACATAGTCAATTTATATTGATTCGTCTTATAACCAAGCCTACGTCTAGTCTCCAAATATCCAACTTGAATCATCATCATCATTATCATCATACCCCGAAGTCCCGCAATGAAGCAGGGTCTGGGGGGCCTGATAGTACGCAGCCTTACCCCTACATTATAGAGAGGTTGTTTCCAGTAGACCTATATGCATAGATGACATGATAATAGAGATGTAGTTTAAAAAGAATAAATACGTAAAGATTGGTAGTAAAATCCATATATATACTTGATGGTGACCATAATCTGCCATTACCTTTCAACTCGCAAAGACCAGCTTTTCTCGTTGCTAGTTGTGCCATGAGTCTTCCCTGATCAGTGCCCTAAAAACATGGCAATCCTACGGTTTTATACATACCATCGTAGGAATCTCCCCTTACGCCTGGATAAAAAAGCTTTATGTTTTGTTGTTCACCCTTATCCTATCACGTCAGACTTTTCTAATTCTAGCCACTGCGGCAGTGAGGGCTAACTCTGACATATCTATCTTGATAACCTCCCTCTAGTTCTTGTAATGTAACACCCCACTCCTGCAATACCCGAACCCGACATCGATGGGTGATATCCGAGTCCGTGCCCCATAAGGGTAGTGTGCTAGAACACTCAATCAGCCAAAATTTTGCAGTATAAAATTTTTACTTTAAAACAATGCATACTTTTACAGAAATCATTTTTCACATAGGGCTTACTTTCATTCATAAACATTTTCAATCACACTTTTAATAATTGCACTCAGCAATCAATTTCATTTGCAACCCTTTCCATTTTGGAAAATTTATTACAAATCAAGTTTGATCAATAAACATAATACAGAAATCTCATAATACATCCTTTCATACGAAAATAAATGAAAATAAAGATGCAGACGTGAACTTATCCTGACCTCTATCCTTCACTTGAATGCTGTATGTATACTCCCGTTGGCCTAACGGGATATTCTTCTGATTCCTGAAAAATATTTGCAAATTTTGGGTGAGTTTTGGGAACTCATGAGTGAACCATCATTGATGAGTTCACCGGATCATAAACACATATCACATATTTCACAGATATTCATTCAATGGATATCAATCTTATAATGCTATATGCATGAGACTCACATTCGTTCTTATTGTTGTGACCAAGTTCCTATCACATATTTATACAAATATTGGCCCATAAGGCTCAGTCAGAACAGAGTTACAGAACATAGCTCTATGTGCAGAACATATATCATGGAGCAAAGCTCTACGTAGAAGCACTTCATACTGGCTACTCAAGTCACAATACCTTTATCTGAGCATGCATTTTATGAAATGCATCAAATATTGATTATGCCATATCAGATAATCACATTCTGATGTTTAATCAACAACTCATTATCATCAGACCTAGGTCCGGCATTCAACTTTCGTTGAGAATTCACATTTCCATTTATATGCATGATCCCACTTTCCTTCGAAACTAAGTCCAACATTTAGCAACCAAGTCATGAATCATATATTTCATCCAATTCACATACAAAGAACACTTTAATATTTCATTCATGCATCACATTCATCAGATCTTCTATCCGGAAACCAACACAATCATTTACATTCATAACATCATTCAATAGTCAATTAATACAAAATTTAAACAAAACAAACAATAAAGTGAGACCATCTTGATCTACTCACAATACACTCCAAATTAGCGCTAGCTTCAAGATCTGGAAACATTTGAATGCAAACGTTTATCCTGCACATCAATATGCCAAACACACAATACACACACATTAATAATTGCACAATTATAAGCATTCCCTTATGCACAAGTGTGTGTATAAAATATGTACCATGCATGCTCATGACAATCCCGGGTATCGTTCCCTTATTCTCATCACATTATAAATCTTATATCCAAAACTCATCTAAGTATGATTCATACTTAGGTTTATGCCTTACTAAGACTATTGAAATCACAATTCATTTCTCATTTGGAATCCTATAGATCCAGACAAAATCAAAATACCGAAGTACATTCAATGGAATAACCCTAGTTTATAAAACTTTAAGAGTGCACTCACTGTACCCGTTCCACGTTTCTCGCTCAATCTTTCTCAATTCATTTCAGATGGTTAAGATTTTTAGGTGGAGATGTAGGGAAATGTGTTACGAGTCCCATGGTTCAAGAATTAGTTCATTTGGGTATCTAGAGAAGAAGTTATGGCCAGAGAAAAAAAAGACAAAAGGAGCGAAACTCAGAAGAAGCAAAATAAAGAAGAAGTAAAAAGACAGAAGAAGTAAAACTCAGAAGAAGTAAAACATAGAAGAAGACACGTCAGCAAAACTCAAAAGAAGACACGTTAGCAAACACAGAAGAAAACGCGTAAGCAAAACACAGAAGAAGCGAAACTCAGAAGGAAGAAAACTCAGAAGAAGCGAAACTCAGAAGGAACAAAACTCATAATGAACAAAACACAGAAGAAACAAAATACAGATGGAAGAAAACTCAAAAGGAACAAAACACAGAAGGAGTTCATGAACAGTAACACAGAAGGAGTTCATGAACAGTAACACAGAAGGAGTTCATGAACAGTAA
>JAOTIZ010000004.1:26276315-26286387 GCA_027123425.1 Erythroxylum panamense
AATAGTTGAAAAAAGAAGAATAATAATAAAATTTTTAATATAATACGAATAAGAAAAATAATACTGAAAATATAGAATATAGCCACAGAGAAAAATAAAAATAAAAATATAATAATAATAATAATAATAATAATAATAGTAATAATAATAATAATAAAATAAAAAACTAAAGGTAGTAATAGACTCAATACAGGCCTAGTAAAAGGTAACAAGATACTCAATTTAAGTCCTAAAAAGGTCTACCATGTCTCCTTGTAGTCTCCACTATCTGATTTTGTAAAATTGCTCAGTAAATCGTTGTGCCCTCCATCCCTTAATTTGTAGATCTAAAACTAACAATTTATGTTAGGTTGATAGGCATGCAACCGAAAGTACTTTGCAATCCTTGCACCAAGATCTAGCTATTTTCCTGATAACGATATAATCAATTTGTGTCTTGGTTGTACTACTCTGAAACGTCACCAAGTGTGCTTCGTTTTTTTAAAAAAAGGAATTTACTATTACTAACTCATATGTGAAGGCTATGTCCAATAAATCAACCCCATTATCATTCCTAGAGCTATATCCAAAGCCACCATAAGTCCCTGTGTATCCATCTACATCCGCCCCTATATGCCCGTTAAAATCCCCTCCTAGGATGATCTGTTTAGTATAAGAAATTTGTTGAAGCACTCCGTCCAACGCCTCCCAAAAAAGTACGTTTATATTACTCGTCTGCGCTAGCTTGAGGTGCATACGCACAAACTATCTTGAGAACCATACCGCTTAGGACAATTTTTGCCACCATTATCCTGTCATTGACTATTATAATCTCCAATATCCTATTCATTAGTCCCTTGTCCACTAATATACCTACCCCATTTTGCTTCCGCGGACTACCCGAGTGTCATAGTTTGAACCCCCTATCTCTTTTGCTTTGGCTCCGGCCCACCTAGTCTCCTGAATGCATGCTATTTGTATCTTATACTTGGCTAAAATCTCTACTAAATCCAAAGACTTTCCCGCGAGGGTTCTCACGTTCCAAGAGCCTATTTTTATTAAATCATCACCGTCTTTATACTTGCAAGTTACATGTACTGACCCGCTTGCACTGAATCTATTCGCTCTATCAAAAGGCATCCCTCTTAACTCGGGCCTCTTACGTTTCACGCAAGTACTATCTTAACAAAACCTCGAAAGCTAAAACTAACCGACCCCCACATAATTAATAAAGTAGGAATAATAACACTAAATAATCTTTAAAAATAATAAAAACCAACTAGTAAAAATAAGAAAATAATAAAAATATAACGAAGATAAGGAATGATTACTGTGCCACACGTTCTCGATACAAGGAAGGGCGCACAGAGAAAATACTGAAGTGGGTGGCGAGAAAGCCACTGGGCCTAGTTAGGAAGGATACTACAGATGGAAATATGCTGCTAGAAACTCTATCAATAAACACTCACCTCAATACTTAAGAATAATAATAAACATAACCAAATATATATGTATATACAAAATAATGCATATAATACTAATAATAATAATAAATAAAACAAATACCGAAAGTCAATAAATAATTAAATAATAATAAAATAGTAATACAATAAACCGAAGGAAAGTAATACCAGAGTTCCAATTGAAGGGATACTCAATCCTAATCTATTGTTAAAACTAAGAAAGGAAGAGAAGCTTGGCAGTTGATCAAGCAGGGGCCAGTTGGTCAACCCGAATACACACGAAACAGTCCCACTTATCTCACCTAGGTCTTTGAGTAAAGCAAAGTCTAAAATGAAAATAACAGTATACACAACAACCAGTCTAAAGATACTAAATGACCCACTGACAGAAACTTCAGCAGTGATCGATCAACACAGGCATGAAAAAGCAACACAAGGATGGCAAAATCGAATTTGTGAAGGGAACAACATATAAAAAAAAAAGAAACAATAGTGTCCTTAACCACGCTTTTCAAAGATTAGGTTTCCAATAAGCCTCTTCTGTTAGGGCATGCAAGAAGGTGCCTGCTGTGCGGTGAAGTGAATCTAATGGGAAGGGCTTTGGTATAAAGTTGTTGTACTAAGATAGAGGAAAAGCCAAGGGAGTTGTCTTATATAAAAAGACACGTCAATCTAAAGTGGACTACCAATGGGTCTCAGAAGGAAAGGACCGACTGCCTCACCTGCACCATATCAGACTTGTTAGGTGGCTTAAGGACGGAGTGGATGTGTGTTGTGTTAGACACAACATGGCTAGGAAAGAATGATTAGCAATGGTGACGCATGTCGCCGAGCATCACCGCCTCATACAAGAAGTCTGTTGTCGCTAACAGGAACTATAAACAAAACCTAGATGACGAGCCCAAGCTGGCTTGGTCCATCGCGAGGTCCCACGAGATGCAACTATGCTCTGTTGATTCAAGGAGACCAACCCCAGTTTACAGAGGATGAGAGTGAATGGCTATGGCAAACGAGAAAAAAGAAAACTCAGTTGCTTGTATCTTCCAACGTCAACTAAGCTGGATACCCCCACGCTTCCTCCCACTTAGAAGCCGTGCACGTACCAGAAAATAACCAACCTCTAGAATATAAAAAAGGTCGCACTTCTAAAGAAGGATGGGACTTTCATCCATTACCCCCACACACGGACGGGAGACACTCATAGAGAAGACTAAAAGCAGCTTACTAACAAGAAAATACCTAATGACAACCAGTAACAAACTTGCACTAAAGCTTAAAGAAGCATAAAATAAAAGTGTACACCTGGAAACTGGGCGTTGGGGCAAAGGCGGTTAACTCTCTCCATGCATGCATTACTAAAGCATAAATAATATCTATTACCTAATGTACTGGAATGTCATATGTTCCGCAATTTTCATCTTCTGTCCACTTCAGAGTCTGTGTGTTATTGGTGTTTAAAAGCTTAGTCCTCTTCTCTATCACTCCATTTTCGGTACCCACACTTCTGCGACTCCCATTCTCCTAAACTCACTTACCCTTCTATTTCGGCTCTTACTTTCCTCTTTTCTTTTTCTCATAAAAAGAACCATCTTCTCTTTCCTTTGAAATTTGAACTACACCCTTATTTTGATCTTACTTTCCTATTCTAGTTATCCCCACCATGGAAGCTTTCAGCTTGCTCAAGTAATGGAGGGATGGTGTTAATTCTAATCTCAGCACACGCGCTGCCATTATTGTCACTGCAGTCCCTCACAACAACGTTGAAACCAACGACGACGACCCATTCTTTGATTTGGAGTTTGCTGTACTTGACGAGGACGAGGACGAGGACGGAGAAGACAAAGGAAGGAAAACCAACTCAGAGGAGGAAAATGACGATGATGTTTAAGTCTTCTGGTGATTTGACAAACCTCTCCAAGTAGTGATTTGATGAACTTCTCCAAGCTTACAAGGAATTTTTTTAACATGGTTCTTCAACCATCCACACTAATAGTATTTGACCAGTCTCTACAAGTGCTTAATGATTGAAAGTAGGATATGCTTAATATAAGCTACAATGAATAATCTCTCTCAATAAATTATTTTCACTTTCTAAAGCACAAAGTGTAGATAAAGATATGACTTTCAAGAGCGGGTATAGCTATTATTGATATATCTAAAATATGGTAGTGAGTAGATGCAACATCTCTTCTTTAAATAAGAGTTCTTTTAACTAGCTATTGCTTCAATTTTATTATGAACTGACTGAATTGGCTTTGAATATATTATAATGTCTTCCTCATCATCTTTGAAAAGGTCTTCAAATATCCAATTATTTAAATAAGCTTTTGATTTTGTCTCGAAGTGAACTGTTGAAGCAAATGAATACAAGTTCCTTCGTCCATACAAAAATGATAGGGACTATCCATTCCAAATTTTGTTGAACCATTTCTAACTGTTTGAATGAGTTTGTTAAGATGGTTCTTGTAAAATTTGAGTTGTTAGGTATTTATTCTCTAATTTAAACAGAGAAGTAAGTTATGTAACCATTTTTTATATTGTTATCTTTAAGATAAATGAAATAATTCAGTTAAATTTTAATTTGAAATGTAACTAAAAATTATTAATTGCTATCATCAAAATCATTAATTTAGAAGTCTTGAGCTAACAATCTCCCCCTTATTGATGATGACAAGCAATAATAGATATATTTTCAAATAACTGTGAAGGATTTTAAAAAATACCTATAATCTTTATAAATCCGTACTACCAACAATGATTAGAAGAAACCTATCATTTATCGAAATGAAAGGGACTTAGATGTAAGCATAGAGTTAAGAATATTCAATTATGAATATTAAACATCTATAATGCAATGGTTTCATCAGTCTCTGTGAGGATAAAGATAGTGGTTTTTTAATAGAGGAAGAAGCAATGGGTTTCGTTTGGGTTTTTGGTGATTTTGGAGTGAGTGTCCAAGATGGTTCAGGGATAGAGGATTCAAGTCTTTGTTCATGGCCTGAGATTTTTACATAACTCAAAGTGGGTCTAAAGGTGTTTGGTTTCTTTTGAGCTTTAGACTTAGTTCATTCCATTTCAGTGAGGGTTAATGGAGATTTCTGAGGAGTTATAGGGTTTGATAAGAGAGAAGGAATCTAATTGTAGTGAGTCACTTTAATCTAAATTGATTTGAAGTAATGGAATCATTTACAAGGTATGCCAATGGGTTTCTAAGAGTAGCTTGTGTGACAAGATGAAAAATTGCACCTGTTCTCAAAAGTTCAAAATCGTGATGTATCTTCTGCTATCGTGTATTGAAAAACTGACAGTAATGCGCGCATGTTTTCAAAATAAAAACTACATCATTTAGTAATTGTAACTTTTGGATAGAGTTACTGTTCCCTTTTTGGAATGGTAGGATCCTTTTAAGTAACACGTTAGAAGGAGCTTGTTAATATCTACAAAAGAAGTAGCATTTTTTTAAGATAAAATCTTCACATAGAGTTAGATATCTGATAATATGTACTAAGCTCTTTTCTTAGTAAATAGAATCTATTTTTTGCAAATGGTTTGGTAAAGATATCAGCTACTTGATTTTCATTATTAACATGCAATAATTCAATAGTTTCTTTTAAGGCATGATCTCTAAGAAAGTGATGTTTAACTTTTATATGCTTAGTCCTAGAATGACGCACATGATTTTTTAGATAAATTTAATTGCACTTGTGTTATCATATAATATGGGAATATGACTAAAGTTTAGAGAAAAATCATGGAGTTAATGTTTCATCCACAATATTTGAGCACAACAGCTAGTAGCTACTATATTTAGTTATTGAAAGTGTCGTGCAATTTTGTTTCTTACAAGACCAAAAAACTAAACATTTACCAAGGAATTGACAGTAGCCACTTGTGCCTTTTCTTTTAGCCTTATCACTAGAATAGTCTACATAACAATAACCAAATATGTCAAATGAATCTATTTTTAGTTACCATAGTCCAAAGTCCATGATTCCAAGAAGATAACAAAAGATTATCTTGACTGTTTGAAGATGGCTTTATTTAAGATTTGGCTGAAAACGTGCTCAAAGACACACACTAAGCATAATTTCTAGTCTTAAACTTGTAAGATACAGAAGTGAACTAATCATTCCTCTGTATTTTGTCTCATCATTAGCCTTTCCTGCTTAATCCTTAACAAGCTTAGTTCTAATATGCATTGGAGTTCCCATTGGTTTGCCATTTTGAAACTAATATGTCTTAATAAGTTCCTTTGTGTACTTATTTTGACTAAAAATTCATTTTTTTTTCTGTTTGCTTGATTTGTAACCTAAGAAAGAAGGATAAGTCTCCCATCATAGTCATCCCAAACTCCCCCTGTATTAAAGATGAGAATTCTTCACATAAAGATGGGTTAGTAGCACCAAATATTAGTTCATCAACATATATTTGAACTATAAGTAAATCATTATCCTTTTTCTTAATAAATAAGGTTTTATCTACCTTTCCTCTTTAAAAATTGTTCTTAAGCAGGAAGTTACTTAACCTGTCAAGCCATGCTTAAGACCACACAATGCTTTTGCTAATTTCATCATATAATTTGGATAGTCTGCATTCTCAAAACTTGGAGGTTGCTTAACAAACATTTCTTCATTAAGATATCCATTTAAAAAGGCATTTTTTACATCCATTTGAAATAATTTAAAATTTCTATGACAAACAAAAGCAAGTAGAATTTTGACATATTCTAGTGCAGCAACAAGTGCATAAGTCTCATCAAAATTAATTCCTTCCTATTGGTTATAACCTTGACCTATAAGCCTAGCTTTATTTCTTACCACCTTACCATTTTGATCAAGTTTTTTTTAAAAGACCCAATGGGTTCCAATGACTGACTTGTTTTGTGGATAGGGTACTAGTCCAAATTTGGTACCTATCAAATTAGTTTAGTCCATCTTTCATAGCTACACTCTAGCTTTCATTAGCAATCGCCTCTTCAACAATCTTTAGTTCTATTTGTGAAACAAAAGCAATATAATTGTTTTTGAAGGATGCTCTAGTTTTTAGGCCTTCTGAAGGGTCTCCTAAAATATAATGAAGTGTATCAAGATGTCTCCATTCTCTTAATGTCCTGAAGCTCCTGCTTTGAGCATCTAGTGTCCTTTGCTGCATAGGTGCCTATTGAGGTGTACTCATAGAAGGAGCCCTTTTTGTCATAAATTTAGAACGGCATTCTTGATCTCGAAATTTTAAAGGCACTACTAGTGCAATTTGAGGTTGTTGCGTATTTTGAGGGAGTAAAGGGTGCTTTTCATCACCTAAATCAGCAGTTGTTATTGAGGGTAGTGCTTCATCAAATACAATAAGTATTGACTCTTTTATCCTCTTGGCTATTTTGTTATAAACTCTAAATCCTTTACTAGCATTACTATATCCCAAAAAGATGGCTTCATCAATCCTTGCATCAAAATTTTCAGGCTTGTCACTACCATTATTTAACACAAACACTTACAGCTAAAAACTTGAAAGTTGACAACATTAGGGTTTCTTCATTTCCATAGCTCATAAGGAGTCTTGTTGAGAATAGGCCTTATGGCACCTTTTTCAGAATGTAACAAACAGTAGGTAAAACTTCTATCCAGTAGCTATGAGGTAGACTACTTTCACACAGCATGGTCCTAGCCATATCAGCAAGGGTCTTATTTTTTCTCTCAAGAACCCCATTCTGTTGAGAAGTCCTTGGACATGAGAAATTATTAGTTATACTATTTTCATCACAAAAATCTTCAAACTTTCTGTTATCAAATTCTGCTCTATGGGCACTTCGAATTGAAGTAATGCAATATTCTTTTATAATATGAATTTTCCTGTAAAACTTCTTAAAGACTTCAAAAGCATCATCCTTATTTGCTAGAAAATAAATCCATGTGAATCTAGAGTATATCATCTACTATAACACAACTATAATGTTTATCACCAAAACTTTGAGTTTTAGTAGGACCAAACAAATCCATATGTATAAGCTCAAGTAGTTGATTAGTAGACACAACATTTTTTGGTGGAAAGCTACTTCTAAGTTGTTTTACTTTTAAGCATACTTCATGAACCTGATTATTCTCTAAAGTTAAATTAGGTAATCCTCTTACTAAATTATTCTTGGATATTTTTGACAAAATACTCATGCTATCATGTCCAAATCTTCTATGCTAGATCAATGAGTCCTTTTCTAGAGAAACAAAACATTTAACCTTTTTATATGATATGTATTCTAGTTGAGTATAGTATATATTCTAATTTCTAGGACCAACAAACACAATTTTATCATCATTATTAGAAATTATTTCATAATGAGATGTATAGAATGTGACTTCATATCCCTTATAATTTCAATTCTCCAAACTTTTGTAATAGTTGTGAAACTGGGTCGAATCCCTAGAGAACTAAATACTAGCATCTTAATTTCAAATAATAAAAGTAAATGAGGGGGTTTGAATAAATAACTGATTAACTGAATTAATACAAAAACAAACTAAATCAATTGAATTTAAAAATAAGAAAGTCAACATTACCAAACTTCAATTGAAGGGAAAGATCTCATTTAATTGTAGCATTGATCATTGGTTCAAAAAGAATATTTTCATGATTCAAGTTATTAGTCCGAAACATATTAGGATAGTCGTAATAAGTCTCAAACCCAGCATCCAAATCAAAACTTATCATTTATTGATTGGGTGTGATAACATTCCATATCAAATAGATGATAGTAATAAGCTATGTAAAAAAGACTAAACTCTAAATTAAATAATCAAGATAACTGTAACTATTCAATTTAATTTTCTTGTTTATCATAAGTTAAATATAGAATTCATAAATAACCTATTTGCTACTTGTATCAATCCTTCATGAAAATTACAGATCATTGAATTCCTGGATAGTGATAGAATAATCAATATTAAATTAAATTGTTAGATTAATCGAACATTAATCATTCATGAATATAGGAGAAATCAAAATAAGAAATACTTGAATTAAAACGTGAATAAAAGTTTGAAACACAAAACCTCATAAGGTTAAAATTAGAGTATTTAATCCCCTTGAATCATAACAATTGAGTTTATCAACACATGAATTTTTCTCCAATAACAAAAATGGAAGAAAGACTAAGAATTGCGAAAAACATAAGAATAGAGAACCTTTTTCTGTTGTAACGAATGTCCCTTTTTTAGGGTTTTCTAGTCTAATCCTAATCTAACTCTAACTTGTAAAGAAGTCTATCTAAAACAAATTTAAATTCAAACTCCTACATGATAGGGATAAGAAAATTTTCCTAATTAAACTCAACTCTTTAAGTGATCAGCCTTATTAACTACATCAATCTCTTCACTTTATCCAAAATTTGTGATTATCATCAATGGAGTCCCAATTTAATGCAATCTCTACTTTTCATCTCTTAAAACGAAACAAACATTAATTTCAATATTTAAGCACTAAAATAAATCTAAAACAAAGGAGATAATATCAAGTAATATAGTAAGATAAGATATTATCAAGTTAGAAGCTCCAATTTTACCAATTCCAGTGACCTTTGCTTTATTTTTGTCAGCAAAGACAACATTATCTCCATCTTTGCTTTCAATATATTTGAAGTGTGATATTTCACCTGTCATATGTCCTGAACAATTTACGTATGACATAATGTCTTATCTCAATTTAGGTACCCAATCTTTTTTGGGTCCTTTCAGGTTAGTAAAAATTAACCTTTTGGTCTCCAAAGATATATTTCAGATAATTTACTCATTCTACATATATTACAAGAGTGACTAATATGTCCATATTTTCCATAATAGAAGCACAAAACATATTAATGAGAGTTACTGTCATTTTTTCAATGCATCAGGTTACTACTGGTTTTAAGAAAAAAGTTTTTGCATAGCTTGATATTATTATTTTCATCATATCCTATTCTTGTCTTATCAAAGACACCTTTACCATTACTTAGTAATGCACCAAGATTGTTCTTTCCATCAACAAAATTAGCTAAATTCTTTTCTAGAGATATGATTCTTCCAACAAATATCTATTTTCAGATTCTAAATGATCACATGCAAATTTTATTTCACTAAACTTTTCTTCTAATTGTTTTACTTTTTCAGAACCTTTACAATCATTCTCAAGCAATGCATTTTCTACCTAAGTTACTTTTTCTTTCAAGAATTTCTTTTCAGATACCTTTTTCTTATAGTCATTTTCAATCTTAGTAAGAGATATATTCTTAGGCAACAGGCTTTTATTCTCTTATTATAATGATCCAATTTTATTCTTCAACATACTGCACAATTAATTTCTTATAATAAGCATACAGTTCATGATAAGCATCTCTTAATTCATCAATTTTAAGATCAGATTCAAAATTATATACCTCTTCTTATTCTAAATCAGCCATGAGCCAAACATTGTTTACTGCTTCAAACTCTTCTTCATCAAAATTTTCAAAATCTTCATCAAACCAAGCTGCAGTCATAGCTTGCTTTCTATGTCTTCTTTTTGTTAAGTCAAACCAGACTTCACGAATTAAATAATTTTGATGACAAACAAAGAGAAATATATAAATGAAAAGTAGATGGACGCATGACAAGTAAAAAGCAGACGAA
>JAOTIZ010000004.1:26319501-26335850 GCA_027123425.1 Erythroxylum panamense
ATGTATGTATATATGTATGTATATGTATGTATATATGTATGTATACATACATATATATATGTATACATACATACATATATGTATGTATACATATATATATATATGTATATATAAGTAGTCAGAAAAATACTGGGAACTGAAAGAAGGAACATTTATAGGTCTATATCCCCCCAGGAGAAATAGTGGAGATAAAAAATATAGAATGCCAAAAGAAGATATATCCATAGGTATATATTCCTATAAGAGACAAGGGACACGTATAGTAATTTTTTGGTCCAGAGAAAAAATATTAGCAAACATAAATATTGAGTGAAGAAAGGAACTTTAGTGGGTTTATATTTCTAATCATAATTATTGTTTTAATTAAAAAAATCATAACCAAAGGCACTACTTGGGAGGCAACTCAAGGTAAGTTTGTTCCTTTTCATTTACATTCCCACATTTGTTGCTTGTGTTCAATACTCCATTTCTTACATTTGATGCTACATTGGGAACAATTTAAGTTTTAAGTATAGGGTTGGGGATATTAGTTTTTATATCTTTTTCTTAGGTGTATTAAAAAATTAACCAAACAAACAAACATTTTCTTTTTTTTCTATTGCTTTTAAGATTATATAGTCATAATTAGAGAGTGAATTGACAAGAAATATTCATGACAACTTGAGCAATACTTTTACTCTTGTAATTGGTCAATATGCATTATCTTTAGAAGAGAAATGACTAGTAGTAGACATATGCCTGTGAGAATTTGAGCCTTTACAAACTGACACATTCATATCAGTCTCATTGTCTTTTGTTTATGTGTGACCTTTATGACATGTACATCCTAACTTTGATTTGATTTTCTATTTGCGAGCACATTTTTATCACATGTATTAACTTGAAATTGATATAAGCATTCTTTGTTTTACAACCTACTTAACCAAATAGCTTACCTATCAATGACTTTTCCTTTAGAGAAGCCCCCTTGAGCTTCATTTGTCTTTTCTTTTTGTGCTAACCACATTACATGCCTTAAAACCTAACTAAATTTCCTATGCAAACCTTAAAGTTAATAGAGCATTATGATTATTGATGTTTGTAGATGCACAAAAGTATAAGTGTGGGGGTGTGCTTATGTGTAGGTTGGTTATAATTGTTGGAATGTCATTTTATCTCTTATTGGATGTATGAAGTCTTGATATAGTTTAGACTAGGTCATAGTATTCATCGTACTGAGTGATGATAATCTGATTTTAAGATGAACATATGACTTATCCATAATGGGTGATGGTATTTATCGAACATAAATGTGGTATTTTTTGTATGAAAATCTAGTATAATTTTAAATGAGACATGATATTGTTTGTGTTGAGTGATTTTTTTTTTAAAAGGTGAAGGTTTCACTTATTTGTTATGAGTTATCTGGCATGTGTGATCTTACTCATTCTTCTTTTAAAACTCTATTCATTCTTCCAGGAAACAATAAACAAATAAACAGGACACATTATTTCAATAATAAGTTGCAAAAATAAAGTTGAAGTATCCACCTTCAAGAATAAAATGAAATGAACATTTTTAATAAAAGATGAAATGAAGGGTAAAATATTGAATGTCAACAAAATAATGGACGAAACAACTATTTTGAAAAAAGTTGGTCTTTCTATTTTTCAACCATAGCCAATTACGTAAACATTTTATTTGGAGATGGAGGAAAGAATAAAGAACATGGTAAGTTAAGACAAAGAAGATGGACTTGTTTCAAGATGATTTACATTTTTAATTACTATATTGTTTGTTGTATTTTTACGGGTGTTAGCTGTTTTGGTTGCAATCGCGTTCCGTTCACAAATATATATATCTCCATTTCATTAGCCTTATTTTTCCGCAACTCCAACTTCAACTTCTTACTAGTGCATTCATGTCAACTTATATATGCTGTTTCAGTTTAATTGATATCCATTTCTTCTTTAGCATTAAATTATTATGTGCGTTATGAACTTCTTGCCTGCACTTATTTGAAAACTAAGACTCACCCCCCTCATTCCTTCCCCAATAAAATCGATTACAACAATCAACCATAAGCCTACTGTTTTTCAAAAGCCTTAACAAAGAGAGAGAGAGGAAAAATGCAGCTTGGCCTGCTAATGGGTGCTTTCTTTATGCTAATCAGCCAGGTGCTATCCAAAATCGTAGAGCTTTCCCCTTTTCAATGTTGAGCAAGTGGAATTGTCCAAAGCACAAGTGGATTGTGTATGATGTCCTTTTTACTCAGAAACGGACAAAGTTAATGGCAACAGGCTTGGGCAAAGGCTTTTTTCCTTGAAAATTGAAGAAGGCAACAGCATCCTTCACACTATGACAAGTACTTTAAGTATGCTTTTAAGACCTCTATTTAAACAGAGCCCTGACAACTTTAGGAACTTGATTGGAAAGTTTACATGTTGAATTGCCACAGGGGGAAAGGAGCAATACCAATCAATTGTTTTTGCTAGTTTCCTTTACAGCTTATATTGCATTCCAATGTGTGGGAAATGTAGACTTTCAACAAATCAAGATGGGAAGCGAATTCCTGACGGAGAGATTCATAGACCAAAAAGGTGCCTAGTCCTATCTTGCCTTAGCATAGAAAAGAAGCGGAACGAAATGGTAAGGGGGATATTAAAAGAGAGGTACAAGTTAAAGGAAAAGAGAAGGAAAAAGAGCATCAATTAAAGGAGAAATGAAGGACATCAAGCAAAGTTTCATTCAAAAGCTTTATTGGGAAGAGGAGGAGACCGCTTATTTGAGATAAAAACATGAATTGAATACACCTAGAAGCGTACACGAGTATGCAAGGCATGAATTAATATTTTGTATACAATCATTTCTTTTGAATAAATTAATTAGCAACAATGAAACCTGGGACTTGCTTTTCTACAATAATAAACGAACGACATCTAACAAGTATCAGTTAGAAGCATTAACTCACTTTTTAATTGTAATTTTAAAAGAAGTTAATTTTTTGATCTAAATCGTCTAAAATTAAGAATGACGTGTTTATTTATACTCGGGATTGTTCGTTATAACTCTAATATGTTTCCATTTTAATTGCTTGAAAAATAAATAAATAATTTTTTTAAATTTAATAAATAAATAAATATATTGCTTTTTGGATCTATAACTAGTTGTACGTGAGATAACATTTGTCTCGAGCGCACAATTTGGAAACGAAATTAAGGTTTCAGTTATAATATTTTTATTCAAGTCATAATTAAAAAGATCAAAACAAAACCAAAACTTAAAAAAATAGAGTATAAAAGGGAAGAAAGGATTTCTTTTGTTTATTGGTTGTATTTTTTTATTTTCTTTTCTTTCTCTTGATTGTTTTGTAATCTTTCTCTTTTCAAGACATAGAAAACTTGTGTAAATTTTATATTTTTTTTATGAAGGTGAGTGATATTACAATAAAAATGTTAAATTTTCTCTTTTATTAACATTTGTCTTAATGAAATTTTCTTAAACAACATATGTTTTAGTTCTTGTCCTCATATACAATATAATCATAATTAGACGCAAATTGGAATCCCTTTCTTAATTTGGAACAAAGTTTTCTATCTCATTTTAAAACAACATATACAAAATTCAACAAACACAAGTAGAAACTAAGTTTTTTTGTTTCCTATAGATTGAACGATAAATAATTAATTAAAGTTTATATTAGACAAGAAAATTGCTTTGTGTTCAAAGTTGTGTACCGCAATGATAGATTAGATCTCTCTATCTATCGAGGAATACAGGAGTTAAATTCAAATTATGTTCTTGAATCTACAAACCTGCAAAACAAGTATCGCAGGTTCTAACTATAGTAATCTATAGTCCTTAGGCCAATTTTAGACTTTTAATTGACGGTGCAATAATGATAATATGACATACTTTGTTGGAAATCAAATTACCTTTTTATACTAGAAAAGAAATGCAGATATCTAAGACAGATGATTCAAGCAATTGGACTTTATTCAAATTAAATTATCCTAACTAATAATAATAAATATATCAATTGCCCTACCCATACATCTCCTGAAATATGCAAGTGTTTAACAAAATTAAATAGGAATCTTAGTGGTAATGGTGATTGCAAAGATGTGTTTAACATAATGTATTTTTAACATAATGCAGACTTGGTCTAAATTTTAAGCCAATTTTTAGGTAGAAAGATTTTAAAAAAAAACATCAACTTTAGGCGCCAACTCTAGAAGAGTGCAAAAGTCTTATAATCTAAGCCTTAAGATCAAGCTTGATATGACATGTTACTTCTCCCAATATATACTCAAAGTCATTTTTAGGACTTATTTTCTTGTTCATTGTTCCTTTAAATAAGGTTAGCTCATACTATTAATTTGATTATGCTTGTTATGCTTCTAATATGAACTTTGTAACCATGACAGGTCCAGTATCCTTAGCTTTTACATTGCTTTTATTGATTTCTAGTAGAAACTTTTAAATTGTGTTAATTTAAGTAAAGGTTGGTCAATTGTTATAAAACATATGCTTCATAACTTTAAAATTGTCTAGACCAAAAATATGTGGGAAAATATGAGGTTTATAGACCTATTTTCTAGTTATATCCTTCCCTCTTATATTAAAGTTAGGAGGCCAACTTCCATAGAAAGAGCATGTTATCGTATATTTATGGATATTAGCAGTTACTATGATTGTTTCAAGAGTAAGCAATATATATCGTTAAATGACTTTGTGAGTGACTTGGTGAGGGAAACAAGTTCGAGTTTTGGTCAAATCACTTGTAGTCCTAGATCATTATAATATAATTTCTTATCATCAATCACCTATAAGATATTGAGCCTACCATAAATCTATTTTAATTTCACATATCAAATTAAAGATATAGGCATGTGTTTTTGATGGTTTAATCTAAATTTAAAAGAATATATGAGATTGTACACTCATTAAGGAATATTTATAATTGGAATAATTTATTTGTGTTCCTCAACCTTGAAGATTGTAATAATTTGGATGTCAAGCTTATGCAGATACACTTGAACACAAATTTCAATAAAATATATAAATGTTATGTTATCCTAAAGCAATAGGCATACAAGTTAATTAATAGCCATTCACTATACCCTAAGGATGAGATAATAAAAGAAGACATTTTAATAAAGGCCACAATCTCAAAACAAAAGACTCATATATTGATTTTCATTATTATTTTTTTGCTCTTTCTATTTTTCTACTTTCTTAACATTTTTACTTTTGGGTGTAGATATGGACGCTCTCAAGTTACTTAATAGGTGCACAAATGGAGAAGTATTGTTAACATTTCCTCTACCTTAAAGAAAGCTTCCTAGAAAAAAAAAGTGACTCTATACAAGAAATTACTCTTATGGAGTTTACTGATAGCATTGCTCTATAAGCTACTTTTTCCCTACCTCTTACTAAAGTGTAGAATGTTGAAACTATATCTAAGTAAGGAAAGGATAAAGTTTTTGACAATGCCTTTTACATATAACGAAATGTTTGTGTTATGGAATCCATCTTTTAGAACAATAAAGTGGACTTATCGAGTTTATTAAAGAATAGTTTTTTTATTAGGAAATGAGTTTTTGAGTGAGAGAGTGGGATAATATTCATAACTAAATTGGACATTATGTTACTCAAGTGAGAGCAACTTCTTTCTTATGTATAACTTTTTGTTATAGATTTAATAATTTAATTATAATGTAAGCCTTAAGATACTAGTTGATTTGTAACATAATAGCTACTATAGAGTTAGGGAGTTCAATATGGTTGTTAAATAAGGCTAAGAATGAGAAGGATAGGTTTCTAAAGAAAATGGTAATGCTTAAAGAGAGTAAGGAAAAAGATGTCACAAAGTTGAAATATGAAAAAAAAAGAGAGAATTTAATGGTCAAGTATAACAAACTTAATGTGATTAATATTCATATCATGTGTGCAATAGAGGAACATTCTTACAAGGAGTACAAATTGAAAATCCCTTAGTTACAATTCTTTGACAGATTCCTTCATTCCAAGTTTCATCATGTTTTAAGACCTAGTGAAGGCTAAATATCTAAACCTAGGTTTTGAGAGGATTTATATCATTAACATCCCTAATAGTAGTCTTATGGAGGAATATAAAGTTATTAAGAAGAATTTTTTTCAATTATTACTCAGCTTAAAAGGATATGAGTTTTATTATAGAAGCACACAAGCCTCAAATACGTGGGTCCAATATGAGACTATCATCTTACATACACTAAAATTTCTCCTTAGTGTACTTTATTCAAAATTTTCAAGATTATTGGATGAATTGTATATTAGTAACATCATCTCTTATATATTTTATATATTATATGGATTTTTCTACTTTATTGTGCTTTTTTAACTTACTCTCATTTCATATTTGACACTTTATTTAATGGTTTTCGTTTGAACCTTTTAATTTATAGCATTGCATGCATATAATTCATTTTTTCTCATACATATATGATATGTATATTAACTTGCATTGTGAAATAGTGTGACTATCTAGGAGAAGGTATGCATCTTTTATTAGTACAACTACTTAAGAGCAAGTTTGATTCTTTCAATTATATCACTATTTAAAAGCATGTTTGAAATCTTACAATGACATGAATACTTTGGAGCAAGTCTACATCTTATGATATGAGTAGGGATTTATGTAGAAAACTGATTTATGAAATTCATTAACATAGAGTGACAGTTAACATAACAACTTCAAAGACATCGTGAGAAAAAGAAAATTTGTTCTTAGAAAACTACTATAATAGGGTCGTAAGTGATGGTCATTTAGTTCTTAAGGATCTTTGCACTACTTAGGTAGGCTAATATGTATATTCTAAGCCTAAAAAATTCTCATATTTTAAATAGGCATATTTAGTTTAAGACTAATTTTCTTTCACTTTAACTCTATCAATGACTTTTGTTCTTTGCAACACTAGATTACCTGATGTAGGTCTTAAATCTTTATCATTTTCACATTGTTAAGCTTAGGTCATGTATTTCTTGTGCAAAATTCCTCCCTCTTTTCTTCAATTAGGTTGAGCTCTAATTTAAGGCTTTCCTTATTTATACACATTAGAAATTGGTCATCCTGAGACTTGAAATCTAATGTTCAATAAGGATGAGTGCATCTACCATAAAGGCAATCTTAAATGGTGACTCTCCTATAGACATCCTTAAAAACGTTTAGAAGGCTTATAAGATATAATGGATTTATTTAACCATGATCCCTTAGCCTATTCAACTCTCATTTTCAAGTCTTGAAGGATGGTCCTGTTTGTCACCTATGTAAGTTTGTTGGTTTACATGTGAAAGACTAATTTAAAGTGCTACCTAACCTTCATATTATTACCAAAAAAAGGGCAAATGATGATTATAAATTGTATGCTATTATCTATAACTATCCTGCAACAACTGATAATGTTAACTTCTACAAACTACCACAACAACAATTTAATATAATTCGCGACGTTTTAAAAAAAACGTCACAAATTGTATAGAATTTTTGTGACGTTTTAAAAACGTCACAAAAAGATCTCATTTTTAGCGACGTTTTTGTAAAACGTCGTAGATATGCCAGACCTTTTGCGACATTTTAGAGACAAAACGTCACAAAATGAAAACTTCGATGATTTTCGAGAGAGAACGTCGCAAAAGGTCTAGCATATTGACTCACAATCAGCCATGTAGCTCTCTCCCCAAACCATACACAATGTAGGACACACTCCATCACCTTCGCACTACCAAATCCCCTTTCCCTTACCCCAAATCCCACAACCATGACTTTTCTTCACTTTCTTGTCCCAAGTCTCTTCATTTTCCCTCACTTTCCTCTAAAACAACCACCATTGCCCTCCCTCATAAGCCTCCAAAGACCCCAGAAAACCCCACCATTTACCCACAGCTACCACCATCACCACCACGCCATCACACACTGCCACCGGTCGAGTTCCAAGAGAAAATGCTTTACCTCGACTCTATTGGCCTCGATATATTCCACCTCTTGGCCCACCACCGTCCTATTATCCTCTCAGCTGCACTCCCTGACATCAAATCCACCGTCGATTACCTCACTTTCATGAAATTCACCACACTCAAATTCCAGCGAATCGTCTCCATGTGCCCTGAAATCCTAAACTCCACTCTCTCCACCATCACCCCCATCTTCAATTTCCTCCTCTGGGAAGCCGGAGTGGACAGCTCCGACTTAAAACGGGTCATAAACTGACGACCCAGATTGCTAGTGTCCAGTGTGAAGTATCGGTTGAGACCAACTCTCTACTTCCTTCAGAGAATTGGCATCGCCGAGGTAAAGAAACACACTTATTTACTCTCTTGCAGTGTCGAGGACAAGCTTATACCCAGAATCGAATACTGGGAAAAGATTGGATTTTGCCACAGAGACGCGATCTCTATGTTTAGGAGATTCCCGCAACTGTTTAACTACAGTATAAGAGACAATATCGAGCCTAAGTTGAACTATTTCGTGATGGAGATGGGGAGAGATTTAAAGGAGCTGAAGGAGTTTCCTCAGTATTTCTCCTTTAGTTTGGAGAATAGGATTAAGCCTAGACACCAATGTTGCGTAGAGAAAGGAGTGTGCTTTCCTCTGCGTTCACTGTTGAAGGCCAGTGATTCGGAGTTCAGGGAAAGGTTGGATGTTTGTTGTAATTCTTCTATGCCATTGAGTCGTTCTCCTTTGTCCAGTGTAAATTACAATAGTGAACGGAATACAGAGTGAATGATTAATTTTGGTGAACCTGGTCCAGTGTCCAATTTATAGAATTATAACAGATTGTTTTCTTTACCTGTTGTTACTGGTATACTTGAATGTTGTAGTAAATGGTTTGGCTGATGATTTTGTTGTAGTAAATGTTTTCTTTATCGTGTTTTCGAGCTTTAATTGAAATTGAACCGTGGAACATGCTTTGTCTGTGTTTTTTGTAGGTTAAGTAAATTCCGGTGCAATCTAACATCGCTCGCTTGCTGTACTGCTAATGTGGCCCTTGTCAAAAGTAAGAGGATATTAGTTCCCTAGCTAGCCATCGCGGTAATGTTAACCAAATCTGCCACCGGTGGTACGGTATTGTATCATAACCAGTCAATAGTGAGTATAATTTTGGATAGCCCTTGAATTTCTTTGAATTATAAAATAATCTTTTAATATATTTTACCATGTATTTCATAATTATACATTATCTAAAAATTATAACAATAAAAATTTAAAATAATAATTATTTATTTATTTTTATTAAAATTATTTTTTACATATAAATAATAACTACAATTAATATGAAAAAAATCATTTAACCATCATACAGATATAAGATTAAGAACATTATAAACTATTTAAAATATTACAATTTTATTATAAAACAAATAATAATTACATTAAACATCAAATAAAAAGAATAATAAATATTCATTACTTTCTACCAATTACAATTTACATCAAAAGTTTATGCTAAAGAATTAACTAGAGTAAAACTTGAAACAAAAATATTTATAATTATATTGCATATATATAATTTAATATATAAGTCAAATATAAGTGAAATTAAAAAAATGAGAAATAAAAATTTGAAACTTCATTCAATTGAATACTCACCATAACTGCATTGATTTCATTCAATCGAATGCTTGTTATAACTGCATTAATTCCAATTCTCATTGGTACAAAATTCTCATTATTGAGAGGAGTATCATCATCATCTTCATTCAAATTTATTACACCAAATAATATGTCAATATTTTCCTATATAAGATTATCTTCCAAATCACTCTCATCTATCAATCTTAGTTCCTCATAAACTTAATCCGCTAAAAGATCAATACTATCAATGCAAAGTGGATTCACTAAACTACTTGTTCTATTAAAAGTCCTAATAAGCAATAAAATTAAATTATTAAAAACTATAAGAAATTATATCTAACTTAATAATGATAATAATATACCTTTCTCGAAACTTTAAATTATATCGAACAAAGATCAAATCATTCAATCTTTTGTACTCCAATATATTCCTCTTCTTAGAATGGATGAATTTAAATTTGCTCCAATTCATTTCATACCCTATTGCACTCACACATTGACTTAGAATTTGAATTGCAAACTTTTGCAACTTTGGAACACCATTTTTGAATTGGTTCTACCAAGAAACTATAAGTCATAAGACAATAAAAGTAACGTTATAAATAAAACAGTGAAGATTAATTTTCTATAAGTAACAAAAACAAAAATAATATATATGCATAATTTAAGTTTGTCTCTTTGACGAATGGTAATTGACATCTTAAAATCACCAAAAGCCTCCTTGTGAATCTCCATTTGTGAGCTAGGAGATCTTGTATCATCTCATGGGTAACAATTGTTGTAATAGTTAATAATATTTCTTTGTAAATTTCAGTTTTCTTTGTAAAACTTGGTTTGAAATAGACATTATGATTCAAAAATGTCTCAGCTGTAAACAACTTAGAGTAAAGTTGTCTTTCTCATCTCTCAGTGATGACAGTAAAATAAGGTGTGTACAAGAAGACCTATTTTTGATATGATCTTGATTACTTCCTTCGCTCTCTCTATGACATTATAAAAATAACTCATTATTGCTTTTTCTTCACTATCAATCAGATGAAATAACATAACCAAAGGCTCACAAACTCGGATGACAAATTGATATTGAGACCAAAATCCAGTATCTTCAAGTATAATTCTATAAACCTCCAGTCCAGCATTATACCTAGCATGTTGAGATGCAACTCACTTATCACTTGTAAACATTTTTATCAACTTTGTCTTCATCATAATAAAACACTAAAGTGATAAAAATTTGTTGCAAATCTTATAACAGAAGGATGACACAAATTACTACAATTGGTAAAATCTTTTCTTATTAAATTCAAAACTCATGCACAATTGTAGATGAACTTGGTCACTTTTTTTTGTTTTTGCAGAGTCTCTTCTATAATAGGAAAATACATAACATCTTCTATATTTTTCAACATCAATTCATTGCAATGTGTAACACAAGGAGTCTAATAAAAATAATTATACTTACTTGGCAATCTTCTTTCACTCGCTTTATAAGTGAAATGATTGTCATTAATGCAATGAACAATATTTTACGACCCAACTTCATTCACAATTTCATCAAATATTTTAAATAGATTATTAGAAGATAAGGATATTTATTTTAGAAGTAAATCCTAATTAAGGTCTATTTTACTTAAGAATAATATCATTCAAGATTGGAAAGTTTCCAATGTACCAATGGTTAATAAATAGCCATAATACATTTTTCATTTGGTAGAAATGATTAATTGGTTCAATAAGTTCTTTAATGAACATGATATAGTTCCTTGCAATGTTCAAGACAATATTATAGTGTAAAACATTAGAGCCATTAGGTATGTAAAAAGAGCTAAGGTCTCATTAAATATCCAAGGATGTATTTAGGCAATTTTTCATAATTATGATGATAATTAAGAAGAAAGTTGTAAGATTTAAGTAAGTGCTCACTATAGAGTAACTTGTCGAATTTTTTCATTACACTATTAACTCAGCAGTAGTATAATCATCATATGATGATATGGTATAAGATACTTAAACGATTGACTTAGTATAACTGAGAGATTGTTAGTTTATACCTTACAACTATTTGGTTTGGTTGTAGTTTAGTGATAAAATATTTAAAGACATTCTTTATCTTATACATATTTAGATGTATATGATAAAGTTCATGAGATAATTATACATTGCAAATAAAATTATAATTATGATATTCATTTTGCATTTATCTATTATCCCTAGATTATTCTTAGTCATTGTTCTATTAAGACAGGGTAAGCCTTGGAGCAATTGGCAAAGGCACTCCTTTGCAACCATAAGGACGCAGGTTCAAATTATAGAAATAGTCTCTTTGTACAAATATAAAGGAAAAGTTACGTATATTATGACCTTTCGTAGACCTCCGCAAAGCGGGGAGCCTTATGCACTGCGTATGTTAAATTTTTTAGTGTTTAATTAAGACTGAACATTAATAAAACATAAAAATACTAGCATGTGTTATATTTTTTCTTATGAAGGAAGTAATGATCTCACATATTAAAGTATGGAGATACTTAAACAAACGTATGGGTGTGCTTGTTAGAGAATAAGTTCACTAAACTAACTCGATATAAGAAATCAATTGGAAACATTACTTATATGTCTATGGAAATTCTCATTGTGATGATTGTATAAGTAATCATTTGACTTGAGGTCTCCAAAGTTATCTTGTATAGGGTTCTATGCTTTGTCACTACTTATAACCTATTCTAATCATTAGTAGTTTAGTTAGTAGTCATTAGACGTAGCATAAACTTTATATAAGTAGTTGAGTGATCCAGATAGGATTATGATCTTAAAATAATTAGGAAGAATATTATGTTATTCTTGATTAGTATTGATTCGAGAAATCCTTGATTAAGGTAAAATGATGTTTTGTAAATAGTTTACAAATGTCATTAATTAAATTAATAACTAATGGTAGAGGGCTAATATAATTGGACTCAAAATAGCGAAGACATTAATTTCATACTCTATATCTAATCAGAATTTTGTATGATGAAATAATTGAATTATACGAAAAAAAATCATACACGAAAAGATTAGACAAAGCCACTTTAACATACCAAAATATTTGGGTAATCATGATGTGTTGCTAGATGTCAATCTTGATATGTAACTATAAATTGTTTAATTAGATAATTAAGGATAAATTTAACAGAGTTTTATTCATCGAATTCTAATTATAAATTGTAGTTATAATTTATCTTCATTGCCAACATATTTGGGAACCTAATGAGTCTCACATAAAGAACAGGTTGAAAAAAGCAAATATATTTTAATCAAGTTGAACTTAATTGTAAAGTTTAATGGTTGGGGTTTATTAATGAAATAGAATGGGATGAAATGTAATATTATTCCATTGTTTGGAAGGAAGGTTTATAATGAAATGGAATGGAAGATGAGGGTTTCATATTACATCTCATTCCATCCTAAACAGTAAAAATAAGAAACCTCTGTTTTTTTTTTGGAGGTTAGGATAGAATGTAAAGTGATAAATATGTAGTACCTAATATACCCTCAATAATGTTTTATAATACCAGTTATAGCTTTCCCTACCTTAATAACAAGCAAGAAGACAATACATCCATGTGTGAGCAGTCAATTGTAACAAAGGAGGAGCGCCGTCATCGGGCAGCTGGACGAGCATCGTCGCTGGTCAAATAACAGCAATCACCGGTTAGGTAAACTCCTTCCTTTTATTTCTCGCCAAGTTCCAGCAAAGTTTCATTTGTCCATAGCTTTTATTTCAAGACAAGTCTTTATGCAGTCTGCGATTTCACTTTGAAACATCACATAGATGTTTGATTCATCTTTTACTTCAGTGATATGTTTTATGATGATTGAAGTTTGGGGTGGCATTGCAATCATAAGCATAATGATATTAACAAAAATTTTCAATTCTTTCCCTTCTTCTTGTCAAACTTTACTGCCTTGATTCCAATCTCTGCCTCTTAGAAACTACGGTGCCAATCTCTGCCTCTTGGAGACTCACTATGATGCATTAATTAAAAATCTATATACTTTTTAGAAGAAAAAAGTGTTCAATCCTTTCTTATTAATGTTTGAATGATTTTACTTTCTTCTTGCTGAGTTAGCTCTGTTTGTAGCCTTATGATTCTTCTCTATTAGCGACTATGAAGAGTTAATAATAATGAATGATGAGTAAATTCCCTAGTTCTTTTTTCCATGAGAAGTTCCTGGTTAATTCACTTGCATGTGACAATTTAGTTTCTGCTCTAGACACACCATGTTCTTCAAGTGAGTATATGGCAATTGTTGTTTTGTACAGTCCTTACAGAATTTACAAATATATTTATAAAATCATAAGTATTTTCTCCTGATTTCACATAATTAGACTTGTTTTTTTTCCTTTCTTTTACTCCTGGTTTGCTCTAGTTATTCTTTTTACTCAAATGTTCATGTACCTTGAAAAGGAGATTTCATTATATGAGCATAATTGTCTCATAAATCTATTCAATTTCTTCTCATTCAACTCAAACAACAAAAGGCCAAAATTTAGTCCATCCAATACAAAAAGAAAATTCCTCGAATCAATTAAATTCCTCTTTTGCAATACCACGAGAGTTAGCCAACTCTGAAAACTCGTCCTCAGTTTGGATTGTAAGGAAATTAGTATGCCCAAAATAATGGCTGCCATATCTAACCATCCAAACCCTTTTCTTTTTCAGTTTTCTATACCCAACATAATGTCATTTTAGTTGATTCTGTGATTATTATCGCCCCTGCTCCAACGTAAGAAAGCTCCAAAATTGTTGCCAATAGAACGTTGTTAAAGGCCCAGTTCAAGGTAACTGAGATTTAGCTAAGTAAAGTAACTTATCTCACCAAACAAACTTGTTAACTAATCAACCTTTTCGAGCTGTCATAAACGCAGGTAAATCCAAATGGCACTAGCTGAGTTAGTTCCCATATTACACCAAGTACACTATCAATCATTTAATGGCATACTTCTCCACATAATACTGAGCTTGAACTACTTATCATGTTAATGTCACTTGTCCTCATCTACGTCATATTTTCCTCTCCATCAAGTTATTGCACATAAACTACAGTATGAAACAACTGAAACAATCCAACTAAAAAATGCAGTAGAGTTGAGCACACCTTATAATTTTTCAAGCTGAACAAGAAAAAAAAAACCTACCTAGAATGTAGAAAGAGAGGCATGACTCGGTTGTTCTTTTTAGCTTCTGTAGCAGATCCACCCAAGAATCGAATTTTCATAACCTCCCAAAAACATACAGGCAATCTAATAATGTAAAGAACGTCGTTTTGGAAAATCCTGATTCTTGAAAGATGAAGTACCTATACTGTGAAACACTGGAACTCTGTTAAGCACTCCTTTCATAGTCGAGAAGAGATAGCATGATGGTCGGTAAAATGGTGAAGATGTGTCTGATGGAAGAGTCATAACTGTGTGGCGTTAACATATGTTTTGTTATATAAAGGTATAATAGTTATTTATTATTATTATACATAAATTATATTCAATTCTATCCATCTTTTAAATAACATTTCACTATATTACATTATGAATTCTTTAATCTTTTTCAAACAACAATTTTTTATATTATATCCATTTATATTTCATTATATTTTATTCTATTAAAAACTCTAGATCCAACCAAACATAACCTAAGAAACTCTATGATTAAATATGAGACATTTAATAAATAAAGATCAATATAAGATATTAGATCTTATTTGGTCATAATTAGTTTTTAATTAAAATTATTTGCAATTTAATTAAAACTTAATGTTAATTAAATTATTAAAATATATCAAACTTATTATAAATATGCTTAAGCTTTAATGGAGCTAGTACTTCTTGCTTAACTTTCTCTGTAAAAGTTACAGAGTTCTCTTAACATATTTTGTAGATACCATTAGAGGTCGGACATTTATATAATGATTAAGATGGATTAATTTTAAAAACAGTTCAAAAGATACAATAAGAATATGATCAATCTTTAAAATAAAGTACGAATTAAGATTAACGTTTTATTATAATTTAATTGTTAATTATTTTATAAAATTATATAAAAATTAATTTTTTAAAAATCAAAATACCAAATAATTTTGTAATTATTTTATTATAATTGGGATTGGATCCCTTCCCGAATTCCCGCGCAACACTCAATCTTCACGCTACTGTCCACATCTTGTATTTGCAACTGACAAGACAACCAAATATCGCTGAAGGGCGCATCAGTGACAGGCAATAATGAAGCTCCTCTACTCCCTCCGAAACTGACAGGATGACCAAATATCATGGAAGGGAGCAGTGGTGACGGGCAATGTTGAAGTTTCTGAGCCAACGTCACTAACAGAGGGAGTAGAGGTGGTAGTGGAGGGAGCGATTCTAACCAATGGAACGAATTCCGTTCTGTACCGGCCGTTTACCAGAACCGGTACGGTGATATTATTACCGAGTATTAATTCCGATCGGTACCGGCCTTTTTCGGTCAGTATCGGCCGGTACCCGAAATATCGGGACCAATCTGCAAAAAAAAATAAAGTCCAGGGACCATTTTGCAATAAATGAAAAAAAATCCTAAAAATCTAACCCGACCTTCGGCGCCTCTCCCTCTCAACTCAACTCTCACATTTCTCTCTTCTCTGTTCTCTCCCTCTCACATCGTCGCCGCTCCCTCGCCGACTGCCTCCCTCGCCGTCGCCGCTCGTCAGTCGTCACCCTCGCCGGCCCTCGCCTCCTCTT
>JAOTIZ010000004.1:26335950-26347066 GCA_027123425.1 Erythroxylum panamense
ATAAAGGAGAATAAGATTATATAGAATGAAAGAACAAGATTATGATTAAAGTGATCAATTCAATTAATTGAAATTACAAATTTCAATTGATTAATAAAAATTGAGATTTTATAATGAATGAATATATAAAACATACATATATTGATAAAATAAATAAGATAAAACCAAATTTATTAATGAAGGAGGATATGATTTAGGAAATAAAAATTATTATTAAAGTGTTTAATTCAATTAATTGAAGTTACAAATTTAAATTAATTAATAAAAATTAACATTTTATAATGAACGAATATATAAAACATACATATAATAATAAAATAAATAAGTTGAAACCAAATTAATTAACAAAGGACGATAGGATTATAGGAAATGAAATTAAAAAATTATAATTAAAATGATCATTTCAATTACTTGAAATTACAAATTTCAGTTGATTAACAATAATTAAGATTTTATAATGAATGAATATATAAAACGTACATATATTGATGAAATGATTAAGATGAAACTAAATTTATTAATAAAGGAAGATATAATTATAAGAAATGAAAAAAGATTATAATTAAATTGATAAATTCAATTAGTTGATGATAAGAACAAAATTTATTAATTAATGACATAATTTACAAAAACGATTATCTAAAATCTTTAGATGATACAATTTACAAAAATTTAAGATAAATCTTGAAATAATGTTCTGGATTGGGAGTTTGGGACTGTGGAGAGAGTGGAGACAAGAGAGAGCAACGAATCGTTATAGTCAGGCTCATTAACAGTTTGCATCACTTCTTTTGTATGTAGAAACATTATAATTAGTACTGTAATGTTAAAATTAAAGGACTATTAAACACTTAGTAATAACTATTAAATAATTAAATATACCTTTATCATTAAATATTTTATCAAAATAATGTCCATTTGATTGATGAATGTGAGTTTGTGTATGACTAGTTACCTCTAGCTTCACATCAGTACCTATAGCTTTATTAATATACAAATTAAAAAAGGCAATATAAGGTAAGATAATATAAAAATAGCCAAAATTGATATATCAAAAAGAAAATAGTTTACTTTCAATATTTTCATCGTCTAACCAACTTTGAGCACCCATAAAAGCTTCTACAGTATGACGATAAAATTGAGCACGATGACGACTAATAACTCGCCCACCAGTACTAAAAGATGACTTTGAAGCAACAGTAGATGATGGAATTACTAATAGATCTTATGGAATTACTTCATGTTTGGAAAATTATTTTCACAAGTCTTCCCTCATAACAATACATCAAATTACACACCTTCAACTTCGAGCACACAATCTGTCGTCAAATATTTATTTAACTTTATCATATTGTATGAAATTCTAGCCCTTTTTTCTTTCATGAATTTTGTATATGAAAGTAATAAACTGCTCTTAGAAGATGAGCCCTAAATAAATCATGCCAAAATTGTTTAATGATATATATATACTCTTGAGCTCGATCATCATACAACACATTATATATAAAATTAACCTCATCTATATTGTATCTCAGGTCCAGCATAGATATGACTACAATATTATGTCCAATCATATACTAGTAAGAATTCAACTTCTCCATCATATACTCTACCATAACTCAAATAACCTCAATGGAATCAAACATCCAATCAGATAAAGCTTTTTTTTTAATCTCATACATCATGCTAAAGCAACAGTGAGAAGTTAGATATTTTGTTCAAAAGCAATTCAGTTGCAGTGTAAAATAATTCTAACCTTATACAAATTTCTCTAGCCCCATTGGTCTTTTGTAAGCATACATGTGTACTGTAAATCTCTTTGTCTTAGTCTAATAAACACATCAGCATAACAGATTACTGACTCCAACATCTTGAAGATTAAGTTCCATTTGGTTAGACAACCAAGATCAACTTCCTTATACTCGGAATGTATAATTGTTGAATAGTTTCTTCAAAATTCATAACTCTTTTAGGTATTGCACTGCAATATACTAAATTATTTTGAATTGAATTAATTGGTTCCTTTAACATCTTAAATTCATCCTTCACAATCAAATTCAAAATATGCACAAAACAACGCATATAGAATAATCTTCCACTAACCAACAAGCTCCCAACTTATATCTCTTTCTTCAACTTTTCAATCATAGAATTATCCGTGCTATAATTATCGACTGTTACAGTGGACAACCTATCAAACAATCTCCCAACATAGTTGCCAACCTTTAGCTTATATGTGATTTTGACACATAAATGAACCTACCATGTACAAATATAACCAATATCAATCATAACATAATGAAAATGTAAATGATAAAAGTATTAAAGAATATAAATTACGTCAAAAGTTTATTACCCAGAGTCCATTCATTATCAACATAATGTGTCATCACTGCTATGTAACCTTTCTTTTGGTTATTAGTTGTCCATATATCTGTTATAATGACAATTCGTCCTTTAATACTCGATAATATTCTTAGAATTACTTTCTTCTTATCGTCGTATATCTTTATAATGCCCTTCTTCAATGTATTCCGAGTTGGACCTTTAAAGGTCAGTTGTAGTGAGTTACAAAATATCCTAAATCTTTTGATATCAACTATAGATAGTGGATGTTTATCACCAACTACTATAGAAGCAATAAAAAATCTTGATTTGTTACAATCATAAGATATTATAGTCATTTTATTCTTCCCTCTTATAAGGTTAGGTGTAAAAAATGTTTGGCTCATGATAGTGCTACGATCTTTATTCTATTACAAGAATTCACATGTCTCTTTAAATGAGATATTTTACCTTTTGAACTCCTGACCAATATCTCCTGGCAATGCTTACATTTGATTTTTTCTACTCTGCCCATTGATCTAGTCTTATTGAAGTGACTCCAAAGTTAACTTTTCAATTGACCTGGACTTTTATCTTCTCTTGATATGGGATTAGAAGTTTTTATTGTTGTCTTTGATACCAGATTACAACTCTTCATTGAAGGAATATGCTCATCAATCTAAAACAATCAGTATTTAAATATATATGTTGTTTATAATAATAATTGATAATTCATAAACACGGGAAAGAATTAGAGAACATAAATCATAATCATAGATTTAAAGTTTACCAATGACTTAACATGACATACAGGCGTGTATGTGTTTTTGTGGGCTCACATGATCATATACATGGGCGTGTATGTGTTTTTGTGGGCTCACATGATCATATACATGGATGTGTATGTAACTGTGTACGTCACTATAAAGTTTTTGCATATGCTAATATACATGTAACCGTGTATGTCTAATCATACTTACACGGTCATATACACGAGCATATATATGACTTTGTAAGTTCTCAAAACTGTATGTGATTGTGTAAGTCTACAAAAATACCACCAAGACGGAACAATCTTAGAAATTTCAGTATTTCATAAATCTAATCTTCAATCAAAAGATTCAAAACCAGAATACGATGAAGGAACTTTACCTTGGTGTGTGGGTGGTAAAAAAGCAGAAAAAGACAATGGCAGGGAAGCAGGGCAGTAATATAATGTGACAAAAGAGGGACTGGAGGGAGTGTGAAGGGGCAATTGGAGGGCGAAAGGGCAAAAGTAGACTGGTCTAGTCACAAAGAGAGAGAGAGAGAAGAAGGTAGAGGAAGAAAAGGAAAAGGCTAACCTAGACTAAAATGAAGTCGTTTTATACTTCGTGTAAAACAAAACAATTTAGCATTAAACAACATCGTTTTACTTCAACAGAAAAATGACGTCGTTTTAATTTTACTTCATGTCGAACCTTAAATCAGGTTCGGCCTCAGACAAAATTTTATTTTTTGGGCCTAAGGTCCAATTAACTTTAGGCTTGACTTGTTGATCTCAAACTAGGAAGGGGCAAGGCAGGCTAGGTTTGAGCCCAAATATCATCCCTAGATTTAACGGGATTTTTTCCCAACAGTTTTAGATTTTATTGTATAATGCTTTTTTCGGAGAAAATTGCTTATTTTCTTACTATTCGATAGCAATATTTTAAAGCTAGTTTGGAAAGCAACTACCTAGGTAATAAATTCATCAGAGTAACATAATTTTAAAAATTATATTAAAGGTCTACCTATATATGGTAAAAATGGAAAGGAGAGGTTTATTAAGTTTGATGGCTAAGAGTAATAATTGAAATATGGCCTAAAATCTAAGCACGAATAACAGAAACATAAAGCCCCCACGTAAACTAATGATTATGACTTAATGTAAACTCTTGTATCCAGAAAAACAAAGATTAATAAATGCCAAATGCAATCATTTACAATTGTGCAAATACTTTTATACAACTTAAATATCGAGGGCAAAAAAGAGCATATGATGTCATAATTAAGTTCCACTGTTAGCCTATGGAGGAAATACGTAAACTTAGAGAACTCCACCGCATTTCCTTTTTCACAAACTTTTTTGAATGATATAAATTTCTTTTCTTCCTTTCTTTGCTCACCTAATCCGAATCATGCTTTCACTAAATCCTTGGCTGGGCCTCCTTTCAGCATTGTTGCTCACAAACTTTGTGAGGATATATAATATGGGAAATTGAATTCACTATTAATTGTATTATTAACTTTAATGTCCTTAAGATTTATGTAACTTGACAAAATAGGAAGTCTCCTCTTTTCAGATCATTAGGAAAGGCCAATTATGAAGATTGTTCTTACAAAGACTCGTCTAAACAACTCCCAAGTTATCATCAATATAATTTAATAAAATAAAAGGTATTCTCCATTATTGGCGGTATAGGTGAGAATTCCACCCCCAATCATGCGGATTTGCGGTGGTGGCTTCATCGATCAACGAAGCCATAAAAAGTCACCTTCATGTGCCCGGAATTGTCAACCAAATAGAGGGATGTGCACAGGCGATTTAGCAAAATAGCAAGTGGTGTTTATGTTACTTTATGCTATCACTAAACATACATAACTTGCCTGCTACTTGCTCTCAAAGATCACCATTTTAACTACAATACGACAACGTCTATGGATTATGGGTTAATTAAATCAGTGTTATGTCACACACATGAAAAAACATAGGACCGCCGAAAGTACAAAACGACAAGACAAGCACGAGAAACAACAAGCTCCACAAAATTTATCAAGTTCTAGAGAGTTCGTGGGCAAACAAAACAAAGCAGCATTTTCCATTTTGGCAATGCAATCTAAAAAAAACACACACTGAAAAGCCTACCATCAGAAAGAGATGATCTTCTGTTTAATTTTATGGTATCTTATTATATTCATTAAATCTCAGCCATTTATTTTTACAGGACCTACATTTATTTCTGCAGGATCCACACAGAATCACATAAATAAATGGCTGAGATTCACTGGATACAATAAAACACTATAAAATTAGATAGAAGATCTGAACTCTTATCCAGAGAGATAAAAGATGACGACAATACGCGCCAATAATTGAAGCCAGCAATCGTCCACACAAAAACTTACAACCACCTATTGTTCTGCACGTTATATCCACGCGCCTCCTAATATAAATTCCTTCTCTTTCCTCTGTCCCCCGACTTTGGCATACAATGGTCATGGACGAATCAGACCCGCCCTCGACGTCACCTATCCGTCGGAGTAACTCCATCGCCACATCCGTAATGCTACCGGTGAAGCTTACTCTGCCTTCCAAACCGCTCCGTACTTCAAGCCTCGATCTTCCGTACACTAACGGAGTCGCTTCTTCCCCTCCTACCGGGTTAGACCTCGAGCTGGTATCCGCCAAATCATCCTTAACATACACCTCCCTCAAGGACGTCCTCGTTTTCTCCGCCGTCAACTCTCCCACCGCAGTCAGTGGCTCCGCCTGCGAGATATCAATTCGCAACCGCCTGGTGAAGCAAGCGGCGTGGGCTTACTTGCAGCCCATGTCATCGTCTCCGAGCTCGTCCGGAACTCACTTTCTTCACCGAGTTTGGCTCCAATTCTCTGCTCGCAATCCTTTCAGTGCTTGTTTTGGGTTCATTAGCCGACATTTCTTACCAAGGATCGCCGGAGCTATCAATCGGGTCCTCTCCGTCTTTTGGGTCCACTTGAACAGATAGCACATTTTGTCATTTTGCTTATTTGTACCTATTGCGTGCTTCATAAAGCAATAATGTGCAAAGCAGAGAAAATGAAATGTCAAAATAAATGAATTAATTTAGGAAAAAGAATTACAGACCCTATTTAAAGTTTTTTTTTTGTACAATGATAATGTGATTTTTGAGGGACTTGGCTTTTCAGTCGTGGATAGGTTTAGAGCGGCGGAATCTCATCGGAAAATGGTGGCGTTTTTCGTTGACATCAGTTTCTGGGATGTTTTCTGGGTCAAACGTTTCTATAACTTCTGTTTGGTTGTCGAGTTGGACTTGGACTGGGTTGAATTTCGGCGACTCCGACGACAAGGACCGGTTGACGGTGGGTCCTGACCACATTGGAGGTCGTGGTGGCCGTTTTCCTTGCTTTCCCGCCGAGCTCGTGTCCGGTGATTCGCGGCCGTTTAGTTTCTGCAAGCATTGCTCAAAATTGAAATTTTTTTAGTTCTAATTGGATCAAGGTTAGTGGTGTTTTCTGACTTTACATAGGATAAACCATGTTAGTTTTGTATACAATACATGTAATATAATGCATATGCTTCTACTTGCATGTTTCAAAATGGAAGTTACTGTTGGGATCAGGCGTATCGTATTAGCTTACTAGCAGAAGATTCAACTCTTGTGTTTAGCCAGAAACAGTTGCAGAGTTGGGTTTTGTCTGGATTTGGAAGAGAGAAAATGTGGATTTGTAGATTAGGTAGAAATTAACTTGACAATTATCCCATCAAATGATCATTATCAATATTAGGCTGAGTTTGTCTTGTTTCTGTATCACTAACAATAGGAAGAGATCCTGAACATACCTCAGAACCACTGGTCTTCAACTTGCTAGATTGAGCTGCCAAGTACTCAAGAGCCTGAAAGAAAGTGGTCTGCCCCAATTCGGTGCAGTTTTGCCAGTAATAAAGAGCAAAGTCCCAGGCTCTAGCTCTGTACTCCAGAAACTTTGTGTCTATGTCTGTTTCATGCTTGGCCACAAAAGGCCTTAACAAGGCTTCATAGATATATAAAGTTCCCTGCATCATCCACAAAAGTTTAAAACATCTAAATCAACCGCCTGCTTTGTACCTTAAAAACAACTTAGCCTGCTTTGTCTTAAAAACAACTTAGCCTGCTTTGTACCTTAGTTTTTGGATGCCACAAGTAGATAATAAATGCCAGCTTCGTCTCACCATACATTGGCATCCTGCGCCGATATAAAACAACATTATGCAAGAAAATCGATGGGGTATGTGCATACTTTTAAAAAAAATCACTTCTTGGACTCACCATGACATGAATACATCTCCAACGCTCTCACAAACGGTGAGAAGTCCAATGATGACCCTAAAAATCAAAACCAGAAAAAGAAGCGACCGGTGAAGGTGACTATTTTGGCATTGAATACGAGGCTGATTGATCAAATGAATTTCACGATGATCACAGGCCTGAGTTTGCAATCCTAAATAAACATGATATTTGGCCAATTCTATTGCAAAAGGTTAGAAGAATAATTTTAGTTTTCCCTTTACAATAAATGTTCAATTAGGCGTTTTTCCTAAAGAGAACCAAAACAATTGGCACAGCGAATGGTCCATTCGCAACTAAAGCGTTAAAGAGTGGTTGAACAGAACCAGTTTTGTGAATATAATGTGCCAAGGTCAAATCAAAAAAGAGAAGTTACCAGTATTGGCACCAGAATCTGATTTCGGCAATGTCAACCCTGTTCTTCTCCACAGCTTTGAAACATTCAAACGCTGGATATGCGTATCCCAAAAACAACCTGCAAATTTATACCAACAACGTAACAAAAATCTTCTGCATAACCAAAAGGGAAATAAGAAAAAGATCAGAAATGAAAACAGGGAGATAAAAAGGCATACACAAGGCTTCTGGTAATGAGATCTCCTAACATCCTTGACTGTGTCTAAAAGGAGGCGGAACTGTTGTAATAACAGAAGTATGACGATGACAATCGACCCTTTTAACGAAAAACTTGGGTGTGAATAATAATATGAAACAGGAGCAACAGAATGAATCAAGAAACAGAGAGAACAAGAACTGGAGAAGGAGATTCTTTAGAAAACAAAAGGGGTTTAATTAAAATCTCAACGACGAGTCTGCGGAGGAGATAATAAACAATATCCGCAGAAACTTGAGAGCGAAGAGAAAGGTTTTGAATTCAGTGATGGCGTCTTATATATATATACATATATATATAAGATTACAGAGAGACATTTCTTGGCTGGGACGCCTCCTCTCCTTAGTATTTTATACACGCAAGTGTGTGTATGCTTTTGAGTTATGAGTTTTGACAGTTAAAGATTCAAGGGTACTTTTGTCATACTTTATCGCGCAAATGTTGGAGGTGGTTAGTTACCCATATTTCGTGTTTGTTAATTTGATTACCTCTTATTTACTGCTGATTTTTGGGAGTAATTAATACTTTTGCATGTCATTTTTTTTTACAAAGGGAAAAAAATAGGAAAAAAACTACATTAAAATTCTAGGGTACACTGCACCGAGCGCATCCTGGCGAAGGAGCTCCTGGAGGCTCAAAAGGAGCGTGTGAAAGAGAAGCAGGTCAGGGCGTATGCGGCCCGCTAGACGAACTAGACTATCTGCACATTGAAGTATATACTTTTCTTCGCTAATTAACCAGCCCTCAATTTTCCAATGCGACACAAAACCAAAGTTAAATTCAACTTTTGGGAAAGTTAATAGAAGCATAACTCTATCCAACTTTTTAACCATCTCACTCACTTGATAGTTATAAAAGAATATAAAAGTAAATCAACATGTCTATGTTATATTCTTAAAGCAGATCCATGCTACAAATAGATAGAAAATTCTTAAAAATGCCAAGAGTATATAAATAATCCTGTGAAATTGTTCTATTAGATTAGGCTTATCTTAAACTCTTCAATAAATATGAAATTTAGAGCAGTCAATTTACTGACAAAACGTGTATACCAACCATCATGGTATACTTCAATTCAATTTAATATTCAATATATCGATCATCCTCTGAATTAAATAGTGTCCTCATCTTAGACTAAATACCCTTACGACGTAACAGGTTTTTCATAATCAACATTTGCTATTCAACACATGACCTCAGTGCATTTTCATATAACCTGGTCACACCTTAAGAGTTGAATAGAGAAATTTACATTATGATACTAAAATAAGCTACATAGCTTTTAATTTTTCACGCCAAAATGTCGGGACCATCTCGCACTTTCTGTCTTTTAGCAATGCTCACGGAAACTTACTAATAATGGGTTCATCTGGAATACTTTGACCGCTATATTATAGTTATTCATATATTCTCTTTTGCAAATATTAGAGAAAATTGAAACAAGCGGAAGCTGTCATTTTGCTCCTAAAACGTTGCAGTGGAGGAGTTAGACACTTGTATTTAGAACATGGCTACGACCAAAATTGTCCTTATTATTGTGGTTTCTTCCTAGAAAAAACATATATATGCAGAATTTCCTCTCTCAGCCACGCGTTTTCTCTCATAAATATTCACTTCGTTCTGGAACGTCTCTTAGCTTCCCTGCATTGTCTGACCATATAATATAAGCCATCTGATGGGCCGAATGAAATACTAGTTTAATTAAAGGTATAAGCCAGAAGGATTCACAATCAAAAGGAAATAGAATCAAAGACGCTTATTAGAGCTTTGAGAAACATAGAAAAATTTACAAAATAATGCGCATTACCAATTGTTACGTTGAAAGATTTATGTGTTAGAGAATATATAAAACCAATTGAGTTAGCATCACACAACAGCTTAAGCTATTGTAATGAAATGGTCACTTAACATGGTATCAGAACTTCTGTGACTAAATGGTCATGAGTTCGAATCCTACCACTCACCTATTCTAATTAAATTAAACACAAGGTAAAATAGGTCTGTACAAGTTTCAAGCCCAAAGGACTTTCACTTAAGAAGATATATTAGAGAATATATAAAACTAATTGAGTTAACCTCACACAACAGCGATAAAATAGTCACTTACATAAAATACTAGATATTCAGTAGCTGACCATTTCCTAACTACAAAACGTATTTGACTTGTAGTCAGTCACCTTAACCCCATTCCCCTTTTCCGTGTGGGACCTTATGACCCGACGGCAATCGATTCTCTTCAATTTGTCTGAAACTTGAAATGGTCAGCATTTCCATGCATTAATTAACTAGGTTTGGTCAAGTTAGTGCCAATAATTGGTAACATTCATAAGTAACGAAGCCATTAATTAATGTTATCATATTGGATGTGTAATCCATCACTTCACGCCCATTGCAAAGTGGATTTCTCATAACAACATGCAGACATAGAAGGCCGATTACCCGTTCAACCAATTGCAATAATATCAAAAACATTGATTACTAAACCTAGTCAATATTTCAAATTTCAACTCCTTCTGAGAATGGGATGATCCATCGTTGACTTGTATCTTTTTGCTTCAGAAACAAAACCAAGCATACATATCTACACTACTGTAGGGCAAATGCTAGAAACTAAAGTTTATTCATTACAATTTTAGGGTAATTCCCTATCATGTACCCATTCAGTTAAACTATTCTAGTAGTTGTTATGTTAAATATTAAACGAGTGCTTGAATAGAGCAAAACGTCTCCGGCTTACCTAATATAATATAGGAGATTATCAGCTGCTCACTCTGATAAATCAACGGAAAGTTCGTGTATCTTTCTCTGCGGGGCCCGAAACATGTTTGACAAATATTTTAAGGAAGTTTATGTTTGACAAATATTTTAGGGAAGTTTCCGTGAAATTACTATGATTCTGAGATGTACATTATTAGTATTAATTTTGATTTTAATATGGTACCATTTTAGCATTGACCCATATTAGATACTGGTTCTGTCAGATTTTGGCGAGGCTGCACGTTGCCGTTTGGATCCATGAGGTTGATCAGTTCCGACTTGAAGATTCCTGCAAAACAATGAAGGCACGTCGGGGGTTGTTTCCCGATAAGCCCCTCCGACGCTCAAGTTA
>JAOTIZ010000004.1:26352107-26362261 GCA_027123425.1 Erythroxylum panamense
ATAAATAAAAATAAAAATAAATTATTTTTAAATATAAATCTCATAAAATAAAATAAAATATTTTAAATAATTAATATTAATATTTTTATATAATAAATAATAAAATAATAAACCTCTTATAATAACTATTTTAATATTAGGAATATAATAATCATTTAATTATATATTCCATTCCATTCCGTCAATCTTCTAAACATCAGTTTACTACATTACATTATGAACCATTCCATCTATCCCAAACAATTTTTTACTGTATTATATTCTATTCCGTTTCGTTCTATTCTGTTCCATTATATTTTATTAATTAACTTCCAACCAAAGAAGACCTAAAGATTGCATTTTTATACTTACGGTATAAACCTACAAGGTTATAACTTCATTTTTTGATCCACCTTTGTGGCCAAATGCATGCGTGTATCTAGCAGAAGCTTCCGCAACCCTAGCCCTTAATATCCATTTGAATTTGAAGTTATTACAATGCTTTGTTTCCTACACCTTGATCTATATTCAATTTTAAAATCCTTTGACGCCAAACTAACGATGGTAGAGAACGTCGGAAAGTTAGTTGGATTGTTTTTGTTTTTTAAGGGTTAGTTGAATATTAGTTGGGTTAGTTTAGTTTGAGACCTACGCCTATCAGATATATTTCTTTTGCTTCATTAATGTCACAAATCATGCCCATTTGTCAGACTATTATTCTAAGTAGTCTAGTCTCAAATACAACTTTCATAGTTTAAGATTGATAATTAGATTTTGAGTAGAGGCCGAGAAGCAAATGCAGAGGAGGATCCAAGAATGTTAGATTGGTCGTTATACCAACCCCTGCTTTTGGTGCAGACAAGCATCCGTCAATTGAGCTTTTGTATCTTAAGAAGTCCATGCCTGAAAAGGTCAAAGAGCTCGTAACAGGTTAATTAGTTGTAAGCTTAATCTGATTTGTCTCCTAGCTTATAGGATCAACATCATTTCTGTCTGTCAGTGTCCACAAAAGGTCAAATATTCATGTCCATAATTGCAAGATAGGATTTTGTACAGTAAATATATGAAAAACATCCATTCTGATTCTTATGGACCCGTTAAGGCCGGGATGCTGATTTCCACTTCATGAATTCTCTCAGTTCGGTTTAATCCTGGCAGGGGCAACAAGAACCATATATGTTGGGCTCTTCCAACAATTACAAACAGCTCCAAGTCCAAATTCTAGAAACCAGAAGAGGTCTGGCTCTGGACCCAACTGAACACTTCAAAGCCAGTTAGGTTTCAGTGGCCTAGACCTATGATATGTTACCGAAAGGGTATCTGGAGTAAGGTATCCCGTCGGTACCCAAAGTCAGCGTTTACTCCATGAGGAAAGTTAGCTACACACCTACACGCTAAAGCAAACTACAAATTAACTATACAAGTACAAGAAAGCAACACCGTACAAAGTGTGCATCTGGGCATTGTATATTTTTCTCAATACTAGGATTCGAAAAGATCGTGGAAGGAGACATGACCCGCGATAAGTGGAATTCTAAAACCAGGAGGCTTGTACGTTTTCGATTGTGCAATGTTTCCAGGTCCACTTTTGTTTGTTTGTCTGTTACAGGATACTCTTATTTTACCGATAAAAGTTTTGTTTAAGTTGGTGTGATTGGTTTTGTACGATCAGTTACACAACTGAACTGCTAGAGATTGTGTCTCAAGACCCTGCATTGCATGTTCTGTTTATTCCCGGGAATCCAGGTCTTGCCTTTGTCATGATTCTCTTCTATTTCTGCTTAGGAGAGTGTTACATAGGAGGACTATTTCAATTCTTGGTTTGTTGTGGTGTTATAGGCGTCGTTTCGTTTTATAAGGATTTTTTGGAGTCATTGTACGAATTTCTCGGAGGAACTGCGTCTGTCACAGGCAATTCTCTTATTGTTTTCTTTCCTCAGTTAGTCGGTCTCTCTCTACATTGATTCTTCAGTTTCTAGTCTAATTTACCCATTCTTCTGTTCATGAGCAGTAATTGGACATATATCTCACACCAAAAAGGTACTTGCTTTTTTCTGCTGATCTTTTTGGTGTTTATATTTTTTGGTTGTACGTATCATTACTGTTTAGCTTTAATTGTTTAAGTAAATGAAAATTTCCTTGAACGAGATTAACACCCATCATGACAGACAAGGAGGTTTCAATTTTAAGCTACCTAGTTCCATCCCTGAAAAAGAAACCATTTTACTTGCCTCAGACTTTTGAACTAATTGTTTGTTGCACATTATGCTTGAAATGATGTGATATGAAAGTAGGTTCCAAAGAAATTGTGTTTATGGGTTCTCTAGGGGATGGATAGATGTCACCCACTATAACGGGTTTCTGAATTAGATATTTTCCAATGCCCATGTCTAAAAACATATATCTTACTGAAAGTTTCTTCCTGCTAGAATTGGGAGGGTGGAAAGTTATTTTCATTGCAACAACAAATTGATCATAAGGTATCTCCTCACTTCTTGTTATGGCCGCTCTACATACCACAATTTGATTGCCTTTAAAACATGTTAATTTGATCTCTTCGTTGATTGTCTTCATCCCTTAAAAAGGCCTTATGCCGATTCTAAATTTAATTTTCCAAGGTACACATTTCATACATGCACAAGCAAATAAATATGTTTCCTGGAAGCTTTTCATTGTGCAATAATATTTATACAATTTTACTTATGATCTCCACTTATTATTGCACTTCCATAGGTGGATTTCATTCAACAGGAATTGCAGAAAAAGGAAATTCCTATCGTGCTGGTGAGGCTATACTCTTTTCACACTTCTATTTTTCAATCACTTGATGTTATGTATTAATGATATAGATTTAGATGGTATACAATATCTTCCACACAAGTGCCATGAGAGACTTATTTTTATGAGAGAAATCTTCTTTTGTCTTGACATCATGATCTTCCTTATATTGTGCAGCATGCAAGTGCGAGATAGTTAAGAAAAGCATATACTTTACTCTTGATTGTCCATCTAAATGAAGGAGAAAATGTATTGATTCCTTTTAATACTTTGTATAGAGTGGGGTTACATATATATACAAGTAGATCATAAACTAATTAGGGAATGTATTCTCTATAATCAAGCTCGTAATAAGGTCTTGAGATGTCCTAAATATCTTATAGTTACATATTCTACAATTTGTAACACCCACTCAAGTTGGAGCTTAAATATTAATCATACCCAACTTGTTACAAATATAGTTGATCGCACTTTTTAGAGCTTTTGTGAAAGTATCTCCAAGTTGTTCTTCAATTTTGACATATTTTGTAGAGATTGAGATTTGTTGCACTTTTTCACGGGCAAAGTGACATTCAATTTCAATATGTTTAGTTCGTTCATAAAACACAAGATTAGAAGCAATATGTAGAGCAACTTGATTATCACACTACAACTTTGCTAGTATTTAGACTTTAAGACCAATTTGAGATAATAGTTGATATATCCACATTATCTCACACGTTGACTATGCCATAGCTCTGTATTCAAATTCTGCACTAGATCTGGATACAACATTTTACTTGTTACTTTTCCATGATACCAAATTTCCTCCATCAAAGACATAGTATCCGGTAGTAGATTTCCAATCAATTTTATAACCTATCCAATCAGTATCTGAAAAATATTTAATGTGAGCATGTCCATGATTTTCATATAGTATCCGTCATCTAGGAATTCCCATTCGGTAACATAATATCTATTTTAGGATAATCCAATGATAAATGGTTGGAGAAGACATGAATTGACTTATAGCACCAACATAATATGCAATATCAGGGTGGATTACTATTAGATAGTTTAATTTTCTGACCAATCTTCTATGTGTCTTAGGATCTTCAAGCAAGTCTCCATCTTTGGTAAGTTATAAATTAGGAAGCATTGGAATACTGTATGACTTGGCTCCCAACTTTCGTGTCTCTATTAATAGATCAAGTACATATTTTCTTTGAGATAAGAAGATGCCTTTCTTGTTTCTTGTCGCTTATACTCCCAAAAACTACTTTAAAACTCTTAAATGTTTCATGTGAAACTCACTGTGAAGACAGTACTTTAAAGATAAAATGCCTATAGAATCACTTCCATTAATGGCAATATCCACATACATAGTAAGTAAAATAATGCCTGATGTAGATTGTTTATAGAAGACTGAGTGATTCGATTTGCTCTTATTCATTCCAAGCATTTGTATTACCTGACTAAAATTTTTAAACCAAGTACGAGGACTTTATTTTAAACGATAAAGAGACTTTCAAAAATGACAAACTTTTCCATATTTCGCTTGAGGAACAAATTCAAGTGGTTGCTCTATATACACTTTCCTTTGGATGTCACCATGTAAGAAGGCTCTATATACACAGGAAGGAGAATAAATGAAGGCATATGGTTGATAAAAAAAATAGGCAATGTAGACTACATCAACCCAAACTGGTTTTGAGAATGTGCATTTGAAATAAGAGTGCTCTGATAGTTTTAAGGAGATTACAAACTTTCCTTTTAGTTACACTATTTTGAGATGATGTGTCAATGCATGAGGATTGATGAAGAATAGTGGAATACCATTCTAGATCATATAGGTTTGGAACGATATTGAAACATATTCTTTAACATTATCACTTCTCAAAGTATAGACAGATACGTTAAACTATATTTTTATTTCATTGCAAATAGTAGACAATAATTTAGATTGACTTTTTATTAAATAAATCTACATCATATAAAAGAAAATTTCAACAAAACTAACAAAGTATTGAAACTCAATTTTGGAGACAAAAGGACCTGGACTCCTAACATTAGAATATACTAATCCAAAAGGAAAACTAGCTCATTTATTAACTTGAAGAAGTAAAGAAGGATGATGATGTTTGTTTGGCAAAGTGACAGAACTCGCAATACTAAGGCTATAACTTCTTTAATAAAGGTAAAAAGGGATATCTTAACTGACAGTAAGTTTCAAACAAAATTAAGACATCGGAACAAGCAACAGGTTTGGACACCTGGGTATCCAGAATGTAAAAAATTCCTAATTCAAGTCCTTTACAGATAATTTTCTTCGTCATAAGATTTTGAAAAGATAGTAATAAGGAGGAATAAGATACAATAATTTAACACGAGTGAATTTACTCGTATAATAAATTAAAGAAAAATCTTGGTAAGTTTAAGACCAAGGATAGTAATAGAGTGGGGTTAATAGTAGTGGAGTGGGATGAATAGTACTTTGTCGTAAGAAGTAGATCCATGAGCTAAAGTAACATGAGAAGTGGATGACTTTTAAAAAGTAGCAAAAAGGTTGGAGTTAACTATCATATGGTTTGAGGCACCAAAATGAATGACCTATTGTAAGGAAGAGAAAATAAGCCATGTAGGTGTATTACCTGAGTCAACAATTGCAATAATTGGGTGAGATGAATTTTTTAATGCTTCTTAGTACTGAGTGAATTTTGCAAATTCATTTGTAGAAATTGTAATTGTGTTCTTAGCAGATGAATCAGGAGTAGTTGTAATAGCTAAATGAGATTTTTAATGCCTATTTTGTAGCTTCCAGCATGTGTGTTTGGTATGACGACTCATGACAATATCGACATATAATTCCCCCTGTATTTGATTCTTAATGCCCCAATTTTTTGTTCCTCCTCTATTATTAGTCCTATGAGAGGACTTTCCCATGTCAAATCCATTATGCCGACTCATATAAGAGCATTAGATGTCTGAATATTAGAAGCAACAAATGCACTGTTACATGTACAGAGTAATCGAGTAAAGATCTTGTGTAGGAAGGTATCTCGATCTTAAACTAAGAGTTAAGACCAATCAAAAAGCTGATTATTGCCATTTGCTCCCATTGAGCTTGTTGGACTTATATTAGGACTAATTGGTAAAAAAAATATTTAATTCTTCATAAGTCTTTTTTAAAATCATAAAATATGCTTGAAGAGATTGTTCTTATTGTTCTGTTTGATAAAACTCATACATATTTCATAACTATGAGAAATGTTTATTTTCAGAATACAAAAATTCTAAATAATCTATCAATTCTTTGCTTGCTTTAGTTATTTTAGGTAGGCCTGTCTTACTTCACGTAATTGATTCTAGTTTCCAAACTGAAATTATTGGTCACTAACATGAAGATCTTTCTGAAGGTTGGTCATTCCATTGGTGCATACATATCCATTGAAACACTAAGAAGGTGTCAAGATAAGGTGATGGCTATTTTTTGCCTCCATCATGGTTTCTGTATGACATTATATCCTTGTCAAGACTTTGATTTAGATTGCTGTTCTGATTTTAGGTCATCTATTATGTGGGATTATATCCATTTCTGATGTTTAACCCACTATCAAAGAAGCAGCCTACATACAAGAAAGTTTCAGCGTAAGCTCTTTCTTTATCTTGAGTTTTGCTACTTCTCAAAAGCTCCTCCTTCATCTTGCATTGCATACATTTCTGCTCATTGCTCTTCGCCCACAGAATCTTCTTTCCCTTATGAATATGTCCTAGTTGATGGACATGTGGATTAACTTATCATAATGTAGAAAAATTAAATTAAATAAAATTTCTTTGTTCAGCTCATTTAAGTTACTCTAATATTTATACTTCTGAATGTTCCCGTTTCTTTTGTCTGATATTTGTGCTTATAGAGAGAATATTCCTTTTTAACTAATGTTGCATACATTTTCAAGGAATACAGAATTTACAGCATCAGCATATTTGTCTGTATTTCAGGTCGCCTGTTATATCTGCTCTACTTAGTTTCTGTATAGGATCCTTGGGATTGTTACCAAAGTGTGCTAGAAGATCACTTGTGTCGAAAACTATTGGAAAGTCATGGTCTGCCCCAGCCATCGACGCTGCTTGCAGTCATTTGCTGCGGGTATAGTTTACTAATTGTGTTATGTAAGAGCTGGGTTGCAAATCTACTTGCATGTTGAGTTTTGTCCTTTTCAAAACTAATGGCAGTCAGTCCTCATCTTTACACTAAGAGTTTGCATTGCCTAAATTTCCGATATGATCTGAAATTGAATTCCTTCTCTTTCATTTGTTAACAGTACCACACATTTCGGAATATGCTCTTTTTGGCACATTCGGAATTCAGAGAGGTACTCTTGCTTATGAGTAAAAATCTAGCAAACTTTTGAAAAGTATTACATTTGCTGCTATCTTCCAACAAATTAGTTTGGTTTGGCCATATTAAGCTATAAAGGGGAACCTCACCCATCTTCCCTACCCCACCTCCCATAAATTTATACCTAGGCAGCAAAAGGATGACACCCTTCCGTGGCCACCTCCTTTGTTTTTGTTTTGCAGAAAATTCATCTACTTTGGTGCATTTGAAATATAATACTATTATGTCATTTCCTTTTTAAGAAGGCTGGTGCAATGGTGCAACCACACCTCCTCTTTTTACAAATTGTCTACAGTTGCGCAAGACAGGGTTCTTGAAAGATGATTATACAAGATTCCATATTTCGTAGACCACATTTGTGCACCTTCGTTGTATCTGGTAGCTTGTTGCAAGTTATGTATCCGCCTAAAAAATTGTTTTGCTTGCCAAATAAGGCTGGCTTGTCCCATCTTTTAGTGTTTAGTGACCTCCATCAATGTGAATTAAGGCTGCAACAACATTCTATGCACCTGTTTCTGGTGGAAAATATTATTGGTGGAACTTCACTTTGATCAAACTTGTAGATCGATTTTCATCTGTTTGTTTTGTTTACTACTTTGTTTCTCCACTTATAGGTACATTACAGAATATATTGCCTCTTCAACTCCAGCAGGAGGTTTGAGTGGGCAGCTATGCTCATCTAGAAGTGCTAACATATGTCTTCAACCTAGTGTTAACTACTTCGATTCTTTTATGTTAGCTTTCAGAAGCACCAGACTGGACATTCATGAGAGAAAATAAGGGTAAAATTACATTCTTGTTCGGTGTTGATGATCACTGGGGTCCTCTGGAAATGTATGAAGAGGTAAGTGATAAATCCATGATTTTAGTTTTCTGTGATTTATTCTCTTAAGAACTTCACTCGGATATTGAGCATATTTGCAAACAAAGCTTATGCACTATAAGGTTGGTATAGAGCACATGCTGTTTTCATCACGTAATGCTATTGTTCTTTCATTTTAAACTTGAAGATGTTAAAGGTAATACCTAATATCTGCTGTCAGTGTGGTGTGTAACATTTCAGTGCCCCATTAAGTTCAATATAATGATCTTTGCATTTCAATTTCAGAGGTTTAGTTCAAGAAAATTGGACATGTAGGTGTGGCCTAAAACATCAGTTTTAACACTTTTCCAAGCTATAGTGAAGAACTCATCTTTTAGCAAGATCAAATCTTGGCGAACTTATTTGACATGGTCATTACTCGTTCAATATAATGCCTCATTTGACAGTAATTTCTACCTTTGTGATAACTCCTGCGAGGTTAACGGTTGTGAAAAACGTGATGACCTGTTATTTCAAAAGAAAGCCATGCCTTTTCTATGTATATGGCTGACAAAACAAGTACTGGTTCCGTTATCCTAGCATGGTTGGGAGGAACTGGATAAAGATGTGAAAAATGAACAACTACTTGCACTGTTTAAACTTCAGTTTACATTTGACGGAACTTTCTGTCCACTTGAATCACGCTGTAATACTCATTTGGTAATATCCAAGTAAATTCACTACTATGTTGTGTGCAGATCTCTAAACAAGTTCCAGAGATTTGTATGTCAATTGAAAGGCAAGGACTTGCGCACAGTTTTTGTTGCACCGAGGCTGGCTCAGTATGGATTGCACGCCACGTAACAAGTTTGATAAAGAACATAAGATGAAAGTTGATGTCTCTGTCTCATTTCTCACTAATTATTTGGACTGTTGTGAAGGAATTCTTTTGAATATAACTACTATTTACTCTCGCATTTTTTTTCGTTTGTATACAAGTCTGTCATCTTAACTAACTGAAACATAAACGCCCACAGGACTTGAAGTGATGTAGCTAATACAAGTTTTTTAACATCCTAAAGTACAAATATTTACAAGGGTTAATTACCCTAAATTCTTTGCAGCTTGACCTTTTTTTTTAAAAGTTTAATCCTTAATTTCAAAAACCATCATTTACTTATACTATTGTTTTTCATCCATTTATAAAACTTAAAAATTTTAATATTATTGTTTATAATAAAACAAAAAATTGATAAAAAACTAGCAAAATGTTATGGTTTATCAGTACCATCAGGAGTAAGTAATAGTTTTAATTACTTAAGAACGTGGCTTGCGTTGACTTCTCTCTATCTTTACTAACTTTCTAACACTCCTTTTTGTGGGAAAGAATTTTTCTATTTCTTATATATTAGATAGGAGTATACAGTCATATATAGGACATTACAAGTAGGAATTTAAATGTCGAAAGTTATTTACAAGTAGGAATTTAAATGTCGAAAGTTATCTAAAGCTATCTAATGTAATATCTTAATTTAAGGGATTTCAAATTTATCTTATGTATTTACAACTTATCTATATCTAAGTATAATCTATTTACAGTTATTTAGTATCTTAAAACTCCCCTTCAAGTTGAGGAATAGATGTCTTCTATTCCCAATTTGTATATAGGATCATGAAAACTGGACCTGTTCAACCCCTTCGTTAAAACATCAGCTACTTGATCTGATGGAACATAGGACATGCACACTAACCCTTCTTCCAATTTTTTTTTAATGAAATGTCTATTAATCTCAATATGCTTTGTCCTATCGTGTTGTTTAGGATTATGAGCACTATTGTTGGCTAACTTATTGTCACAATAGAGTTTCATAAGGCCGTCCCATTTGAATCTTAAATCATTTAGAATAATCTTCAGCCAGAGTAGTTCACACAATACTTGAGCAATAGCCTTAAATTTTGATTCTATTGATGACCTTGCCACCACATTTTGCTTCTTGCTCCTCCATGTTATCAAATTTCCTCCAAGAAACATATAGTACCCTGTAGTTGATCTTTTATCCACTATGGAACCTATATAGGCAACATCGATGTAAGCTTCTAAAGCAAGAGTATAATTTTCTTGAATAAAATTCCTTTTCCTGGACTGCCTTTCAAGTAATGTAGCACCCTATAAGTAGCTTGAAGATGAGGCTCTTTTGGATCATGCATGAATTGACT
>JAOTIZ010000004.1:26418024-26458262 GCA_027123425.1 Erythroxylum panamense
TTTAACATATGAAATCGACTACTTCTTTCATAAGAAAAAACAAATATGTGCTAATCTTTTTATATTATATTAATGTCTAATTTTAATAAAATAATGACTAGAAACATTTAAAAATAATATATAAATCTAACATAAATCTTATAATTATAATTTCATTTACAATGTTCAATTATCCCATAGACTGTATCATATATATCTAAAAATGTACAAGATAAAAAACATCTTTAAATAATTTGTCACTAAACTACAACCTAAGCATTTTACTGTAAATCGAAGATGCGGCCTCTTGTTATGGCTCCATATTTCACGTTTTAAAATGCAAGAATACCTCTCGAGTTATTACGAAAATTCTACAAATGTCTTATTTCAGATGCTTGATATTTAATCCAATCCCACCGACACTCGCGAGGTTCATTGCTATTGCTAATGACCAATTTTATGCCCCAACAATGAACAAATTTGAGGATTGAATCTTTCGAGCCAAACAAGCCGAATGGCACGGTGGAAAACGCAACTCCATGAAGCACTTTCCGGCAGTAGATAGAATATGTGAATAAGAAAATTGACGGTGCTGATAAAAGCTTGAGCAATTAAATACTTGAGGTCCATTATATTTGACATATAAAATAACATCAATCAAACAGCATCCCTGCATTACAGTTACAGAAAAGTCAACAAGAAAATGACAATGACGCCATGGCGCAGCAGAAACTGGTGAATCCTTCTCAGGCATACACCCGTATGTTTTTAGTTCTCACAAGATCGTTACAGGATTACAAACTATATATTCCATATTGCTAAAAGCAATATTGTCCACAATGACCATTAAAAGCTAAAAATATGTACCCTCTGGAGGTTGAACCAGTTTTCGGTTGTGCGGAGCTGCCATCTCCTTCTTGAGCTGAGTGAGTATATCCTCCATAGTGTATTCTCTTTGCCAATTTGCAATAACTCCAAACTTCTTTGGTTCCACCTGTTGTAATTCCATGTTATGAGAATCCAATCATCCAACACAAACTCCACCAACAAGCCAATGAAGTACAAACATAAATGAAAAATCATGTGTGGGTGAATCCAGAATCAACTTTGTAGTACATAGGACAACAGGGTGAATAAACAAACATGAATAGAAAGATGTTATAGTCATTAAATGACCAGAATCAGACTCGGCTGCTAAAGTAGTACCTTTGAAAGTTTACCACCGAAGGCAACAAAAGCGAAAGGAATGATGAATAGTTTATGCTTGTCTTCAGTTTATATATTCATTATTAGTTACAGCCATATGCAGCAGGGTAGTTATTATGTTTAAAATATTGCAAATTTAAATCTGCTATTTTTAGGGAGGTTAGTTCTTAGCAATTTTATCTATAAACCTTAAAGACAATTAAAGACAACAATAATAGGAGGTATTTTCAGAAAAGTTGTTGAATCATTTTACTCTTGGAGATCGTTGGGTTCTCTGTGACGAGCCCAAGCTTTCATACCGTAAAAATAAGTCAAGAAGGAAAATGAAAAATCTGGTGAGCTACTATAGCCAGATTTCAGTCTTACTAGGCCTATAACTAGATAGCCTATAACTAGATATAGGGAACTTGATCATACCAAAAGACATCAGGCTCACTATGAAAAGATAAATACAAGGCCATGTCACCATAAAACCATAATAAACAGTGTGTCCAATGTGCTGAAAAAAAAAAGAGACAAGTGTGTGGAACATACCACTCCAGTTTCATGGTTAACACATGTCATGTTGACTCGAGAATGAAAACGGACACTTGGTGGCTTCTCTGGGTAATCTTTGTCACAAAACAGCTTCAACTGATAAATACGACCTTCATGAACGGTCTAAGAAAGATGAAATTCAATTGTCAGGCAACCAAGATTCTGAGGGACCAAAAACATTGGCAAGAATATAAAATTTCATTCTACAAATAAGACTCATTTGACACATCTTACACATAAATAAAGATTGACCCTTCTACACCTACTACTTGCACTCTATAAATAAGGACTTGGTGAACAATTCAGTCTTTGACATATTAACCCTAAAAACAATTGATACATCAGATTTAAACCACATATGATATCAAACCATTTGATGCCTACTTACATCTTACCAAGAGCCACATATCAATCATCATACTTCACATTGCTCATATGGTAAAGTAATATAAACAGAGCTCAGCTATGATGAATCTAAATGAAGAACTATGTTGTTGCTTTATTCAACAGACATTCCAAACCTCCTTCATCTACTACTGAGATTAAAAATCTTAATACATGGAGACCCTACTCATGTAACCAACCACCCCTTTTTTATTCCAAACACATAAAAAATAGAGGAACTTAAAATGACAAAGGTTAGTCTGCCAAACTATAATAACATGGTTAAAGCCATATGAAAATCGAATGCAGAACCACCTTATAGTTTGGGTCTATAGGCTGATGAAATTAAGCGTGCCCCCTTTCCTTGTGACAATGAGGCAATGGCTAATCTACTATGTATCCATGTGCATTACATCGGTCCATATAAATAGCATAAGGTCCATATAAATGACATATGCATGTACATTTTCAAGCACAATATTTCATTTTATAGAATCATTCAAATAACAATTTTCACAACAATGCTCATCTGCTAGGAAAAAAAAAAGCATTTACATTGTGAGGCCCAATTATAGTGCCTGTCCAAGAGCGCATATAAATATCATCCCCATCATCCATCCCATAGCTCACAGTGCCATCGCCAATACCTTTTTCTCCACGTTCAAGTTCCTCCAGTAGTCTGAAGTTCCGAGGGACTGCAAAGAAACTTAAACACTGAATGATAAAGCCCTGAAACTCAACTTAACGCCAACATACTGATAAGCATAGTGGTGAACAATTAACTAGACTGAGACATAGTTAATCTTTGGATTGATACAGTTTTATTCGAGCAGATAACAAAAAATGTACGAACAACTATATTAGGACCATTGAACATGTTAGAAATAGAATCTGAACTCATTTCCCATAAAGCAGACAAGAAGGACTAAACTATATGTTTCAGAAAACTGAACAACAACCAAAATCGAAACTCCCAATAACCAAGAAAAGAATCCAAGTTCTATTAACATACCATTAATTAATAACAAATTCACATCTGTCCACAATTAATGACCATAGAGAGCTTCCACAAAATATCTGATACATAAAAGAATTTCACCATAAATAACAGGCATAAAAGCTAAGTAAATAAGAAAGAGCCCATAAACCCCAAATTGAAGAACCAAAAATGCCCATAGAAACCCGCTTCAAAAAACCGCTAAATGCACAATAAAACCTCAACCCATGATCAGAATCCGAATAAAAACCAGAGATCAGGGGTTAAAAGAAAGGCACAACAAGAATGTGTAACATTACAAGATCGAGGGACTAACCCACGACACTGGATCCTCCCGAGCCAAGCGTCATGGGTGGTGAAATATAGTTGGTCTCGTGGGAGAGATCTGATCGAATATCTATCTCTCTCTCTCTATATATATATATGTATGTAGATATACGCAGAGAGAAACTGGGAAATCTAAAGATTGACGATGAAGAGAAAGCTGAGAACAACAAAGGAAAGGGTAAAAATGCAAGCCATTTATAGTGGGGTTTGAGGTTCCATTGGCATAAGGTGGACTTTGTCTTTTATTGATATCTCATTATATAATCTATTTATTTATTCTTAAATATTTTCTCTTATAGAAAATATATGGTCAGAAATTTGAGAATAACTCTTATGCATATTAAAATCTCTAATTTTTCTATAAGCACGATGATATGAATATAATAAAAGCAAATACGTATATATCAAAAAGTAAAATAAAAATCCATCTGTTCAGAGACATTTAGGATATAAGGATAATCCAGCAACAACAATAACAATAACTTAGATGAAGTTCTACCAACATGTGAAATCTGAAAAAATCTAATATATAATATGCAACCTTACCCTTAATTGATATTAAGGTTGATTTTAATAGATTTCTATAAAAAGAAAAATATATACATGTTAAAATAATAAATTAAAAATAAACATAAACATAAAAGATAATAATACTAGTAAAATAAAAAAATAAAAATAAGTTAAAGAATAAAATAAAATAAGTAAATAAATAAATAAATACACAAAAAAGAAAGAAAATAAGCAAATAAATAAATCAGAAAATATTTAGGCTAAGTGGGGAAATACTTAGTCCAAGAGGTCAGTACTAAATATTAAATATTTAGGCTAAATACAGGGCATAAGATTCGAAAGAAAATATTTAAAGACCTATGAGAAAGATAATGACCTCTTTATGCGAGATCATTTATCTATTTCCTAGCATGTCAAAGTTTTTTATTAATGATCATGCCCTCGGTAAGTTCCAACAGAGTCATATCCAGTGCTTCTTTTGTCTTAACCTTAAGGTTTGACTCTCTTAATTTTTTTATTAATATTATCACATTTAATTTATCTCTTATCATTACATTATTAACCTTATTTTTTCTAGTAAAGTTGCACATCTAACAAAACATCCTCATCTCTGTCACCATATTAGCTTATGACCATGCACCTGGTTAATGGGTCAATACTTTATCCCATAGAGTATGATTGGCCTAATCGTTAAACGATATAATTTACCTTTGAGCTTGAGTAGTATTTTTTTCACATAAAACTTTTGATGCATTTCTCCATTTAAGTCACCCTGATATGATCTTCATCATTCTCTCCATTGGTTTGGATAATAGGTCTTAGATACTTAAAATACTCTTTTGTGGTATAAACTTTAAATTAATCTATATTTCCATATCAGAAGCCACCCTAGCTATGGCCCAAAAATTTACACTCTAAATACTCAATCTTAGTCGTGCTCAATTTAAAGTCCTTCGACTCTATCATATCTCTCTAAAGTTCTAGAGTAATATTGACATCCTCTTTTGTCTCATCAACGAAAACAATCATCAGTAAATAATATATATTAAGACACATCTCCTTGGATATTCTTATTAAGCTCATCAATCACTACTACAAATAAAAAAAAGCCTCAATGAGTAGCCTTGGTGTAGCATAATACTGATAGAAAAATGCCCTGTATCTCCTTATATTGTCTTTGCTTTATTCTTTACACCTTCATACATATTTCTAATAACCCGTATATAGTCATAAAAACTCTCTTGACTTCTAAAAACCTCCATATGATTTCCGCAGGTATCCCATTATATGCCTTCTCTAAATCAATAAAAATCATGCGTAAGTTATGCTTTCTTTTTCTGTAATATTCTATTAAGCTTCTAAAGAGATGTAAATTTTCTATCGTGGACCTTCTTGGCAAGAAGCCAAACTGGTTCTTCAAGATAGGAGCATCCTTTTTCACTCTATTCTCTATCACCTTCTCTTATAACTTCATGGTGTGGATAATACAACTTTAGATGTCCCTTTTTTTCTTAATAAAGGAATTAGCATATAAGTGTCCACTCATTTGACATTTTGGCGGACTTAAAGAACATGTGAAAAGCTTGGCTAGTCAGGTAAGATCCTCTTCACCTAAGCATATTTCACACCTCTATAGGTATCTGATCAAGTCCTATTGCCTTTTACTCTTCATCTCCCTCAAAACTCTTTTAATTTCTTCCCTTGTAATCTGTCCGCAACAAGTTATGATACCTCTTAGATATACTCAGATCACCTAAAGCGATGATGTCATTTACGCCTTCATTAAAAAGGTTATGAAAGTATCTCTTCCATCTTTTCTTAATATAATTTTCAACCATGAGCACCCTCCCTACTTCATCTTTTATACAATGAACTTCATCTAAGTCTCTCGCTTTACATTCCTAGCTATCACCAACTTAAATATATCCTTTTCTCTGTCTTTAGTCTCAAATCATTGGTATAATTTTTCGTAAGCTCTAGTTTTAGTTTATGAAATTATCTTGTTTTGCTCGTTCTTTGTCACATTGTAACTTTCTCTATTAACTACTCTCTCTACTTATATGGTGCTACCAAATAAAACTTTATAAGTACCATTCTTGATCTTAACTTTTTTATACATCTTTATTCCACCACCAAGACTCTATCTTACTACTCGTAGGCTCTTCAGAAACACCCAAGATCTATTTAGTTGTATTTTTAAAAAAAAGCTACTATTCTCTCCCACATATAGTTAGCATCTCCTTCTAATTTCCATTCATCTCCATATATTACTCTATCCTTTAGTTGTTTCATCGTATCTTCTTTTAGATTCCACCATCTAACTCTGTTACACCTTATAAGAATTATCATCTTCCTCCAAACCTTAATTATAAGATCAAAAACAACAATCTATGATGACAAGCAAACGTTAGGTATTACCTTGCAATCCTTGCAACTAGGTTGATTGCTTTGCCTTACAAGGAAGTAGTCAATTTGAGGTTTTATAGTTCTCTTCTTAAAAGTCACTAGGTACTCCTCATTTTTCTTAAAAAAAGAGTTAGGTATCACCAACTCAAACATTACCAATAAGATCCAAAAAAACAGTTTCACTACCATTCCTATCACCATACTCAGAACCCCTTTGAGTATATGAATATTTGTCTAAGGTTTCCCCTATATGACCTTTAAAGTCTCCTCCTAGGATAACTTTCTTATCAGGGGGATCCGCTGAATCACCTCATATAGCTCTTCTTATAATTGACATTTAAATTGTTCATCTAACCCTACTTAAGGTGTATAAGGACACACTATATTAAAACATAATGTATGAGTTCCTTGATAACTAAGATACCTACCCCGTTTTGTCATCTCGAACACCCTATATATCAAAGTTTGAACCCATTAATCTCTTTTGCTTTATCCCCAATCCACTTTGTGAATCTTATATTTGTCTAAAATCTCTACTAATTTCAAAGAGTTCCCTGTAAGGGTACCAATGTTTCAAGAACCTATCTATAATATGTCAACATTTTCTTTCCTCCTAGACCCAAAACTCACTAAAAGATTAGCCCTTACTCTATCATCAAAATTCAAAGTTACCACTCTTTCCCTAATGCCCAACATGAGTTATAGAAGACAAACGCAATAAGTCCCCAAATGACTCTATTATTACTCGAGAAAAGAAATAAGGGTTGAAACTTTAAAAAGAAAAATAAAAATAGATAAATGAGATAAGAAAAAGGAAAATTGAAATAGTATGAACAGAAATGCAAATAAGTTATACTAATATCAACCTTAGGAAATAAAAAAGTGATAATAAACAAGGAGAATGAAAGCAATCATGAAAAAGGTAGAGATGAAGTCTCTTATCAATATCATGATTTCCACTAATATTACTACCAATACCGACAATGAGAAAAGAAAGAACAAAGAGACCCCAGTTACAGTGAATTTAAATGTAAGTTTCCTATACAGTTAATAGACTTCCTAATTCCTATCCAAAATAGATAATAAGAAATTAAAATTTTCTATGTTAAAGAAAATTAATTCCAAAAATAAATGAAACCTAAAAACTTCAAATTATAGTTGCTTGCACAAATTTAGAGGTGGCAAAAAGGAAATGAAGAAGCTCAAAAATACAATTTCTAAAGTTACCATTTAGAATTTACCATTAGTTGTTACAGACAATATTTAAGATTGATAGGACTCGATGATGGTTTGTTCAAAGTTTCCACTAGTTTCTGAAGGAGCATTCAGCTGGTACTCAGAAGTTGCCTCTCGATGATGACAAAAGTATATAGTGTCAGCAATGATATCAGCTATAATTTAATAAAAAAATTCCAACAATAAACTAGAACTAGATTAATGCAAGAGCATTGAAGGAAGACTATTGGACTAGCGATGGTACTAGAGCAAGCAAGTGGACAACTGGACTGGCATTAGAGCACTGAAGGAGGATGATTAGACTAGAGTTGGTAGGCAGCTGTAAGGAGATTGGAGATAGTCAATATTGATTATTTTTTACAAGTAATTATGTTACAACCAACTAAAATCAAAATTTTCAAAAGAGAGTGATAGAAGAAAAATGAAAATAAAAGTCATCGGGAATTGATTTAGCAACTGACCGGTGGTGTAGTGATGATGTGTTATATTATTTCATCCTTAGACAATTCAATCAAAATGTTAAATCATTTAATAAGGATATTTATTAAATAAACTTAATAACTTGTTTATATATTTTAATAATTTTATGATCAATAAAATTTTTTATAAATTTTTTTATATATTAATAAAATAATTTAAATTATGTGAAAATAATTTAGTTAATCTTAATTTTGTTAAACTAAGGGAAGTTTCAGTCGATATTTTGATGATAAAAAAAATAAATACTACTAGTGACTATTATTTTGATGAGAAACAACATGAAAATAAGATCTACTCATAAACTCAAAAAGATGCTCTATGAAGATTATAAAAGAAATGGCGAAGTTTACAACTTACAAAATGAAGGTTAAGACAAGAACAAATAAAGGCTTTGTTAGAGAAACCATGTGTGCGAAAATCCTTTGTCTTATCTCTACTTTTTTCTTCCTTCACCTGGTTACCTAATGTATCCCTTCCTTCATACTATTACCACCCTTCCTCCCTTACGCTAGCTTCTAACTTTCAATCTTCTTCTGCACCCCTTACTTTTTCTAACTAATTGCCCCCACACTTTCCACATGGGCCTTTTGGTATATTACCATATCCTTTTTCCTTCTCGCTCGTCCCCTTTTACCATGAATAATAACTACTTTCAAAATCTGTTTGGACTACTCCTTGACACATTGCACTCCTATGCAATGTAAACTTCTAATGTAGACCGTTTCTTTGACCCTATCTTGGAAAACAACTTTCCACCCCTCCCACTCTCCAATAATTTCTCCAGAAAACCTCCGAGCTTGAACCCACAGTATGGGCCAACACCAACCCCAAAACCCTGCCACTTTAAATAGGTAAACTTGTTATACAAGACATCGAAATCCTAAAGGAAGGAGCAACACTATGGAACACAACAATCATAGGCTTCTTCCTAGATAGAAGACCATCATGCCCGACAATTATAAACTAGGGATGACATTTGAGCTCGGACATAGATCAATGGGCTAGGCCTTGGGTTAACTAGGCCTCGGGACCAAAAATTCTAAATTTATTGGAGCTCAGGCTTAGGCCACTAAGTTCGAGTCGAGCCCAGATCAAAGCCCGATAAACCTCACTCCAAAGTAACTTTGCTTTCTTTTAAAAACAAAATGACATCGTTTTGTTAGTAAGTTTTCTGGTTTTATATAGTGTAAAATGGCATCATTTTAGTCTAGATTAAAAACTTCCACCCTCCCTCTCCTTTGTCTTCTTCCTCCCCCATCAAACTCCTACCTTCTTCACTCTCGCTCTCTCTCTTACTAGACTTTAATTTACTATTGTATCCCTTTTACCGCATTGCCCCTTCGTCACTCAACCCTTCGCACTGCCTCCAGCCATCCTTTCTTCCCGTTGCATTACGCTGCATTGCCTTTCTTCCCTATTACCATGATTTTTTTGCTTCTTTACCACCTAACCGTTAAGGTAAAGTTCCTAAATATTTTCATTGAAGATTGAATTTGTGAAATATTGGAATTTTTTATATTGTTGTCATATAAGGGGTGTTTTTACGGACTTACACGGTCACATACTCAAGTGTATATGTGATCATATAAGTTACTATAAGTTTCGAGAACTTACATGGTCATATACACAGCCGTGTATATGGCCACATAAGTATGATTAAGTGACTTATACGATCAACGGGCATATACACACTAGCGTGTGCTGTGTGGCATGATCTTTGTTAGTTATATGGTCACATATATAGAAGTCACTGATAAGTGATAATTAACAAACTTTAAATATATGATTATTATTTATGTTCTCATATTCTCTCCTCTATTTATAAGTTATCAATTATAATTATGAATAACATATATATTTATATGTTGATTTTTTATGGATGAGGATATTCCTTCAATAGAGAATTGTAATATGATTCCGGAGACAGAAGCGGAAACTTCTAATCTCATACCAAGTGAAGAAAGAAGTCCATGTTAATTGAAAGTTGAAGATTGGAATCACTTCAACAAGACTAGATTAACAGATGGAATAGAAAAAAGCCTAAAATAAGTATTTTCATGAGATGTTGGTCAGAAGTTTAAAAGATGGAACCTCTTATTTAAAGAGACATATGGAATCGTGTAGTAGAAAAAATTTTGTATTAGGAGTTAAAAATTTTGTAACACCTAACCTTATAAGAGAGAAGAATGAAATGACTGTAACATCTTATAACAACAGCATATCAAGATTTTTGATTGCTTATATGGTAAATGGTTTAGGAGTTTTCTAACTCACTCTAACCAACCTTCAAGGTTCTAACTTGGAATTCGTTAAAGAAGAACATTATGAAGATTTACGAGGATAAGAAGAAAGAAATTTTAAGAACATTGTCGAGTATTGAAGGATGAATTACTATTACAACAAACATATGGACATCCCATAACCAAAAGAAGGAATATATGGTAATGACGACATACTATATTGACAATGAATGGACTCTATATAATAAAATTTTGAGGTAATTTATATTATTTAATATTGTTATCATTTACTTTTTCGTTATGTTATGATTGATGTTAGTTATATTTGTATATGGTAGGTTCACTTACATGTCAACACTACATACAAGTGAAAGGTTGGTAACCGTGTTGGGATACTGTTTGATACATTGTAATATTGACAGTAAATTTTTCACCATAACAATCAACAATTAGAGCACGAATGATGTTATGATTGAAAAGTTAAAGAATAAGATATGGGTTGGAAGCCTATTGGTTCGTAAAAGGTTATTCCATGTCTGTTGTTTTGCATATATTTTAAATTTGATTGTTAAGGATAGGTTGGATACTTTGAAGAAGTGATAGATTTGATTTAGAATAGTGTAGTATATTGGAGTGTAACACCTAAAAGAGTTGAAATTTTTGAAGAAATTACTTGAGAACTACGCATTCTAAGTACGAAGAAATTAGTTTTGGATTGTCCAACTAGATGGAACTCAACCTTTAAGATGTTGGAGTTGACAATCCAATATGTTGATGTGTTACCATACTGAGACAAAGAGGTTATTAGTACATTTGCATACCTATAGAAGACCAATATGAGTTCGCTAAAGAACTTTGTGCGAAGTTGAATTACTCTATTCTGCGACTGAATTGTTCTCAGGAATAAAGTATCCAACTTCGCATTGTTGCTCTAGCACTATGTATGAGATAAATAAAGTTTTATATGATTGGATGTTTGATTCCAATGAAGTTATTAGGCATATGATAGAGCGGATGATGGAGAAGCTGAATTCTTATTCGTATATGGTTAGACATACTGTTATAGTCTTATCTGTGCTGGACCTTAGATACAATATGGAGTGGGTTAATTTTATATATAATTTGTTGTATGGTGATTAAGTTTAAAAGCATGCAGACGTAATTAAACAATTATAGTATGATTTATTTAATGATTATCAACTTAAAATGGACAAAATTTAAGATCGGGATCATAGTAGTTTACTCTATTCAGCTCTAGTTTCAATTTCAGGTTTAGACTCATCTTCTAAAAACAATTTGTTACTTTCACTTCCAAAGTTTAGGAAAGAAAAAAAGGCTAGGACTTCATACAATATGATATAGTTGAATAAATATTTGACAAAAAATTGTGTAGACAAAGTTGAAAGTGTGTAGTTAGATGTATTTCTTTTTGATATATCAATTTCAACTATTTTCATATTATCTTACCTGTATTTTGTTTTTTCAATTTGTTTACTAATACAACCACTGATACTGATGCACTGGTGACTAGTCATATACAAACTTATACTTATAAATCAGGTGGACATTATTTTTATAAAATAATTGATGATAAAGATAAATTTAATTATTTATTCATTATTATGATGTGCTTAATATTCCTTTAATTTTAATATTATGGTACAAAATATAATATTTCTACAACAATTAATTGCTCTCTCTTGTCTCCACACTCCTCTCTCAGTCTCTCACAGTCCCAAATTCCTAGTCCAGAACATTGTTTCAATATTTTATCTTAACTTTTTGTAAAATGTATCATTTAAAATTTTGGGTAATCATTTTTGTAAATTATGTCATCAATTAATGAATTTTGTTCTTATCATCAATTAACTAAATTGATCAATTTAATTATAATCTTTTTCTTTCAATTCTTATAATTATATCATCCTTCATTAAAGAATTTGGATTTATCTTATTCATTTTATCAATATATGTATGTTTTATATATTCATACATTATAAAATGTCAATTTTTGTTAATCAATTAAAATTTGTAACTTCAATTAATTGAAGTGATCATTTTAATTATAATCTTGTTATTTCATTTCGTATAATCCTATCCTCCTTCAATAATAAATTTGGTTTCATCTTATTTATTTCCTCAATATATGTATATTTTATATATTCATTCATTATAAAATCTCAATTTTATTAATCAATTAAAAATTTTAATTTAATTAATTGAATTGATTACTTTAATTATATTTTTTTTCATTTCATATAATACTATCCTCCTTCATTAATGAATTTGGTTTTATCTTATTCAGTTAATCAATATATGTATGCTTAATATATTCATTCATTTAAAATCTCAAATTTTATTAATCAATTGAAATTCTCAATTTTAATCAATTGAATTGATCACTTTTCTTTCATTTCCCATAATCCTATATGTCTTCATTAATGAATTTGATTTCATCTTATTCATTTGATCAATTTATGTATGTTTTCTAACATTCATTCACTATATAATGTCAATTTTTATTAATCAAATGAAATTTGTAAATTCAATTAATTGAAATGATCATTTAATTATAATCTTTTTCCTTCATTTCCTATAATCTTATCCTCCCCCATTAATGAATTTGGTTTCCTCTTTGAACAATATATGTACGTTTTATTCATTTATTATAAAATTTTAATTTTTATTAATCAATTGAAAATTGTAACTTTAATTAATTGAATTGATCACTTTAATTATAATATTTTCTTTCATTTCCTATAATCCTATATTTCTACATTAATGAATTTGGTTTCATCTTATTCATTTGATCAATATATGTATATTTTATATATTCATTCATTACAAAGCCTCAATTTTTATTAATCAATTGAAATTCGTAATTTCAATTAATTGAATTGGTCACTTTAAATTTAATCCTTCTTTCACTTGTTTTAATCATATCCTCATTCATTGATGAATTTGGTTTCTGTTTATTTATTTCATCAATATATGTACGCTTTATATATCCATTCAATATCAGTTTTTATTAATCAATTAAAATTTGTAACTTCAATTAATTAAATTGGTCACTTTAATTTTAATCTTTTTGTCTCATTTCCTATAATCATATCCTCCTTCATCATTGCATTTGGTTTCATCTTATTTATTTCATCAATATATGTATGTTTTATATATTTATTCATTATAAATTTCAATTTTTATTAATCAATTGAAATTCGTAACTTCAATTAATTGAATTAATCACTTTAATTTAATCTTTTTCTTTCACTTCTTATAATCATATCCTCATTTATTAATGAATTTGGTTTTATTTTATTTATTTAATCAATATATGTATAATTTATATATTCATTCAATAGAAAGTCTCAGTTTTTATTAATCAATTGAAATTTGTAACTTCAATTAATTAAATTGATCACTTTAATTATAATCTTTTTGTTTCATTTCCTATAATCATATCCTCCTTCATTAATGAATTAGACTTCATGTTATTTATTTCATCAATATATGTACGTTTTATGTATTTATTCATCATAAAATCTCAATAGTTATTAATCAATTAAAATTAGTAATTCAATTAATTAAATTGATTACTTTAATTATTTTTTCATTTCATATAATAATATCCTTATTCATTAATGAATTTGGTTTTACCTTATTCATTTAATCAATATATATACGTTTAATATATTCATTCATTTAAAATCTTAAATTTTATTAATAAATTAAAATTAGTATTTCAATTAATTGAATTGATCACTTTAATTATAATCACTTGTTTTTCATTTCCCATAATCCTATCTATCTTCATTAATGAATTTGATTTCATCTAATTCATTTGATCAATATATGTACGTTTTATATTATTCATTCATTATAAAATGTACATTTTTATTAATGAATTGAAATTTGTAAATTCAATGAATTAAATTGATCATTTTAATTATAATCTTTTTCTTTCATTTCCTATAATCCTATCCTCCTTCATTAATGAATTTGGTTTCGTCTTGTTGATTTGAACAATATATGTACGTTTTATATATTCATTCATTATAAAATCTCAATTTTATTAATCAACTAAAATTTGTGACTTTAATTAATTGAATTGATCACTTTAATTATAATATTTTTCTTTTATTTCCTATAATCCTATATTCCTTTATTAATGAATTTGGTTTCATCTTATTCATTTGATCAATATATGTATATTTTATATATTCATTCATTACAAAATCTTAATTTTTATGAATCAATTGAAATTTGTGACTACAATTAATTGAATTGGTTACTTTAAATTTAATCCTTTTCTTTCATTTTTTAATCATATCCATTCATTAATGAATTTAGTTTCTGTTTATTTATTTAATCAATATATGTGCATTCTATACATTCATTCAATATAAATTCTCAGTATTTATTAATAAATTGAAATTCGTAATTTCAATTTATAAAATTGATCACTTTAATTTTAATCTTTTTGTCTCGTTTCCTATAATCATATCCTCCTTTATCAATGAATTTGGTTTCATATTATTTATTTCAAAAATATATGTATGTTTTATATATTTATTTATTGTAAAATTTCAATTTTTATTACTTAATTGAAATTTGTTACTTTAATTAATTGAATTAATCACTTTAAATTTAATCTTTTTCTTTCACTTCTTATAATTATATCCTCATTCATTAATGAATTTGGTTTCATTTTATTTATTTCATCAATATGTTTACGTTTTTTATATATTTATTCAATATAAAGTCCCAGTTTTAATTAATCAATCGAAATTTGTAACTTCAATTAATTATATTGATCACTTTAATTTTAATCTTTTTGTTTCATTTTCTATAATCATATATTCCTTCATTAATGAATTTGACTTAATGTTATTTATTTCATCAATATATGTACGCTTTATGTATTCATTCATTATGAATCTCAATTTTTATTAATCAATTGAAATTCATATCTTCGAATTGATCACTTTAATTTTAATATTTTTATTTCCTATTGTCCTTCATTAATGAATTTGATTTCATCTTATTTATTTTATCAATATATGTATGTTTTATATATTCATTCATTATAAAATCTCACTTTTTATTATTCAATTGAAATTCATAACTTTAATTAAATGAATTGACCACTTTAATTATAATCATTTTCTTTCATTTCCTATTATCCTATCCCCTTTCATTAATGAATTTGATTCTATCTTATTCATTTATCAATATATGTATGTTTTGTATATTTATTCATTGTAAAATCAACTGAAATTTGTAACTTTAATTAATTGAATTGAATACTTTAAATTATTGATTAAATAAATTTCTATTAAAATTTTCAACAACAAAAAATTCTGGCCAATTTGAGCTTAAACGGGCTTTGAACCTAATTACGCAGCGGTAGGCTTAGGTCCACTGACATCCTTATTAAAAACTGAGCACTGATTGCATGGAAAGGTAAAGGCTTATAGAAAATCCTCATATCTAAAGAAGAGCAAGTTTTATTCAAATTCCAAACCGAAGCTAAAACTAAAGACATCATATAAATTGGTCCATGACACATCTTCAAGATCCATGTTTCCAACCTTAAAATTAGCCTTGAAAGAATCAACTAAGAAAACATACCGATTTGGTTGAACATACATAACATCGCATTGGAATACTGGATAACAAAGGGTTTAAGTTCACTAGCTAGTTAGACAAGAAAACCACTATGTATGGATGAAACAACTGCTAAACAAAAGAGGACGGGGTTTGCTAGACTATGCATCAGTGTTGGAATAAACCATAAACTTTTAAGTTTTATACCCATAATGAGACTTAATGAGGAGGGAATGTTAATAAACGACACAATGACTGACTCTTATACCTAGATACCATCTCCTAAACATCAAATCATGAAATGGCAAGCTATAGGAAGACTATTTACATGAGGAGATTATAAAGATTTGATGAACCTAGAAAGAAGGCTCCATAAACATGATATGAACAAGGATACACTCATTAACAGAAATTCCCACACAATACCTAAGACAAAAACGATAAGGAACCTACCTAAAAAAAGTAATGCAAGAAAAAGAAAGGGAAAATAGCATCAATATACAATTATTAAACACCAGTGGAAAGATCTCATAATCCTAGGAGAAACAAACATCTAATGCGAGAACACAAGAGAATGACATAGAGAGCCAGAAGCAAGATGACTTCCAAAGATCCATAAAGAGAAAACCAGACAAAAAAAGAAAGGTAAGTATCCTACAAACTTCCCTCCTAGCTAATTAATGACTATTCTAGTACAGAATACTAAGTGCATCAATTTCCCCAATAAATTAGCAACAGTTAGAGATTTTATCTCAAATACTAAACACATTTTGTTTGTATTTTTGGGAACTAAACTACAGTTGGAAAATATCTCAAGGCTTAAAGTTTTGGGTATTAATTGGTCAATCCTCATGAATCACCAAACACCATTTAGGCCATATAATTGTGGCTTTTGATCAAAGAGAAGTGCTGGTCAAGCTAGTAGACTCTACTGACAAAATGATTCACCTTAAAGCATTTCTGAATTGAAGTAATTAGAGAATATATGTGACATTTATGTATGCTTTAAATTTTAACATCTAAAAGAACCACCTATATTGAAATTTGAAACAAACACAGCCTTCAGTCCAAGGACCATGGCTATTATTGAAGGAATTCAATATTGTTCTCAATAGGGATGAGATTGAAGGATATATAGGCCCTAGATCATAAATGTTTAAAATATTAAAGTGGTAGATCTAAAAATATGGGATTGGATATGCTTTTATAGCAACAAACAAAAAAATGGATGCTTAGGAAGAAATTAGACTGAGCCCTAGTAAATGAGGACTGGATGGAGGCATTCTTAGAGAGTAAGGCAACTTTCAAAGGGCCCGCATCAAATGGAACCTAAAAGCAGACCAAAAACACCAAATTCTTCAACAACTCAATTAAAGCCAAAAACTCTACAAACGTAATTTACTCCCTAAAAAATCTAATGGTCTCAGAATCACCATAAAACAAGAGCTTAAGGAGGAAATTTTAAAATATTTTCAAGTTTCTCTTAGGAAAAAAGCTCCCTGCAGCTCCACAATCCTTTTTCTCAAGTCCTTCATGTACAGTCTAATGGGAGAATACATGAAAACCTTCCTATACAACCCTATATTCTTATAAGAAGTGGAATCAACTATTTCTTAACAAAACCCTTATAAGGCACTAAGATCTAAAGGGTTCAATGGGTTCTTCTTCTGTAAGACATGCCACTAATTAAATAGTTATAGAGGCAATCCAAGAGTTCTTTGCTAGATGGAAGCTACTAAAGGAACTTAACAAGACTCATCTGTATATAATCCTTAAGAAACAAAACCCAAAAACTATGGAAAGCTAAAGGCTAATTGCATGTTACAACTTTATATACAAAAATATCTCTAAAATACTAACATCTAGATTAGAAAAAGCTCTGTACAACATAATAAGTGAACCACAAGGAGCTTTCTTAGAAGGTAGACTTATTGGGATTAACCTCATATTGGCATAAGAACTCTTTAGGGACGATGCTAGGAAAAGGGCTTCAAAATTTTGTGCTATATAGGTGGATTTTAATAAGGCCTTTGATATAATTAGTTAGGAACTTATAACATAGCTTTTCCAAGCCTTTGATTTCCCAAACCAGTTCAGGAAGTGGATTGACGATTGTATAACCTCAGCCTCGTACAAGATCTTATTAAATGTAAAACCCATTAACATCCTTATAGGAAAAAGGCAAGGGGAATCCCTATCCCCTTACCTCTTCATACTAAAAATGGAGGCTTTATCCAAATTATTGAACTATAATATAGCCCTAAACCCCAGGTTTAAATACCACGATAAATGCAAAGATTTGAATTTAACTAAATTTTCTTTTACAGATGATCTCTTAAATTTTTGTAAGGCTAATGAAAATGCCATATGTATGGTCTCCATAACTCACTGACCCTTTAGGATTGGCAATTAGCCATAAAAAAAAGCCTATGCATCATCTCCTTAAATTCTATGGCACATATAGAATGATTAGCAAGAATTTTTGGCTTCCAAGTAAACAACCCCCCATCTCCTACTTAGGACTGCCTATAACCACCAAAAAGTTACGATGTAGGGATTGCATCCTATTAATAGAGAAAATTAAAAAAGGCTCAACCATTAGACACACAAAGACCTTTCACAAGTGGGAAGGCTCACACTGATAAAATTTTTCCTCAACTCGTTCGACATCTTCTGGTTAACCCACTTTACCCTCTCTAAAGGCATTATAAAATCAATAGAAAGAATCTTGAGATCCTTTTTATGGTGAGGAAGGAAGGCGGGGAAAGTGTTGGCAAAAGTTAAATGGGAAGAAGTGCATAGACCTAAGGAGGAGGGAGATCTAGGAATCACTAAGGCTGGTGCCACAAACAAAAAGACTTAATCATTGAAACGCTATGAAAGTTGCTTGAAGGGAAGGAGAAATTATAGTCAAAACAGATTATTACCTATGTGCTTAAAAACAAAATCTTTGGGAATTGGATAAAACCGACACTATCTCATTGTTCATGTCACAACTAATGAAACTCAAAGAAGCCTAAGGAGCCAAATCCAATGTATAATAGGGAATGGGAAAAAGGCCTCACTATACTTTGACAATTAGAGTAAAGAAGGCCCACTATTCTTCTCCAAAAATAGCAATCTCGTGTTAACAACATTCCCTATAACATTTAAAGTTAAAGACTGGATTGTGGTCAACAATTGGGGAAATTACCCACCAATATTAGCACCTATAATTCCAGACTACAATCCGCTAAAAGGGATGGAGGATAGATACACTTGGCTTAGACACCCTACTGGAAAATTCACAAATTACTCTTCTAAGAAGATATTATTGAAAATAGGGGACAAGGTGAATTGGTATCAACTAGTCTAGAACAAAACTCTGCTTCTCAAGGTAGCTTTCCTACTTTGGTTAGCAATTAAAAATAACATGAACATTAAAGATATAATTAGGTTCTTAAACATCCCAAAAACCTGTACATTTTGTAAAACATACAGGGAAACAATCTCTAATACGTTCTTTGAATGTCACTACAACATTCGGGTTTGGGGCAGAATCCAAGACAAAATAAACGTACAAAAATTTTTCTACTAACCACTGATAGTGATCTAATGGCTCCATAGTGATAAAAACATAGGAATGGAAGTACGTCATATTATTTTAATATTCCTAAGCACTTGCATGTACAAAATTTAGTTTGAGAGAAATAACAGATGTTTCAAGAAAATTGAAAGTACAAAAGAAAACTTAATTGAAGAAATCATTTAATGGTGTAGAGAACAACTTTCCCTAGGTGGAGGAACCAACCCCAACCATCCTTGATCATAGAAGAAGTAGGCTAGCAAATTACAAATCAAGTTGCTAAATAGGGAGATACATTGTTGAATAGTTAACCCTAATCAAATAGTAAAGTAAGAGCATGTTTTGCGAGATTCAATAGTTGAGAGGATTATAAATGGTAGTTAATTGTTTTTCACTTCTTTTGAAAATTAATATTTTAACTTTTTAAAAAAAGAACAAAAGAAGATCAAGGTTTATCAAGGTTATTTTATATTTTATATTATTAACTGTAATTTCACTTTATTAATTAGTAATCTCAAAGGCTCACTATGTATAACAATTTCATATTAATTTATAGCAAAAGTCTTTTCATTCATCAAGAGGTGTTAAAGCTTTTGCTTTTAAAAGAAAAGTCTCTTGATCATTTGAACACTCTTTAAGAAACACTTCGGGAAGTGCTTAAAATCATAATTGCATTAAGAACCATATATGAGCATTTAAAATTTTTAAAATAATGTTATGGGGCATTAATTAACCTATATAAGTTAGTGGTTGATAAACATAGGTTAAAATTGTTAAATTTGATGTACTAAAAGTTTGTAGTAACATTGGTTTATATATTGGTCGATTGATATGTCATTAATTGACCTTGATCGATTAATATGTCTAATGGTTGACCAATGCCATAATAGCTCATGAATTTATGCATTTAATATATATTGGACAATCAATATGCTATATTGGTCAACTAAGGCTACACAACTAACTATCTTAATAGTTAATTCTTGCCTCTAACGACTAGTAGGGATCTTGAAATCTTATAAATACACTTTCATTGGTTCTTGAATGAAGAAGCATTTGAGTTTCCTTTATAAATATTTCTAAGTATTTTTCTAATCATTTAAGCATGAATTGCCTCAATTTGAGTGAGTGACCCTTTTTGATATTATCAAAGTGATAAAGTGAACTATTTTAAGTTATAAGTTTCTACTAGAGTTCTTGTTTATTGTATTGGGGGGAGATTGTAAAAGGATTACTCTTTGTCGAGAAAAGATTATACAAAGGTTGTTTTTTGCTTTGAAAGAAGAATTATAGCAGAATTCTAAGAAGAATCTTAGGAATAGACATAGACAAGGGTTATTTTTCAATCTACTATAAATTGATTTTCGTTCTCTTCCTTATCCTTTTTTACTTATTATTCAATTATTTTATTGATTTATATTGAACAATTTGTTTATTCTTTATATATATATGTCTATATATTAAGTGTTATTAAATTAAGTTTATTAGTTAAAAAATTCATTAAATTTTGTTAAATTTTGAAAACACCTAATTCACCGCTCTTGAGTGCCATTAGGGACTAGCAAATGGTATCAAAGTCGGTCTAGTAAACTAGTATTGCTAACGAGATCATACAGTGAAAATCATAATAGCATATTTAGGAATATCATCATGATCATCATTCAACCAAAAGGAACAAAACATTTGTAAAGCTCCCATTTTTGATGGAAATGATTATATATATTGGAAAAATAAGATACAATTTTTCTTAATGGCTACGAGTATTGAATTATAGGGAATAATTTCAAGTGTTCCTTTTACTTACAAAAAATTGTAGATAACAAAAAGGTATCCAAATTAAAAAAAATGAACATTAAGAAATTAATTTCTTTAAATATAAAACATGTCTTATTTTACACATTAGAAAGAAATAAGTTTAATAGGGTCTCTATACCTAAAACGACTCATAAAATTTGTCAACTTTAAAAATTACAAATGAGGAAATAAATCAAGTAAAGGAAAGCAAAGTGAGCATATTAATACATTAATATGAATTGGTCAAATGAACCATAATGAAAGAATATTTAGTATGTACACTATATTTATTAATATTACTAATACTTTCAATTTGGAAAGACCTATATTGTTGCTAAAATGGCAAAAAAAAACTTGCTTAGGTTACTTGCAAAGACATAGGAAGCTAAAGTAATAGTCATATCAGAAGCTAACGATCTAATAATACTACTATTTACGCAACTTATTAGATCGCTTCTTATGTACAAAATGAGACCCTAAGAGACACAAGAAGAGACGATGCCTTTAAAAAGAGGGACTTAGCATTCAAAGTCTCAAGGAAGGAAATAAGTGAAGAAGAGATATATAAAAATGAAAGTGATGATGAAGATCTCACCATTATCACTACGAAATTCAAGAAGTTTTTATAGAGAAATAAATTTTCCAAAAAAGGACTTTATGGAAGACAAAGGTGATTCAATGCTTAAATTATCTAACATTATTCATTTTGAATAGAAAAAATCTGGTCATATGAAGTCACAATGCCCTCTACTTAAACATAATTACTAGTATGAAAGAAACAATAAAAAAGAGAAGGACATAAATAAGAAGAAAGCATTTAAAACCTCAATTTAGGATGAGACAAACGAATTCAAAATAACCAATAAAAAAAGATATAGTTTATATGTTCTTTCAACTATGATGATGATGAGATAATATCCAACTCTAATTCGTGTAATAATGATTTGGCATATGATGAAATAGTTGAATGTTTAGAAATCAAGAGTAAGAAAAGAAATAAATTATCTTCTAAACTCAAGGAAGTTTAAAAATAGTTGTATGCATTAATGAAAATGAAAAGAAAAAAAGTGAATTGCATAGCATTAAAGCATAAAAAATATGGTCCTTGATGATAATCATGCTTTAGACTTATTAAAACATAAACATGATAATTGAAAAAGAAGATCTATAAGTAAAAAAACTGGAAAACATGCTGAAAAATCAAAAGAATTCTAATAATAGGCATGGAATAAGAAACAATCATAGAAGTAAAGACAATTTTAGAATCAAGTTTGTAAAGGAAAAATATTAGTATAGCTAAGAACCATTACCTAGTGTGACAAACGAGTGGGAGCATCCACATTGAAGCATATGCATGCATATGTCACGTCCACTAATAATTATTCTAAGACAAAACATCATCCTTTCATATGTGACTTACATTCTAAGTATATAGTTCAATGGTCTTAAGGGAAGAATAGACATAAATTCAATAATAACATACAAATTCATTAACACCCTTTTAGACCTCAAAGAAGTATAAATCAATTCTTTATTTATAACAGATGCCTTATATATAATGATAGCTCATCTCACTACCCTAGAAGAGCGTGCAACATCTTTAATATCCAAAGGATGATATCTCATTATGCATATACATAAAGAGGTATAAATAGTGCATTTATGTATCATCATAACTCATACATCGTTGATTATCATATTTGTGGTAAGAGTGGGCATGTTGATATATTTTGCTTTCTCAAACAAAAAATGATAAGCAAACTTTTGAAAATATAGATTGAAAAAGAGGAAGGAGACTACAAATCAAGGAACTAAACTTATTTGGGTACGTAAAATACATTGATTGTCTTATTTTGTAGTACTTTTAAGGGGAAAAAGAGCAAATAGTATGTAATAAAGATGGTAGTGTCATTTTTTAAGACTTTATGCCCTTTTATCTTGATGAATCTCACCTTCCTATATCTTTGAAATTCTTGAAAATATTATTGTAGAATATGGAGAAATTAGCCTTTGAAGAGAACAGTAATGATCATCAAAGACCTTTCAAAAGAGTCAATCATTGAACCAATTGAGGATGATCAAAAAGAATGAGATGCTTCTAATCAATTGAAAATTCAAGAAGAATCATCATCCAATTTATATCAAAAGTAATATTTGACAAGACATAATTATGTTTATGCTTTAGAAATTTATCACTTGTTGCTTTTACCTATCAATTTGAATATAAGTCCTTAATGTTGAATATTTAAAGTTGCACTATGAAAGCGAAATTGAACTTTTTAAGTATATGATAGACTTTAAACTTATAGATCGTATGCAAAATTGAGATATTAAATTAAAACTTGTTAATGCACTAGATGAAATGAGTAATAGTTTCTCTTAAACTAATTAATAAGGATGTTAGGAGAGAATTGGTAGTGATTATATTTGATTAAAGTCTCTTTACTGCTTATGATAGTTCTTGATTAATATTCATAGGACTTATGAAGTGTTATTTTTTATGTTTTTAATTTAATTTTAAAGGTTGTTTCTTAAGTTATTAGGTCAATTGTTCGACTAATATCTTAATGTAGTCGATCAATGTCCTAAAAATTACCAACTTTTGCCCTAAAATGAGTTTATAATGAGTTTGGTCATTCCTCTAGTCGACCACGTATGAATTTTAATCAACCAATGTCTTCGAGTGATCAATCTTTGTGCTCTTTTTACAAAAAATTTTTGTTTCGGTGAGTTTGGAACTTGGTTAGTAAACAAGTATGCTCGATCACATACACTAGTGAAGCAATGAAGCTATATGGCCAATCAGTCTTCACATATTAAGTTCTCCTCCTCTTTTTTTAAAAAAAATTTTCACCTTGGATGTTCATATCTTCCAAAATCCTGAACAAATTCTCCTTTTTGAAAAAATTATCCCCCAATTCATTAAAAACTCTAATTAAATTGCATCAAATTGAAACTTTGTCATTCTTGGTTTTTAAATTTGGGAATTTTCAAAATATTTATTAGTTAATAACTATCTTTTCAAATTGATGCTTCCATTGTTAAATTATAAAAGGAGTCAAAGCTATTTCTCTTTTAGTTATATTGATACATTTTTTATTTTGTTCAATTGTGGTATTTGAGCACTTGTTCATATTACTATGTTTGAAAATTTTTAGGAATTTCAAAATTATACACTCCTTTATAAAATTGATGGTTGGATATTGAATTTATACTTTTTTTTCATAATGTCAACCTCTAATTATTTCAAACTTGTTTTTAGCTTTATTGATTTGTTCAACTTAGGATCGAAATTGAAGATTTTTTAAAATTAGATATAGTAGGATATTTCTATTAAAATTAACCTTTTGACCTTTACATGTCTATTAGCAATATTGATTGAGAAAATATACCAATCTTGTTCAAATTCATTATGATCTTTTAACTAAGTTAGCATAATACACGACACTTTACATTTTGCATTTTTAAATAAATGATTTCTTTATGATGAGTTCTAAAGGGGAGAGAAAGATTTGTGATATTAGATTCAAGGGGAGTGATGACAATTGGAAGGAGTGACTTTTTTTATATATGGCAATTTTTGTATATAATAATTTTATATCTTAGTAAATTTTTTATTTGTAAGTTTGGATAATTCTTTGAATATCTCTTTTGTTTTTAATATTAAATTGTGCTTTATGCTAATCATTATCTTAATATAAATAGTTATTTGTGTACTTAATTTTATTGTTGCTCTTTAATATCACAAATATTGTCATCATAAAAAAGGAGAAGATTATTGAACCAAGAGAAGTTCCTATATATATTTTGATGATAACAAAATATAAGTAGTACTAATGAATTTATCATATTGAAGAGAAAGAATATGAAAATAAGATGTAGCAGTCAATTCAAGAAGATATTGTAAAGATCATACAAGAAAAGATGAAACTTGTACATTACAAAGTGAAGATCAAGTCAACAACAAAAGAAGATCAAGGCTAATCAAGGTCATTTAATATTTTGAATTATTAATTGTAATCTCACTTTGTTAATTTGGTAATCTCAAAGGTTTACTTTGCATAAACATTTTATTTTATTTTATTACATGATTTTTTTTCATTTATCAGGGATGTTAAAGCTTTTGTTTTTAAGAGAAAAGCCTCTTGACTTTTGCATATATCAGGAAATATTTTGAAAAATGTTTAAATCATAATTATATTAAATAAATTGAGTTTGAGTATTTGAATTTATTAAAATCATATTTTTATAGGGATAAGTCGATTTATATAAGTTAGTGATTGATCAATATAGATTAAACCTGTCAAATTTGATGTACCAAGAATTTGTAGTGACATTAATTGCTATATTGGTCGCCTAATGTACTATATTACTCGACCAATATGCTTAGTAATTAACCCATATCTCAATGGCTAGTAAATTTGTGCATTCAATGCACATGAAGTAATTGACATTTTTTAGTTGACCAACGTTTTGTAACTAGCCATTTCAACCGTTAATTCTTAACTCCAACTACTAGCAGGGGTTCTTAAATCCCATAATTGCTTTTTTTTTATTGTTTCTTACATTAAGAAGTATTTGAGTGTCTATTGCATACGCGCTTTTAAGCGTTTTTTAATCATTTGTGCATTTTTATCTTATTTTAAGTGAGTGAACCTTTTTGATATTGTAAAAGTGGTAAAGTAAGACATTTTGAGTTGTAAGTTTCTATTGGGATTCTTATTTATTTTTATTCACTATAAAAGAAGAATGTAAAAGGATTCATCTTTATTGAGAAAAGATTATACAAGAGTTATTTTTTGCTTTAAATGAAGAATTATAGTGAAATTTTAAAAAGAGTCTTAGGAATAGACGTAAATTGTTTACCAAACTACAATAAATAGGTTTACATGCTCTCTTTCTACTCTTTTTAAAATTATTATTCCATTATTTGAATGATTTGTATAAAGAAATTTCTTTATATATATTAAATGCTATTAAATTAAGATTGTTGACTAAAAAATTTTGTTACATTTTTGTAAATATCCAATTCATCTCATTTTTAAGGGTTAATTACCAAAACAATTCAAACTTTCGTCAATTTTTCAATTATAGCCTTTACTTTAAAAAGTAGCAATAAAAGTCAAAATTTTCAATTTTTTCAATTATAGCTCAAACTTTAAAAAGTGGCAATAAAATGTTAAAACTTTCAATTTTCTTCAATTCTAGCCCAACGTTATTTATTATTCTCTCAATATCCTCAGCCCTTTATTTTTTGTTTATTCTTCTGACGTCCCAAACTACTCTCACGTTACAGCGTACTGCACTAGTAAGCTCTTCATTTTTAGCTCATTCTCTTGATGCCCTTTATGTGAGGGAATCAGGGATACATAATTTGAAAATCGAAGGGTGAGAGCATCAAGAGAACAAACTGAAAATGAAGGAAAAAAACTGAAATCAAAACGTAAAATTATCGGGGCTGCATAATCTGATTTATGTCATTTTTTAACACAATGCCTTTTTAATTATGTGAATAAATAATGTCATTTTATTAATCTTCATTTGTTATGTTAATTTTGGTTTATGTGTATTAATAGTTAATATTTCTGAAACAAATGGTAAGTTGTTGCGGTCTAAACAAAATAATATAAATTAAATTCTATCTAGACCAATTAGAGGCAAGCGCATCTCGTCGACAAGTAATATAAATCGGTAAGAACCAGATATCGTACCCAAGGGAAAATTTTCAACATGTAAGACAATTAAATTCAACGATAAAAATTACTTAGAAGATCAAGAATTGATTGATTTGAAAATAAAATAAAATAAAATAAAATAAATAAGTAAATCAAGAAAATATGAAAATTGCAAGGTATGAACTAAAACAACTAGATTTAATCAAATGATAGAAATCGGTTAAGGTATCAGATTTCAATTGGATTGGATACTAAAAATAAAATTGTAACGGTGGATTGATTTAGGAAATACTTCACTTAAGAAAGTCGAACCCGATGTGCATGGTGTTCCCTTCTCTTCTAAATCTGAGTCACTACTTGGTTCATAGATAATTCGGAATAAAAGGCGTTAAATACAAGAAGCCTAAAATGAAGTTCGTTAATCCTAGGTATCCTCACACAAGATCCTAAAGTTGGTCTACACTTTAGTCTCAAGTATATCGCTTGATTAATTTTTCGACAAATTAAATCTCATTGGTTGTGGCATTCAATCATCTAAGGTCTTAATTTAGGTGATCAAGCTAAATTAGGAAAAAATATATATTTAATCAAGCAAAAATCAATACTAAAAAAATTATCCTAATCCAATATCAATCATAACCTTAACCAAAAAGAAAAACTTACTCACACATATTTATCAATGGAACATAAATCATGGTCATAATATATAGTTGCATTGATTAAATCCAAACAATTAAAATAAATACGGAATTAAAAATAAATTAAGAAACAAATTAAAAACACCCTTTCTCCTGCAGCTGTATTTTCTGACGCCACTAGCTTCGGTACGTCTTGGCGAAGGCCCTCTAGTCTATCCACGCTAGCTTCTTAAAATCCCACCTTGTCGTAACGTGTTTCTCTTAAGCCACCAGCTCACGTTATTTCTTTTTTTTTTCATCTCCACCTACAGCAACGTTGTTCTCTCCCACCAGGTGTCTCGTTTTGCTTGCATAAAGTGTCTCCTCCACTAGCTAAAATTTAATCCTTTCATGCATCAGCTATCTCGTTGTGTGTGGAGTGGAGAATGTATAGTGATGATGCAACATTATTGGCTTCCACCTCCTGCTTTCTCCACCAGCTGCAGCGTGAGTGCCTTCTTCATATGTGTGTGGAGTAATAGTTTAATGAGGGTTGCGTTGTGTGTGGAAAATCTTAAGAGAGGAGGGTGTTAACATGTCTTTCTCTTGTGGTGTAACGTAATTCGTTTTTCCTCCCCTTTCCACCAGCTACTTCGATTCTTTTTATTCTATCTCCACCAGTTGTCTTCAATGTCTCTTTTGTCTTCACCACCAGTTGGAACGTTGTATGTTTCTTTTCCTCTTCCTATTCAATGTCCAAGCCCACCTACTGCCGCCACTTGCTTTCCTTTTCTCTTATATATTGAATGTTTTTCAAAGATTTTTGGTCCCACGCAAATTCATGCTCTTTGCCCCTCTTTGCGCACGCCTCCAACATTTTTTCACGCCACCAGCTGCTTGCATCTTCTCTCTAATCAATGTCCATCTAGGTGTCCTTGTTCCCACTTCTCTTCACGCTGCAGCCATCTTTGTTTCATGGAGAATTTTTGGCATTCCTTGGTTCACGCCACTAGCATTCTACGTGATTTTAGGAGAATCTTTTTGTCCACTTTTTATGCTACCTTGGTTCCCGCACATTACTGTCTTCTTTTCCCTTTTGCGCCGCCACCACTACTTCACATTACCAGCTGCTGCAACTCTTCTATCCTATACCTTTATGTGATAAATAAAAATTATGGTTTGGTCCATATTTCATGCACACTCACACTGTTGTCCCCTCTCTGCACCATCACCTTATTTTGTTTGTGTTCTCTCCATTCAAAGTCCACATAGTTGTACACTATCACTCAAACCCAACCACACTTCTTGTTTTTCCAGCTCTTTTTGTTTCATTCCATTAAACTCTTATGGTCCCACCTTCTTATCAAAGTTATGCATAACCGCGTTTTGCTTCAACCTTCTATATCGCCAGCTTCATTCACCATTTGTTTTCTATCCCTTGAACGTCCATTTAGGTCTCCCATTACATTCACGTTGTAACAATTTTAAGGGCTTTTCTTGCTTTATGTAAAACAATTATAGGATGATTCGTTTTGCGCGTACTTGTATCCATGCTTGTTGTTTTGTTAAATGTTGATATCGTTGAAAAGAGTTTTATTTCCTCTCGTCTTCTTTCGTTAATGATTTTCTCAATGGTTAAGAATGATACTCATTTCATAAGTTTTGCAACTTATATATCATTACCAAATGACACGTCCTTTAGTAAGTGGAAGAGAGAGGAAAAAAGTCTGTGACCCATTTGAGACCCATTTGAGTAATACCCAATAACCATTATCTTGAGTGCATTTCATAGGACTCGATCAATAAATTACATGGGACATTAAATAATCTAACACTTTATACTCTTAAATGTTTCAAAGCTAATATGTGCCTAAAATTAAAATAAATAATTTTTAATTAGTGCAATTTAAATATTAAATGAATAAGAGTCTAGCAATTTATGTATCAAAAATTAACACAAAATACCCATTAACATAAGTTACGTAAGCAATTTAACAAAAATACTAACACATTAAAAAAATTAAAAGTTTAAACATTTTATTGCTACTTTTTGAAGTTCTTGTTAAAATCGAAAAAATTAAATATTTAGAGATTTTATTATTACTTTTTAAAGTTAGTATTATAATTAAAAAATTGACAAAAGTGTTAACTTTTTTTTTTGGAAGTTAACCTTTTTTAAGTGTCATTAAAAACTAATAAATTTAATGATTATAAAATTGTCAACATATTAACGGGAAAGCAGATGATTACCCTGCATCGACTTGCATGTGCTTTTAAAAAGAAACGGGGACCAGACTAGGTGAGTTTAATGCATTGGAAATTACAGAGCAGAATCAATTTGCAAAACGGGACAGTACAGGACACCAGGTCCCAAGTGGCATGCGTATTTCTGTAAGTCAAAAGAACAACGAAAAGAACATTACTATCTTTCAAGCTCCCTCCGCTATCAAATTTTCAATTTTGAGGATTTTTCACACTTGTTTTTAACAACTTTTGGATTTCTCATTTCATCAATATCAAAGCTTCTCCGTTAGATTTAGATGTCGTTACTGTAATTTGGGTTTGGCAAATTTCAATAATTCATTAGTAATATTATTATTTCGAATACTTTGTGAAAAACAAAACATAATAAATAGATACTGTTAATAACAATGTGAATCATGATTTATTGAATATACTTTAAAGTATAATAAAACTTTAAAAACTTCTACTCTAATTCAAAGTTAGATCATAGTTATATTATATATTAAATAAGAAATCTTTTAGATTGCTACAATTGTTATAAATAAAATTTGCATTTAGGAACTTAAATATAATTGAACTCATAATAAAATATATTCATAGGTAATTTTTTGTTTGAATAAATAAGAAGAATAATTATTAATTCTATTAAGAGTAATATTTTAATAACCGGACCGAAAGTTAAACCTATAAGACAAGATGTTTAAGGTTTAAAAGATTAGACTGATATTAAATTGTCGTAAAATCAGTTAAATATTAAATAATATTAATCAATTTAAACTATGATTGAATGTAATTATTTTTATTCATAAAAATTTAAAGTTTAATTTAAAAAATTACTAAATAAAAATTAAGTGATTTATTTTAGTTTATAATAATTTATTAATTTACAAAAATTGACTGATTAATTAATAGACTGATCAATTTTTAACAACAAAAATTATTAAAATAAATTAAATCGAAAATTTAAAATTTAAACTATAAAAATTAAAAAAATTTGAATTTTTTATGATTACATTGAATTTTTTAATAATATTAAGAATATAAATCTTGTTCACTTAAATTTGAATATTTGTCCCATCAGCAAATACTTTTATGTATTTTAATGGAAAGTGACCAGTGAATAAAAAAGTTGGTCGCTCCCAGTAGGCAGTAAGAGATGAGTGCCACGTGTTCATACCCCATTGCTCGCCAGCCAAAGAACAAGGCACATAAAACTTCGAAGCTTTAGACCAGACTTCGTTTAGGTGCTCCATTCGACTTTGCAAGCAGATTAGCAGTAGTGCAATGAATCAAAAGTTTTGAAGAAGAAGAAGAAATTTCTCGGGCTTCCAAATAACCCTTTTGTTTCCATAATCATCTGCTCCAGGTTTTTATTCCCTGTGCCCTGAGATTTCTCCATTCATTTTGATGCGCCTAACTTGTTCGATGAAATTCTCGACTGTGTGTTTGTTACCCTTTTCCTGGTGAATCTCACTTCTTTTTTGAGTTATGCTTCTCGTTGCTGGGACTTCTTTGATATCCCATTTCTTTTTATTTCATTTTTTGTGAAGGTAGGGTTTTTCGTTGTTTATGGTATTTGTGTTTATCTTTTAATTTCTGCATATGTCGATGTCTATCTGATGTGAAAATATTGGTATTGGGAAGGCAGTCTAGAACATTTCAAACATCAGGAATTAAAATCATTTCTGGGCTTTTCTCTTGTTTTTTAAACCCTAGCTCGTTCCAGTGAAAATCACAAATCTGGTTTATTATATATCTAGTTTATGTTTTGGATTTGAAAAGAATGCTTTATCAGCAAGTTCTTAAGCAATGAGTATTTCGATTCTTAGTTCTGGCTGACTTACCTCCAACTTTCCAGCATAAGTCGGGGTCCATTTTGATTCCAAAATGAGATCATTTGCGTTTTGGATCTCCAATACTGGAGCTAACGACGCACTCCATATTTTTCCTTTTTGCGTAGTTAGAACTTAAATCAAATTGATGAACCACTATTTCTACTGTCGGGTTAAGCGGGTAACTTAAAGCATCTTTATGGGTTGGAGTGGTAGTTAGAGTTGCAGCCTTATCGTGTAGAAGTATATTTTGTAGACACAACAAAATATATTGAAACTGCCTGGGTAATTGTTGATGTTAATAGTAAAGTCTCTTGTGCTGCAAATTCAAAGATTTTCTGCAGTTTGCAGGCATTTATTGGAGAATTCAATTTGTATACTGATTGAATTTCGAAATTTGGTTGTAGATGTCATTGCATATTGGTAATATTTCATCTCGCATCCGTAGAGATGAACTTGAACGTGTTTTCCGAAGGTTTGGACGGTGCAGTGTAAGACTGAAAGATGGATACGGATTTGTGGTGTATGAGTTTCCTCCACATGCAGAGAAAGCACTGAGAGCACTTCGCAGGAGTTATATATGTGGGGAGCAATTAACTCTCTCATGGTCGAACAAGCAACCTAGAGCATTTAAGGGATCTGCAAGATCTGAGGGATCCTATGAGGCACGTCATGGAAGGGATACAAGACGAGAAGAAGGTATTGTTGGAAGAAATTTGGCTGATTCAAGTGATTATGGAGATAGCAGGATGAATATTATTAAGCAACCTGATAGTAATGTAGGAAGGATTGGTTCTGCCAACATGCTTGATGAAGAGATAGCTTATCATCAGGATGGTAGTAAAGATTTTATCAGGGAAGGTCATGATTACAGGGAAGATGCTTTGGAAGGTCATATGGGTGTTCGCAATCCAGTAGATGATGATCGATGGGGTCATCAATTCCATGACCCTATAGATGGCAATGGTGTTGACAATGGACTAGAGTTTGATAGGTATGAACCTAACAAAGTTTATGATGAGAAAATCGATGATTATAGTCGTCAAATGGCCTACACTGGTGGGTCTGCTTTGGGAAGCTCTCACAATATTGGCAGAGCTCACATTGGTGAAGGGACTTCAAAGCACCCTAATGATGCAAAACGGCGAGGAAATTGCTATCGATGTGGAGGCTCAGGTCACAAAATGCGGAATTGCCCCCAAAAGAATGCTTCACAAAGAAACTTAACTAGCTTTGACCATAGGCATGATATTGATAGAAGAGGTAGAGACAAAGAGGAGCTGGAAAGATTTAGGTCCAGGTCAAGGGAAGGATTGCGGAGTAGGGATGCTAACTTGAACATGCAACTCTTGAATGACATGAAACCAAGCTCTGGAGGGAGATCAATGATCGGTGGAAGCTACCAAGTTTCTCAAGAAACTGACAAATCTGTGAGACAAGATTACGCAGGAAAGAAAAGAAACAGGAAGGAAATCGGTTCTCCAAAACGACTTAATACCAAGAAAGCAAGAAGGTCAGTTTCATCTTCTCATTCTGATTACACTCCATCCAAATTACAGTCTACATTACCATCCTCTAAGCAAGTCCCAAGATCCAGTTCCCACTCTAGGTTAAGATCATTATCTTCCCGAGGAAATTCAAGATCATTTCATTCTAGGTCTACTTCAAAATCGCCTAATTCTAGATCAAGATCTATAAGATCAAAGTCTAGGTCAAGATCAAGCTCTCCTACATCATTATCTTTATCTGTATCACTTGGTCGACCTTTACCTTCCTCTTCAAATAAGGCTCAGTTGATTCCAAAAAGCTCAGTTGACAATACACCTGAATCCAAGGATATTTTAATTGAGCCTGAGCAAACGGCAAGAGTTGATACTCAGTTGGAAGATACTAAACTTGAAGATGAATTACTGGCAGTGAACAATAATACTGCAGTTTCAGTCTCCAGAAAGGAATCTGAAATTGAAAAAGATGAGCCTCTTAATAACAATAGCTGTGTGCGCCAAATTACATCAAGGGCCCTGAATGAAGGAACAGATCCAAGCACACAATTAGCAGACAAAGCAATTGCAACTGAAAGTTCCTATAAAGAGGTTTTGAATGAAACAGGGGAGTGTCCAAATACTGATGCATTGATAACAATGCAGTCAATGGTTCCAGTGAAGAAGCCAGATTCTGAAGCAGCAGATGTTGCATACTCCAAACATAATGCAAGCCTTACCTCAGAGGAATTATTCATGGTTTTGAAGCACTATGGCTTTGAGCTCCAAGAGGAACACAAAAATCATACTGCAGAGGCTTATTTTGGTTCTGCACGTTTCTGGCCTTGGGAGATCATCCACTATAGGAGGTTGAAGAAGGGTCCTATCAGCGTCGAAAATTATTCAAGGCGGATTGAACAGAACCGGGAGTTCGGGATTATTGACAAATATGTAAGAAGCAGTAGTGGATGGGGAGAATTGAGCCAAGGAAACCCTTGAAAGTTTTTTTTTTGGTTGATATGCCAAGATTACAATCACATTCTTCGATTATGGCATTTAGCAAATCTGCACTTCAGCCCCTTATTTTACTGGAGTTCACATGGCGATGTCACTAGCAAATATTTTAGGTGACTTTGAACTGGTATTGGTATATTGCAGAATGTTGCACCTGGTTATGATGACCTTCCATAGCTTAAGGATTCATATGATTGTATCCAGTTGGTCTTTTTTGAGGATTGATGCATAGTGGGATCACTTGAATTTGGAATGTGTCTAGAACTGATTTTATGAAGCTCTTTTATGTGCATAATTTTCCTGGATTTATAGAATGTAAATATACGAATATGAGCCATATTAATCTAAATGATAAGTGTTTACTTTTACTATCAAACTTATGTTTGCTATGATTAGTATTGGCAATAGGCCTGGTCCTGTCCGACGTCACCCAAAATCACCAGACCGGGCCTAGGGACCTTTTTTTGGAGCCCAAGGCTAGCAACAATAAAGCGACATCATTTTTTAAATTTTTTATAAAAAAGACTGGTTGGGCTGGCTTGGACCTGGGCCGTTGTCACCATCCTTAACTATGATAGACTTCTTGCAAAGTAAATTGAAGAAAATGGTTTGTTTCTTTGCTCTCTATCATCAACATATTGCAGACTTGCACTTCCTTTCCTGCCAATTTACTGTGAATTCAACTTTTATGATTGAAGCATCTTTGGAATGTGTCTTGTTTTGATCTGCTACGGGATGTTTTCAGATGTGTGGAACTGGAATGTTAAGAATTTTTTCGTTCTTGTTCTCATGATTCAAATTTTATATGCCATGGTTACATGAATATCTAGTAATTTTCTTTTGCTTCTAACATGAGTGGGAACTGACTATTGCTTCCTTTTTGTCCATAAAATCTGTGAAGCCAAAGGGTATCCATTTATCTGACAACTATCAGAGATCTTGAAACTCAATTATCTTCTAGAAATCCAACTGCCGTCATATTCATAATCTTTAGTCATCCCCGAATCTGTTGGATCAGTAGACACTTTCAGTGGAAAAAACTCTTGGGATTTAAATTTAGTAGAACATCGCATGGAGGAGCTAATTCTTTCTTTACTTGGTGATAACTCAGATCGAGGGAGTAACCAAACACTTAGCCTCTCCATTAGGGGATGAGATCTCTTGTGCCCATTAACCAATTCCAACTCTGAGCCAACAAATCTCAAGCAGATCTCGTCCCCTCCACGAGATAATACTTCTATTGTTTCTTTCTTCAAAAAAAAAAAAAGAAGAAAGTTTTCATTTTCTTTTCTTCTTTAGTCAAAGATTGTGCATGTACTATACCATCTCAGGACTGTAGGGTTCTTTAAGACGTGACATTACCTTGAACCATGGGAATTCCCAAATTGCTTAACAGTCACAAACTTCCATCCCTTTGGTTGAAGACGTCTTCTAAGGTAACAAAAAAAGTTAAAAGAAAAATGTGTTGGTATTATTTTTATGCACATCCCAATCTCATCTTATGCCTGTATCGTATTTAGCGGCACGATCTTTGTCCTCTGCCCTGCAGGAAGTAGTGATTTAACGACTAATACATAGATTTACAGGGTGAAGGAAACCAGTTTGATTTTGGATAGACTGTGTTTGAAGAGGCATCATTTTCTTATGATGAATGTTTCAGAATCTATTAGTTGATCTTTTGTTCTGTTACTTTTGCACCAGAGATTGTGGAGCAACTGATGTATGGTTTGGTTTCATTATTTCTCTCTCCCTCTCCTTGTCTAACCAAAGGAGAATACTGTAGATGTTGCTATTGTTGCAAAGGCATCTGTTGGTTTTTCCTGTAAAATGAAAATAAATGTTGGATAAGGCAGCCTGTTGTACTTGCCATCTCAATCTATGGTTTAAACATTGTATTTGCTTTACTTCTTACCTGATGGGAATGATTCCTGTGGACTGACAACCTTAAATGGAAAAGAAGAGTGCTGTTAATGGCACAAGAAAGGCGGCATTTAGATTAGTGTGAACGATGGGCATGGGATGGACTAGAGGGGCGAAGGGGGAATTAAAATTTTGTATTTATCATCTGACGTAATACATACACTACAACCATCTCAATTACTCTTAGCATTTATGTGTTTTAAATGGACTTTTATTTCAATGCTCGAACTACCTAACAAGTTACACCTCCTCCCCCTTTTTCCATTCACTTGAAGAAACAGTATATAACTATATATCCATTTCATTTCATTTCCTTTGAGCTTCATAAAGTGAAAAATAAGGGTCAAGTGGGCATTTCTTTTCGTGTCTCAGTCTGAAGCACCTTGCATAGGTTCATTTTTTTGTGATTGGTATTACTATTAGGAATAAGATCTTCTGTCCAATATTATTCTATCTTATTCTGTCTCATAAATCTTAATCATTTATTTTGTAAGATTTATGCAGGACCTACACAAAATTTACATAAATAAACGGTTAAGATTTATTGGACACAATAAAACACCATAATATTGGACGGGAGATTTAGACTTTTACTATTATGGTTTCCTTTTCCTATGCCTATTGCCTAGCCCTACACATTTGAGTTCATGGTGGGGCCACTGCATTCTTTTTCTGCAATACAAGCCTCACTTATCAGCTTTTGGCTTCATCATCCAGTTAAACTGAAGACTGCGTCATTGACATTGTCTAGTAATTTCTGACGTGGCATCATGACATATGAAATAGTAAAATACCTAACATTGCGATTGCATGGCGAATTTTGGCAGTAGTTTAACCGGTTTACATTGTTTTCTGCTAAACAGGGGAAGAAAAGCTGGACCTAGCCCAGGATCAGTAGGAAACAAACGCAAGAAACTACCTCTGTCACCATATCCCCCATATTTCCTATCTTCTATGATTCCAAAGATAAACCATAATAATAAAAACAAAACAGTGAACGGGAAGCTTGGAAAAGAGAAGCAGTGCTATTTTCGCTCCACTGTTCTTCCATGCTCGGGTTGCAACATGAGACATGGAGCTACAAGGTGGAGCGCAAGTAGCACTACTTGAGATAGAATAAAAAGGAGATGAAACAGATAAAGCCTATATTGAAGTCCTACTAAAGCTATAGTAGCCGAGAATTAGCGGGGGAAAAGGAGCCTACATTCTAGCTTCTCCTAGTCTTCATGGTGGCCCTGTTGTCTTGGAGGAAATCAAGCAACACTGTACTCTTGCATTTGGGGCATTTGGGGTCGTCCTCCGAGAGCATCACGTACATGAGACATCTTGGGCAACCTACAAGCACCATAGATGTCGCCTCAGGGCTATTGGAGTGTGGAAGACTGCCATCTTCTTGGTTCAGCTCCGACGACACACATGAGCTCGGCGGTGAGGTTGTTGACTCCGTCGCCGATCGGGCCGGTGACTCCACCCTTTGACCCATTCTTGGCGGTGATAGGTTCAGTTTTAAGTCAAGCTTTGGGATGTTTCCGTTTCTTCGACTCATCTTCTCTGTATCCTGTCTAGTAGTAAACCCGCCTTTCTGCAACAACAGAAAGACAGTCTTAATTCGGAAACAAACGATCACTAAACCAAAAAAGATAAAAACACAACTGAATTGTACTACAAAGTCTCTCACCCAGATCAAAGCTGATCATATTACAAGAACTAGTTAAGCATGCGTTACCTTAAGGTTCAGGAACTTTGGGAATCAGAAGAAAGATAAAGGGTTCTTTCAATTGAATACAAGGATTGTGATGGTGATGATGAGAAAGACTCAAACTTTATGATGGTGGCTAGGATTCAACCATAAGTGGCAGCTCCTATAGCACCAAAAACATGATCTTGGTGGTTTGGACCTCTAAGGCCATTATGTATATATATAAAGAAAATGAAGGGAGAGAGATTGGGTTTAATTAAAAGCTTACCTTAATTATGGAGGAGAGGTGGAGGGTGTAAGAGTAGAGAGAGAGAGAGAGGAAGAGGTGAATTGAATTGAAGTTTTTGGTGGAAGAGTGTGTAAATTGAGGGCAGGAAATGTATTTATGAATGGAAAAAATCCCAAGGAGTGTATTGCAGGAGTTGGAAATTTGGAGTAAATATTGCAATTATAAAGTGCAGGAGGGAGCTTTCATTCATTGCTTTTAAAGGGAAGAGAAAGGAAAAGGGGTCGGTGTTTTAAAGTTTTTGTGTTATGTGACAGAGAAAGAGAGCAACAACACATACAATACAAGAAGCACAGGAAATACCAAATCGCCTTTAAGGAACCAAATTGCATTTTGAAGCTCTCACCACCTAAGAATTTAATGGAAATTAATAAATGTCAACCAAATACAAAGCAAAGCATAACAGCTAAAACCCCTTTTTTAATTAAATATTTCCCAACAGTACTCACCAATTCTGATAGCAAAAGACACCAAAATATTAAATGGTAACATCCAGAATTTACACACGAAATTTAAAGATTACCTCTCTCTACCCAACCCTCTCATGAGCTGTGACCTACGTTCTGTCAACCATCCCTTGTAGTAAATTTCCAGTATTGTCACATCCTTTTTAATGTAGAAGTTGTTAACTTTATGTTCTAATTAATATGATAACATAACTAAAATTCTAATAGCGTTTTTAAACTGCAAAAATACCAAAAGTGCATGCTCAGTTGTATTTATCTTGAACTTCGCTTAATTTACATTTGATCAAGCTTGGTCAATAAAGCTTGCCCACATGAACATGTGTAATGTACCACTCTGATTTTATTAGATAAGGTGGAAGTCAAAGTGAGTTAAATGCACCTCGATGTGTGCCCGAGAATCAGTGAGAGGTCTATCATAGAAAAGGAAAACAGATGAAAGTATCTCTTCATTTCATTCTTGTTTATTTTGTTAGAGATTTGTCATATTGATTCGGATCTAAGCTTGAAATGTTTCAGAACCAGGTCCTATGAGTCTTTTAATCATTTCTTAAATAACAGAAATTCTCTTTTTCATGGTTAGCAAAGCTTGGCATCAAATGAATTAAGCAGATGTCTCATTTATTTTTTATCTACAACCATAAAAGGTCAAGGTGGACTTCAGTGTACCTTTCTTTTATGCAGGCTTGTTGCAGTTAAAGAGAAAGGAAAGCAATTAGATCCATGAATAATGTTTGAATCTGCGAGATAGTGCTCTGCACGAATTCTTAAACTGCTTGTGTATATAATATTACGTAACAAAGTCCTTTACTTTATAGGTTTACTAAGCAAGAGGAAGATTTGTGATTTACTTAAATCTGAGTCAATCTTCTTTCATTAAGTAGGAGGAATAAAGCCATAAGATAAGAGTAATGAAAGTGATTTATACCTCAGAACAATACGATTTGTTTGTTAAATGTAAATGGGATTGACGAAAGAGAAATTTCCAACTCTCTTGACAAATGCAAAGACTTTTTTTGGAGTTTGACTCTTCAGATCTCAACTTTTGCTTTGTACTTCAACCTCCAAGTGCCATCTCCAATCACAAGCATCAAGGCTCTTTTAACTTGTTTGAGAATAAAAGATGGAAGGGAAGGGACCATCCCCAATTAGTCCTTGTCAATCCTGTGTTATAGTACCTGAACACACACAAAGTCTACCATACAACTCTCACTCAGGTAGATTTCCAGAAAGGACATCTAGTCCTAGACTTTGTACAGGATTTGTTTCTTCTTCATTCCTGACAATGACCTATTCCCTTCTTTGAGTAGTTACTAGTGTTTGATAAGAATTAAGGCTAGTCAGTAATTCTATAAAGTATAAACCATCGTTAGTGCTGTTATCCCATTTTGTTCAAATTATTTTCAGATAATATATTACATACACATATATGATATTTAATTATTTATATTATAATCCACATTTTCTCTATTCAATTCTGGTTTCTTTTTTCGATTGTTGACAATTCTAGAAAAAAAAACAAAAACACAACGTAAGGCTTCTCGCTCTGTGAGAGTTTAGGGAGACTTATCACCGTAACAAGACTTTCCTTTGTATGTTTTTCACAAAAAAATTATTTTCATGACTTGAACTTGTGACTTTTTTATCAGAAAAAAGTAATTTAAACAGTTACTTTAAGACTGACCCTTATTCTAGAAATGATCATAAAAATAACAAACATTAACTTCTTATATATATA
>JAOTIZ010000004.1:26458291-26474634 GCA_027123425.1 Erythroxylum panamense
GAATGTGCTCTCTAGTAATTTACTAGCAGCTTAATTCCAATCCTTTCTTTTTGGCACACATGGTTTCCTGTATTCCTTTCTAATCAAACAAAAATATATGCAATTCTCAAGCAACTTTATAATTTCATTTGAGTGGAAGTATTTATTTTTTAAAAAATCAATAGGACTAAAGTAGATAAAAATTTTCATTGAAATCTATAAGCTTAAGATTATCTGTTTCAATCGTCATCATCATTATTAATACACAGTTGAAGATCCGCTAAGATTCGGGATTTAAGAAGATTCGATAGTACACAACCTTATTTTTACTTAACAGAGAGGTTATTTTCGACAGACCCACGTATAATATATCGTGATGAAATTTTATTAAGACCTATAAGCTTAAGTATTTAATAATAATAGGAATTAAAAAAATTATTGGCCTCTAATCCACGGACGCGTAGTGAAAATCTTGTATAGAATTCCCTATCGGCCACACGAAAAGGTAGCCATTAATTTGTATTGTCATAGATATTAATTGTAATGGTGAGATATGATCCAAATAAATTAGCCACGAATGAGACACCATTAATTAGACAGTTGAACTTGAACAATACATAATAATTGAGTGGCCTTACTCTTATCTAGAAGGATGCCTAATGCGTTAGGCGTCACTTTTGTTGAGCTTGGCCTTTTTCCCTTCCATATTTCGTTTTTATAAAAACAAATTAAAATAGCTCAGAAGTTAGAAGGAGTTATTGTGTTAAATCGAGCTACAAAATGCATACAATATTACCAAATTTCTTTTACTAATCAAGTAAAAACTACACATATGATATGGACTACTCATTCTCTAAGACTTGCTCATTGGAAGGTTGACCCTGCTTTTGTGGATCTAGTAAAAACGCTCTTCAAGGGGTAAAAAAAAAAGAGATTGTAATTGATATAGTCCTATGTTCTTGAATGTTTTGTTTGTGTAATTATATATTATTGGTACATGTTAGAAAATATATAAAACCAATTAAGTTGACCTCACACAACAGTTTAAGCTATTGTGGTGAATCGGTCACTTAATATAGTATCAGAGCCTCTATGACCAAATGGTCATGAGTTCGAATCCTACCACCCACCTATTCTAATTAAATTAAGCACAAAGTAAAGTAGGCCTGAGCAAGTTTCAAGTTCAAAGGGTTTTCATTTGAGGGGGTGTGTTAGAAAATATATAAAACCAATTAAGTTGACCTCACACAACAGCTTAAGCTGTTGTGGTAAATCGGTTACTTAATAGTAAATAATTGTGTCAATTGGTTTGTCTTATTAATGTAAGGTGGTTTCTTGATACTGATACTTGTCCAGTTTGAGGTTGCACGTTCTAGTAATTAATTTTGCTTAAACCTGATATGGATCTAGACATAAACCTATCTGCTTAATGCGTGTCGTCTTTTGCGACCTAACAACTTGTATCTCCCTTTCAGAACTCGATGTTCATAGGAATCCTGTGATGACCATAGCTACTCCATAACTTTGCTGTTTTTAGTTGCTATACTGGAACTGGAACCACTAGCCACTCGATAAACTAATTTCTCCAAATTGTTGTTATTTATAAGCATGGAACACCTGTTAAGTTGTGAACCAAAGAACATTTGTTCTCTTAGATGTTGGTCCAATACTCTAATATTCTTCCTTTTTTGTGTAATTATATACATTAGTATTATGTTCTTATGACAATGCCAAAATTTCACAATTTGAAATTAAAGTTTAAAATTTTAAATATAATTTTCATCGAAAAGATCCATTCTTAACACATAAATTAGTTCCCTCCGTACCATAAATAGGATGATAAGGGTCACCTCAATTCATCTAAATACGACTCTAAAATGAGCAAGCGAAAACATTAACACTTGTGGGTCATGGACTACCTCAAGCCTGCAACGTAGCTGGGTTACATAGGTAGGTGGGGTTCACAACTCACTTATGTTCCGATTTTAATTGACAGAAAAGGAATTTAGAAGTGCTTGTCTGGGTTTATACTTCATACAATAATGCCAACTTGAGTCTGCTGATCAGATACGAGTGATAATCAGCAATCTGCAAAAATGAAGTTAAAAGGGACGAACATCATATGTTTTAATTGTAAATTTTAACTTCTATGGTTGTATTGATATTGACCTAAAAGCAAAACATCATTTTATACAAATCTATTATTGATAGTTACATGGCTTGTGACTTTAATTAAATTAAACATATTAAGTTAATCAATTAATAATTTTTAATTTAAGTAATTAATATTTTGACCGTCTATCAGTACCGATTATGTTTGGAATCTTTCCTACCTTTCTCTCCCTTTTCCCCTTTCCATATCTTTTTAATGTATGTCTATGCTTTATTTGTGCCTCATTCTACTATATGAGGTGAGCACAATGGAAAGTCGTGATGAAGTTTTCTCTTTTACTTCTTACCTGGAAGAGTAAGCCATCAAGAAGCTAGACGTACTCTAAACCTCTAGCAGACCTTTAAACAAGCTGAATCAATCGCTTAGATAACATATTAGGTCACTCGTGCAAATGGGCTGTAAATACAATAGGTTCTATGGAAGATGGGATATAAGAACAAACAATCAAGCTAACCTTTTCTACAATTTGTTGTATAAGCTCTTTCATTTAAGAATTTCAAATGCAATTAGAGAGTATCTATACCTTGCCAGGCTAGTGATGTTTTAGGGTAAAGAATCCCTGATATTCACAAACTAAGTGTACATTTACTGACTATTGTAAGCTAGCTACTAAGACGATAGTAGGAGATTAATGATACGTGGAATTAACTAAAGCACATGCAAAATCTAAAAGAAGGTCTCATACATGGCATGATCACCACCAGACTTTGCATTTATGTGAGGAAAATTTAATACTGAAATGGCTGCAAAGGAAATAAATTATGTGTACTACTTCTACTCGATTGATATTGAAAATGGAATTCAATTCTCTCAACCTCCCCCTCATTGAAATGCATGCAATGCATTTAGTGGGGATGCCTATAGATTAGCCTCTAAATCTGGAGAGTAGAGAAAGAGAGAGAAATAGTACTCTCTTTTGATTGGTTACTTTTAAATTGTATGCACAGAAGCATTGAAACCGCCATTAACATATATGCAATGTCAACCAAACTCCACCAAGAAACCTCTCAGTGCCATTCAAATCCCATTAAGAACATTAATTCGACTTTCTCTGCTTATTGATTGTTATATGTATAAAAGAGGAAGAAGAAGACATCAGAGAGTTTAAATGGTGGTGTTTAAGGCCAACCCCTTCTTTAAATTCTAGTTGCATTTTTCTATGAGCAACTTCAATGCACCATTTACAACTTTATACACCAAATATTATTAATGCCAAAGATTTTGACAGATTTTCCCAGCTCCACAGTGTCATGTGACATAAGATTCTTCAACATGTACCATTCAATATTCATGTGTGTTCTTAAATATAATCAATTATACTTATTACCATTTTTTGTTTTTTCATATTCAATGGCATTCATATGTGGTCCTTAAAGTACGGACTAAAGAATAGCTGTAATAGAACTATTTTTTCCTCTGGATTGCTTCCCTTAAAATAATTGGCATAGTATTTCTTCTAGCTGTGGATTTCTCGTTTTATCAGGAATTTGGTATGGATCTGGTCCTTCAGGTTTCAGATTGACCCACACGTTCCCATATCCATGGAACCCACACGACAAATGGGCTTAAGGGATACTGTTCTTACAAGTAGTTAAAAACCTTGCCTTGGCTCTTAGTATTCAACAAAAGATTCACTTTATGTGAGAAAGGTGAGGCTGTAGCTGAAAGCCACATTCTAAGCTCTTCTCCACCACCTCTTCTAATTACAAGTTACTGCTTCTGGGTTGGTGCATTTTTATGCTTTGAATCATCTTAGCCGCTGCTCTTAAGACAGTTCTCTAAACTTTATATGGAATGTCATTTACTTTTGATAAAGATAAGACATCGACTGATTAGGAACGATGATTGATTCAATTGTTGAAGCATCATGTGAAATCTGGCAACTTCCCACAGTTAGAGTTTGATGGAGGCTATGCTAAGGTTGGGGGTCGCACATGTCCCGCTCAGTTTCCTTCAAGAGACTGCTAACTACTGATATAAATATTCTCATTACTGGGTCATAATTACAATCTGTTGAGGGTTCCTTGGGTGGGTGAGATTACAATTTATGGTTGATGTATCCAGGACGCGGTGTCTCCATCCTTCCTGTTTCCGACCAAATTTAAGTCAGATAAACAGACAAAGGAGGAGCATGTTTTGCCATGTGTAATGCATCTTCCATGCAGTAGGCCTTGTTTTTAGTTTCATTTTTCATCTCCGGATAAGGAAAAAGAAAGTTGGCATTTTTGTGTTTCTTTGTATCAACGACTCTACCGTACTTGGTATGGAAAACCATGTCAGTTTAATCAGTTTTTGCTGTAGAAAAAGATATCCAGTAGAGCTAAAACGAAATGTTATACTAGATTTTGTAGCAAAGCTAGGGCAAATCTGTTCCAAGTCCAGCTATGAATTATGATGAAAATGGGTATCAACTTTAGAGTAAGAATCAACCCTTTCATTTCCTGATAACAACTCAGCAAGGAACTGCATGTTCTACATGTTATCTTATAAAAATTAAAAAGAAAAAAACAGGTCCAAGTAAGCAGTTAATAGGTACAATAAACATCTGGAAGTCAAGCACATCTTCACCACTTCATATATAACATGGATGACTAGGGCTATTACATGCTCTCCATGTTATGCACCAAAAATTTGATACAAGAAAAGAACTTTAAAGGATATACCAAATTTTAGGCTGTAGGGCAAGGAGACAATCACACAACTAATAATCTGTTGAATGACCATCAGTTCTAGTGAATATGAAATAGTTTCAGGTCGGAGAACATCATAGAATTAGAGACTTCACAGCATTAATGAATTTACAGCATTACAGACACCTTAACTAAATCGAAGACAAGCCATGTATATAACAAGATACCAAGACGCCACTAATAAAAGAATTAATGTGACTAAACATGGTAAGATATGAGCAAAAGCTATTTCGGAAGATCTGTTGTTGACACCAGATTTGACTCAGGAAGTAGACTGATATGTGCCAACCGGGGGCCAGACTGACTAGCCACACTGAGACAGAGAGAGAGTCAAGGTGGTCCATCTTCATGGATGCTAAATTAAAAGCACGAATTACACAAAAGTTGCAAACTTCACAACCAACAATGAAGCATTCAGAACTAGCAAGTATTCCATAAATACTCATTAATAGATATCCAATCTTTACAAGGAAGATAAAAGGTTTAATCAATATAGCTAGACAGAGACCACAAACAAATGAGAACAACAGTTAACTGAAGGTGAAGGGTATATAGAAATATTACTCGGATTAATAATCATGTCATAGACCACAAATGAAAGGATGAAATGGTCCAAACAATGTGAAACATGTAGACAGTATGATTATCAATGTCAAAGAAATAGAGCAACTAAATAATAATTTTGAATCTCATAATGATCTCTGCTTGGAAAGAAGTTTTTCCAATTAGTAAATTCCAGGGGCAACTTGAAATGTTTTCAACTCTCCATCGAAGATGCAAGCTACTACTTTGCCCGCTTATTAATCAATTCCTTCTTTAACAGCCATACCGGACAAAGTACTATACAGAAGTCATACAAAGAGTAGCAATGCCACCGTATTACTATCTTTCTGCAAGTTGAAGGTGACATTTAATAAATTACTGCTCTTGTAGGTAAATGGCAACTTACATTATCATGATAATAAAACAGAAGCAAAACCATTTTAAAAACTGTTCTAAACATCAAAAACAAGTTCATGTCAATGTTTTTTAATGCCAATTGGACAAACTAAAAACTACGAAGGGCAGCCCTTCCCTTCCTTGTCCTCCACCACACCCAATGTGCTTATTGCTAATACAACTGAAAACTTCTATGTATTATGTATCCTAAACTTTGTCCGATAATAAATCAGTCTGTCATTTCATTTAGAACTTGCCAATAGAAAACAATAAATGCAAACAAAAACAATTTCACGTAGATATCTGTTGCTACAACTAAATATTCTTATGCACTTTAGTTCCTTATAATCATTTGCATAAAAGCATCAATTACCAACAATCATGTACCTTATGATTACAATTTCTGAATCAACCACAATATGTAGTAGCCACATACACAACTTATATAGTATTCCACTATAATTTATATGAATGTGACAGTGATCACAATTCGATACAAATGCGAACTTGAGCAATGCTGATCCAATGATGAAATAACATTCCCTCAGTATAGAAAACAGGTCTAGCACCTTGCATGTATCAATTATATTGCTGTTAAACCTGATAGTAAGCCTAATCCTCCAATATTGGCTGTTGCTCAAGCTCATTTGAGTGGTCAATTAAAGCGTTTGTAGTACCATTGACAGCAGAGTTTTCACCTCTACACAATGTCAGCTGTTCTTGAAGAGTTTTGACAAGTACATTAAGTTTCTGGATTTTCTTTTCTTGAGAGAGGATGATCTGCAGCACAATTAACAGTGAATCACATCAGCATCCATAACATTACTTGATGAATCTTTGAGAACTTGCAGATACCCACATAACTTCAGCCATTTGTTGGACACTGGAAACAGAAACTCAACAGTGAAAGTTAAGGTTATAGCAACTTCTCAAGACTGGGTTTCAGATTTTGAATGACACAATCACCAGAAATAATTCAAGTTGCTTGTTTGAATCAATGAACCAAGAAGTCTAGCAAATCAAGGTCAATGTATCAAAAAGAAAAAGAAGAAAAGAACAGGCTATTATCCAATCAAACCTCTTACAAGGGGCACATAATAGAATGCATCAAAAAGCATAAAGGGAATGAAGCAAACCGGAGGCATCAACCTCTAGTCTCATCAGAAAGCTCCACCGGTGATCAATGAGGTATGGGATTAAGCAAATAAACTGGTTATAAATGAGAAAATACTTACTATTGTGGTCGTCAACCTCGTTATCCTTTAGAAACAGGTCCTTGTTCTTATTTATATAGCAACAACAATGCATAATGGAAAACATAGAAGAGCATGAACTTGAACAGGCAACTCCCTAATACTAGAAACGTTTGGACACTTAAGAATAAACTTCCCAGAACGATAAGAAAAGAATTGCTGTCTAGCTTATCAGTCATCAAGACAAGCATTAGGATATACCATGGGAAATATGCTAGTGAAAGCCGGTCCTACATAATTGTCAAACATGCATATGAATAGGCCTCTAGCAATAGTTGTGACATCAGTTAAAGTTTTCAATCTTTTAAGTGTTAATCTAGCTAGAAAATTAGAAAGGAAGAGTAGAGAGAATTGAAGATGCAGGAAAGGGAAAATAAAGTTTCAGCAGGGAAATTCTACGATCCTTTCACTTGAGAAATAAATAAAACTGATATACTAACTAATATAGCAGTAAAATCTAATCTCGCAGCTAACATTATTCTCAGACAAATTCAAGCAAATGAAATTATAACTGATCTTTAATAAAACTTCCTAGATCTCTTCCATACATTCTCCACCATATCATCTTGGTTCAAATTTAAGGTTCACAACTCAACTTAAGCATAACGTTCCCTTTCCTACGCAAAATAAAAGAAAATTCCAGGACGAACCCACATAATCTTCTTGAACATGTGTAAAATAAACATACAACCCCTCAAGTCCTATCGCTAAATCCTTCCACAAAATAACTTCTTTAACCTCAATTCAAACAACCCTTGTGGAAAAAATCAATCTTTATAACAAATATAATAGAATCAAACCTTTTCTTTGACAACTTCCTCTCGCTTGATACCATTTTTTTCCTTCCGGGAAATGCTCGAACTTGCTTCAATATCTTCCACCAACTGTTCTTTCCACTCAAATTGAGTACCGAATACGATCAGCAAAACCAGAAAAACAAGCACCCAAGGCCTTGGCATCCTGCACTCGCCACCTTTCACCACTTTCACATACACTACTAACTACTCTCCACATACCCAACCTCTAGTAACAGACGCTTACAGATCGGGGCTCAATGAGAGCGGCACTTGTCTCATTGTTCTTCAGCAATTCGGCGGCCACTGTCTTGGAGTCGTCGGGGAGATGAATTTGCTTGGAATTTTGCTGTTATAGACAACAGGTTTGCAGCAGACATCGATCTATACCTATGTCGTGTTTTATTCCAAATGTCTGTAAGACGGACATTAAAAGTGTTAACCTGGAAAGTTTTAGACTTTGTTAATTAAACAAATAAATAGAAGACTTAATATAGATTCTTAAGAATGGTCTACTCACTGATGGCAGCATTTTGAGAGCCAGTTAATGGAATGTAAACTAAATAGGGTTACAAATGTCTCTTTATACGCTTCATTCTTCCTCTATTTCCAAAACCCTACCCTTCTTACATTTTAGAATTTGGTTTAATCATTTCTTGATTTTTTACGTTTTTAGTTTTATTTTTAAGTAAATTATTTCACAATTTCTGATTAAGTAATCTTCACCTTCATTCTTAACCCTAAGAAACACATAGATGCTATTTTAACGTAGCTTTTAAAATACCTTCAAAGATGTATAATAAAGAGTTGCTCGGTTTACAAAGTTCTCCATTTTGGAGTAATTTTACCATTATTTCAAGATTGCCCTGTTAAAAATATATAATAAAATTTGACTAAATAAATAAATGAGTTAATTATAAAAAATTTCAAACTTTACTTAAAATTATAGTTCGGAATTTAAAAAGTGACAATAAAATGCTCAATTTTTTTTAATTCTAGCTCGACATTTAAAAAGTGACAACAAAATGTTCAAACTTTCGATGTTTTAAAAAAAGAAAAATACAACGAAGAAATTACAGAGCGAGTCTCGGGACACATAATCCGGACATATCCTCTAGAAGGATAAAGTGACATCCTAAAGATGTATGAGGTAAATAATGGACGCTTACATCAAAATGTTTTATATAATTCGCTAGCCAATCGTCATATTTGTTGCCCTCCCGGTATATATGTCGATGAGTAACAATCCAATTACGAGCAAACAGTTCGGTAATTCCCATAACTATAGGGTTGAGTGCCCGAGAATGAGTATTTGAGGAGAATAGGATTTTAACTACCGCTGTAAAATCGACTTCAAGCTCTATCCGACAAAACTCCATATTCCAAGCAAGAGAAAGGCCTTAAAAAACTCCCCAGAGTTCTACAGTCAGTGCTGAACACCATCCGAGATTGTGTGTGAATCTTCCAAGCCAGTTGTCTGCACTATCCCGTAATAGTCCACTGGCTGTAGCTGAGGTCGCGGATTGTTTATAGGCTCTATTTGTGTTTAATTTGACCCACCCCGCTAGAGGTTTGGTCCACCCAATGGATCCTTCTGGGCGAGAGCAATTTGCAGTGGGGGCTCAGCCTTTCCACACAGTGGCCTGGCGAACCTGATCTGTATAGGACAAAAGGACAAAATAGAAGAAAAGGGTGAGTCAGGCCAAATAAAACGATCTTTAAAAAGGGACAAATTACGCCAATGTCATAGGAACCAGCATGTAATACCAAAAATAATCGACCATTCATGCCCAAGGACATGTCGGTGGTTCTGGAGTTTGGAAGTGATCCAATCCGGGGAGGACATAGCGAAAAAATCCAAAGAGTTTTTTAATATTAACTCGACATTAATGTTTCAGTTTTTCCCTTTATTTTCAGTTTGTTTTTTCGACATCCCCACTCTTCTATTTCCAGATTATGCAAACCTAATTCTCACGATGAAGGAATCGGAAAAATGAACTGAAAAAAAACTTACAGGTGTAGCCTACAATGCAAGAGTAATTTGGGGCGATTGAAGAACAAATAGAAAACAAAAGACTGAGGGGTCGACAGAACAAACAGATAACGAAAAGCTGAAGCTACGCATTGATTTAGAGATTCCATTTTTAACGACAATGCCATCTCATTAATCTTTATTTGTTATGCTAATATTAGCTGACTTGTATTAATATTTAGGACTTCTAGAACACATGATAAACTACATTAGAAAACTTAGCGTAAATATTAATATTAAATTTGAATATTTTATTGTTACTTTTTAAAAATAAAGTAACAATTGAAAATTGAAAATTGAAAATTGAAAATTTGAGTATTTTATTATTACTTTTTTAAATTTTAGCTAAAATTTAAAATATTAAAAAAATAAATATTTTATTTTTACTTTTTATGATTCATATCATAATTATAAAACTAAGATTTCTTTTATCTTTTTAATTTATATTTGTATATATATATATTTTCTCATTTGAATCAAGAATTTAAGAAAACTCACTTTTTTTTTTTTTAAAAACTAAGAAAACTCACTGTTATTCTTTGGAAGACATGGCTATGGGGCAAAATTAGTGCAGATAGGGGTATGTCGGGTGTTGTTTGGATGTATAAAAAAGATAAAGAAAACAAAGAAAAATTGTATCGAACCGAGGAAAAGAGGCAATGGGGAACACTCAGGCCACTCCGCCCGATCCTCGTTTTGCTTCTGCCACCAGGTTTTCGTCTCAACTATCTTCAGACACTATTCATTATCCCTAAGTCCTGTCAAGCAATTCACGATTTTTCTTTTTGTTCAAAACAGAGCTTTTACTCAAAAAGAACTAGAAGACCTGAAATCGATATTCGTGTCGCTTGCTGCTCAATCACAGAGCGGCGGTCAATACATCTCATCCTCTGTCTTTCAGGTCACTTCATTCCCTCTTCACTATCTAGCTTAGTTTTTGCACCAAATTTGTGATTTTTAAATGTAACCAAGCAATTTCTGGTCTTAGGCGTATTTTGGAGTGAAGGGTCCTCTCGGTGAGCGGTTGTTTGATTTACTTACCAACCATCGGAAAGATAGTAAGCTCACCTTTGAAGACCTCGTTATCGCTAAAGTAAGGCCTTTTGTTTCAACCCGTGGTTGGGTATGAAATTGAGTGGAAATTTGGATTCTTTTATGTGTTGTTTGATTATTTATTCTCTTCTTTTTTCTATTTTAAGAGCGTGTATGAGAAAGGTTCAAATGATGAAATTGAAGAGTTTATTTATCAATTAATGGATGTAACTGGCAATGGCGTTCTGGAAAGGTACTAGCTTTTCTACCCGCTGGATGGTTGGTTGCATTTTCTCTTGATTCATGGTATATTTTTATAAATTGATTTACCTTTCATTTTTCATGTTTATTTGGATTTGTTATCGGTGGTGGCATTAACAGTTTGCCTGTCAGGTCTGATCTAGAATCTGTTCTAATTGCAATTTTGGGGAGTATTTTCTCCATTGGTTTTTCTGAACCTGGATCGAGTTCAAGTCAGCACATTGTGGATGTGTTCCTTAAAGCTGCAACCTTTGATAAGGATGTTCAAGGAAGTGCTGAAAAAAGTATGTCTTTTGAGGAATTTAAAATTTGGTGCACTCTTGTCCCTTCAGCCAGAAAGTTTCTTGGAAGCTTGTTGATGACTGCTGATGCAGGTTTTTCTTCTTTCTTCAAGCTTTTAATCGTCCTATATAATGTTGAACTTCAGTTTTATGTTTCTTCTTTTGAGGCCACTCGCTCACGAACAAACTTAAGTCTATGTTGACATTGTGGTAAACTTGAACATTCATTTTGTAATAACTCAACGATTGTTATGCCTATGACTATTTCATTGTCTTCTCTGGCTTTCTGGTTCCATTTATGAAGTTTTGTTCCTCGTTATATTTTGGTTACCTTTTAAGTTTATTGAATACAAGAGGAGCAAGAAATTTTTTTACTCTGTTTAATGTGAATGGTCGACCTTAGCAGACTAGTATATCTCAGTATGTCCTTTAACAACTGGAAATTTGTTGCTCATTCATGTGGAATGCATGTTAAAAAACATTCATGACATTTACCTGCAACAATCATTATCTATATGGAGTAAATATTGTACTACGTATTCTTTTGTTTTGGATTCTTTCATTACTATTGTCATATTTTATTGTTGAAGTACAATTAATAAAAAAGAAAAATCAATTGATTTTCAAGTTTTACTATTTGGATCTGATGTAGGAAGACCTGGTTCTCAAGTTCCCAAGTTGTTGGATGGGGAAAACATGGATCCCAGTTTATTACTGTTGAGGAAGGAATATGCCTGGCATATAGCAGGAGCCCTTTCTCAGCCAGAGCTGGAAGGATGGAAGCTTCTGTACCATAGTGCTACTAATGGACTAAGTTTCAACACATTTATAGGCAACCTATCGTAAGTAATTTTGCCTCACTTAGTGGAATATTGATAAAGCTTTGTATACACCATTTATGGCTCATGATTATATCAGGGCTTATACATGTGCTTCATGGTAATGTTTTGACATGTTTTTCACTTATGTTACATTGAGTCCCTACATATGCTGTTATCTTATATTGATTGGGATTTTGTGTTATTGTTGTATTCATGAAAATTATAATTTTCCTGTACCCAATTTATTGGTATGTGCTGGAGTCGATTGATCTGCGAGCTTCTCCTCAAGACATCTTTTGAAACATGCTATATATAGAATCAGAGGAAAGGGAGCCAATGTTGCTTAGCAGTGAAAGCCTTGTTGTGGAAGCATCATGCTCCTAATCTGAAAGCTGTTATTTTTAATTGCTGGATTGACTTTCACTGCCAGTATAAGAAAATAATCATCGTTTTGGCTTAGATATGCATGCTTGTTGTCTTGTTTTCTATCTACACGTCAAAACACACATAATGTTGCATTTAATGGAAACCACTTGATAAAATTCTGGCTTAAATTACTTGCTTGGTTTATGCTTTTTAGCAGCACTTTTTTTTTCTCCCTATAAGTGCTTGGAACCTTCAAATTTCGTTTCAGTTTCTTAGCTGCTGGAACTGTTTTCAGAATAGGAGTGGGATGGGTAATTGTTCAATTGAACTGCAGAACATGTGATGGATCGACAGTTTTGATAGTCAAGGATAAAGAAGGTCACATTTATGGTGGGTATGCCTCTCAGCCTTGGGAAAGGCACGGTGATTTCTATGGAGACATGAAGTCTTTTCTCTTCCAGCTATACCCCAAGGCATCAATTTTTAAGCCCACCGGAGCAAATCACAATATTCAATGGGTATGTGGCTTTGAATTTTCTTCTTTTTAACAAAATCACTCTGCAAAAAGATGTCTATCAACTGCTGGTACAATTTCCTTCTCCCAAGGATTGTATATATGATTGTAGGAATCAGCTTGGACTATGTGGATAGAACCTTTAGTTTCTTCTTGCCAAGCATTAATTGGTTTATAGAAAGCTGAGGTTGCATGGCTTCTTAATATCTTTCTTGCAGTGTGCAGTGAACTTCAGTTCTGAAAACATCCCAAATGGAATTGGATTTGGAGGACGAGCAAATCACTTGGGCCTGTTTCTGTCAGCAAGCCTTGATGTGGGGCATACCTTCAGTTGCACCACTTTCGGTAGCCCTTGCCTTTCCAAGACCAATCACATATACCCAGAAGTGATCGAGTGCTGGGGCATTGTTCAAAATGGTGCACATCACCAGAAACAAGATGCTGTCTCAGCGTCAGCTACTGGGTCTGTATTACAGAGATTTAAGGAGGACCGCCACATGCTCAACATGGTTGGTCTTGCTGCTAATTCTAGTGAATAATACTATCATCAGAAATAATCTGAATCTACCTGTATCCTTAAAAGTACTTCTGCTGCTGTTATGTTTGATTCCAAGTCTACTCCAGAGTCGTGAACCTATTATAAAACACTTAAATGGATTGAGAGTTGGCATATTCCTTCGATGGTCAGTATAGATTTTGTAGTTGATCGATCAACTGATGGAAATTGTAATAATTACTATATATTCATTTTGTTCCTCAGATCTCATTATCATATAACTATGCTTCATATCCATTTGGTTCCCACTCATTTCAACTACTTTTACATTAGAATAAAATTGCTAGATAGTAGTTGTTACAATTTCCATTAGTTGATCAACTACAAAATCTATACTGACCATTATCATATAACTATGCTTCATATCCATTTGGTTCCCACTCATTTCAACTACTTTTACATTAAAATAAAATTGCTAGTTATATAAACAAATAAAGGCAATATCTCTAGCCATATGTAGAAATCAAACCTCTCATCTAGAAACAAAACATCCCCATTCATCCCAAGGGTGATGCTTTAATTAATTAAGAACAAGAAACATCCATAACTAGCCATGTGAAGAGCAAACGACGAAAATTTACCAAAATCTGAACTCAATTTACCAATGATTTAACCTTTAAAACTTGCTACCAACACCACCTCAGCCGAAACCAAACTAGGTCACGGGCACAGCAATTGGGTTCACCTGAATGACACCAAGAATATTAGACATGCTCAGAGCAGCAAACATGTCAATAGTCTTCTTATCGACTTCAATCTGGTTAGTTTTGATGACAGACATATCGAGAACAAAGTCCATGCAACACTAATGCTCTTCTTACTGAATCTTCAGCGGGATTCCTCGAACTAGGCCCTTCGGGATCTGCTTCATAAGGTGGGTGGAGAATCCTGCAATCTTGCTCCGAAGGCGCTTCGATGAGATGATACCGGCCTCTTCGATCACCTTCTTGCTTGTGTGGGAATCCAGAGTCATGCGAGATTAGTAGCATCTATTACTTGGTGTGACAATTTCTTTACTTTCTTGGTGCGCTCTCTTCCCGTCTTCAGTACTCTTTCTTTCTAGCCGCCACTGCCTTGAGCCTACTCTGTTTCGGTTGAGTGTTGATATTGTGTTGTTTTGTAATCCTATATCTAACACCCGAATGAAAGAGAGAGAAAGAAGAGATACAAAAATCCAGAGAGAATAGTCAAAAGAGGAAATAGCCAAATTCTATTATACTTGTCTTCTTCTATCCATTGCCACATTGTTTAAATACACATAAAAGAGAAACTAAGATGGGTGTTGGTCTTGGGTTACAATCGTAAGACTTTATTTAAAACGATGCATCTCATGCCTAATAGTTTAACTATGCTTTTTTCATCACTTCTCTGATCCTTTGAATTTCCTGTGATTCACTTGTCTTCTTCGTTAATTTTCTGTAACAATCCCCTCTCTCTTTGCTTCCTTGTCCACCAAATTAACCTCTGGAAATCATTTATAGACTTCAAACAGGTATTCCCGCGAAGCGCTCTCACTTCGGCCATCCGACCAATGGATTAGTGGTTGTGTAGTTAGGTGATTGTTTCCGTTAGAAATTATATGAACATATCATATATCATAGGATCATTGTATATGCGTGGAGGAACAAAACATACTTGACTTGATGATTTGTTAGTTTCTACCGATTAAAGAACGCAGAATTCTCCTCTCCTGTTGTTTTCAAAGCACCAGTTTTGATCAGATCAAACACACACTCTCTTGGTCTTCAAACCGTTGCTCTTTTTCATTTATATTCCATCTGTGAATAACTACCGATGGTAGTTACTCATGGAAGATGACCATTTGACCCATCATGGGTGTCAAATGGCATCATCTCCCACTCACACATGATGGGTTTAAAACAAAACAAACTCTGCAGTACTCATACTTGTTCAATAACCAGTGTGACCAGCATACGACGAGAGTACATAGTCACATATCTGTTAGGAGTATATGACATCTCGATTAACAAATTGATCCTAGGACTTATATGTCCTTGAGTAGAAATTGTATGCTATACCCTAGATCATATCTCGCATTTGCATTTTTCCCTTTGATCTCATTTAGTTTCTTGAGTCATGACTGTATTCAAGTTCTCTACTAAAGAGACGATGGCCATCTATGAATACTTTTTCATGCGAGTCAATGAGCTAAATTAAATGACCTTCCTCTGTTCTCAATTCTCTTTTAAATTAAATTTAATTTGCTTTCCTAGAATTATTCCATAAGATCGCATCATTCATGATCTCTCGGTAATAATCTAAAGTAGCAAACCTTAAATTCAATTCTCAAGAATGAAACAAGAGTCATAAGGGTATATGATGAGGTTCTTCTTAACCTCAAGGGTCTCACACAATGTAAGATGAGATCTTGTTACTTACATTAATCCCTTTTGTGGTCAGTTGTGCACACATGGTACGAGTCATGTGCTACGGTATTTACCCACTTCGTTTAGCTTGAACGTCTTTATTCAAGAAATACCGTACAGATGATAGCTCAAACATACTCAATGTTTAACTTGAGTTCACTTATCTACTCACAAACTTATTCAGAACTCACATCTGGCAACGTAAGACAGATATAGTGATTAATAAATCACTTTGAACCAATTTCCTTGCGGCATCTATGGTTTA
>JAOTIZ010000004.1:26474734-26499443 GCA_027123425.1 Erythroxylum panamense
GTGTGTAGAAAGCTTATATGTGTGTGTAGAAATAGCGGCCGCTCCGCTATCCGCTATTCCGCTATAGCGTTTTCGGGGTCGGCCGCTCCGCGCCGCTATCCGCTATTAACTACTATGGTTTTTTCAACTCTATCATGGCCTCTAAAGTTTCGCATACGCTCTCCAAGTGTTGCTAGTTGGTTTCTTTGTTTTGGATCTCTTTGTAGGCGTTGATTTCCTAATCCTACTCGCCGTTGATTAGTTTCAACCTCTTCATCTTGGATTTCACTTTCTCCACTCAATATCCAATGAAGTTTGTTGTTTGATGTTGTTTTCTGAAATAGTTCCTAGAGCATCCTGTGATTGAGAATCATTAAGGCCCATCTTTCTATAACTCTCAAAAGTATTTCATTTCGCTCTTGGTCAATGAAAATTCTTCTAAAAGCCCTTTTGTTATATATCGTCATTTCTAACTGTTGATATTATAGAAATAATATGGATATTACATAAATAAGATAATTAGTTGATTCTCTATAGATAATTAGCTGATGTTTTATTAATTAGTTGAGATTTTATTACTTAAAGAATAAATAGATTCTTCTTATTTTAAGCAGGCGATCTAGGACTGTATTGTCCTATATATTCCTTTCACAGAAAAATTAAGGAGAATTACTATGTCTTCTTTCTTCATGATATCCGAGCCACGGCTCTTAATTTTTTTCCCTTTCTTCATTCAAATCAGTCCTAAATGGACTATCACTTAGCGATGACTGGCTAACGAAGAAACTCCTCATCCTCCAAGTTTGAGTGTGACTAATCCCATTGCTAATATGGGAAACGTACAACGTAACTGATTTGAATGGCCAGAATTACTTGGAATGGTCGCAAATAATAAAGTTAGCCATCGATAATAAAGGACAACGCAGGTATTTGATTGGAGACACAACAAGGCCGATTATGAATGATTCAAATATGGCAATATGGAGGTCCGAAAATTCATTGATCACAACTTAGTTAATTAATTCCATAGAACTTGCAATCGAAAAACCTCATATGTTTCTGCCAATAGTTAAAGATGTATGGGATGCGGTTCAAGAGATGTATTCTGATATTGAAAATTTTTCTCAATTTTTCAAACTAAAAATGAAGCTATGGAAGGCCAAGCTAGGAGACCGTGACGTTACATTGTTTTATAACAAACTTGTAACCTTGTAGTAGAAATTGGACCTATGTTAGAAGATGATTGAGATTGTCCAAATGACAATGTTCAACATAAAAAAAGGGAGGAAAACGATAGAGTGTTAGCACCCTTCCTAGTTATCAGCATGCTAGTATTAGTATTAGTAAACAGCCATAAGACATTCAAACCCACAACCGTAGGGGTACAATGGGTAAGGGAACAAATACAAATGCCACATAGGCTATAGGTTAGGAATTAGTTACAGAGAGAGAGTGAGAATGAGGAGGGAGTGAGAATGAGGAGGGACAGAAGATATATAGGATTCGGTATAGAGTGGGAGGGGATCATCATTCATATTCTGGAAATACAGAACTTGTATTGGCCTGGAATCTACCTTCTAGGAGTTATTGGCCTGGGAGCTACCTTCCAGGAGTTATTCTGCTACTGTATTACGTAAATAATACAAATCTCTACTGAGTTTCCTATCATAGAGTTTATGTTTTTCTTGCAAGATTGAATCAAGAATTAGATGACGTTAGAGGCCAAATATTAGGTAGAAAACCTTTACGCTCTATCAAAGAGGTTCTCTCGGAAGTAAGGAGAGATGAGATGAGGCGGAAAGTGATGATTGGGAACTCCAAATTAGAGGCTGAAGGTTCTGCACTCATGTCAAGAGGAATCGAGGCTGAGGGAGAGAGAGAAAACAACAAAAAGATGTGGTGTGATCACTATAAACGTGATTCACACATCCGGAAAACATGCTGGAAAATTCGTTGAAAGCTGAAAAATTGGAGGAAAAAAAACAATTTGGAGACAATCGTACCTCTCAAGCCAACACTATTGAATCCGAGCCTGAAAAGTCTTCTAACACACAGACTTTCACAAAGGAACAAATAGAGCAAATATGTAAAATTCTTTAGTCTCAAAATTTCTGTAGTCCATATCCTACCTATTATTTAGTTCAAAAAGTTAATTATCTAGTTGCCCCTTGTTTCAGTGTCAATTCAGATCATTATTGGATAATTGATTCTGCAACAACAGATCATATGACTTAGTCCTCTAAATTGTTTTCTTCTTATAGTCCTTGTGCAGGAAATCAAAGAGTAGAAATAGCAAATGGTTCCTACTAACTAATAGCTGGGAAAGGATCAATTGTTCTTTCCCCTGATCTTACACTCCAAATATTCCTCATTCCTAAATTGTCTTGCAACTATTGTCAGTTAATAATATAACTATTGACCAAAATTGTTGAGCTAATTTTTCTTCATATGATTGTCAATTCCAGGATTTGAACATGAGGAAGATGATTGACTATGTTAAACAAGTTGGAGGTCTCCGTTTCTTCGAAAATGGATATGACTCAAACAGGCAATCCCAGAGAAATTGTTTTAATTCTATTTCAATAGTTCGTGAGAATAAAATTATGTTATGCCATTTTAGATTTGGCATCCAAGTTTCCATTATATGAGACATTTGTTTCCAAAGTTTTTTACAAATAAAGATCTATTTTCATTTCAGTGTGAAATTTGTCAAATTGCTAAACATCATCGAACATCTTTCCCAACACAACCTTACAAGGCTACAAAACCCTTTGCTATAATCCATTGTGATATTTGGAGTCCTTCTAGAATAAAAACAATAACTAGAAAAAAGATGGTTCATAACTTTTATTAATGACCACACTAGAATTATTTGGTTATTTTTACTCAATGAGAAGTCAGATGTTGGGAGAGTGTTTCAAAACATTTATAATATGATCCAAACACAGTTTCAAACTAGAATTCAAATTTTTATAATGGAAAAGAATAATTCAAGAAGGTTATAAGGAATTTTTTTGTTGAAAAAGATACTATTCACCAAAGCTTATGTACTGACACCCCACAGCAAAATGGAATAGCAAAAAGAAAAAATAAACATCTATTAGAAATTGTAAGATCTCTAATGTTTTCAACTAATACTTCTAGGTACGTATCGGGTGAGGCTATCTTAACAACTACATATTTGATCAATAGGATGCCTTCAAAAGTTTAAAAATTTCAAACACCATAATTGTTTTAATACATGTTTTCCTTCATCTCAATTATCACATGATCAGCCGCTTAAAATGTTTGGGTGTACGGCATTTGTTCATATTCATGACAACAATAAGAGAAAAATTGATCCTAAAGCATGAAAATGTCTTTTTATTGGTTATCCTTCCACTCAAAAAGGGTACAAGTGCTTTGATCCAATAACCTATGGTTTTTTATTTCCATGGTTGTCACCTTTTTAAAAGATAAACCCCTTTCTGTCTCGCCTCATCTTCAGTGGGAGACACATAGCGAAGATTTGTGTTTTGATATTTATGACAATGATGTATATATTTTCTATAATTCTTATTCAAACATTAACGATGCCTCAAATAATGAAAATAATGATTCATCTTCAATGCCTTTACAAAGTCAATCTCAAGAAAAGAATGAAATGTGTGCAAGACAAGATAGAAATCGTTTTAAAGGAAAAGTCTTTTGAGAAAATATCCAGAATGACTGAAAAGTCCAGACAACTTGCAGCGTGGTCAAAAGTCTAACCCAAAAACCAATCAAACAAGTAAATATCGGGTTGAGTCTATTTTTATTGAGTTAGTGTCACCTGAACCAATATCTATTCCAAAGTCGGATGAAACTTTAGATTTACCTATTGCTCTTAGGAAAGGTTCTAGAACTTGTACCAAATATCCTTTATATAACTTCTTATCATATCAATGTCTATCTCCATCACTTCAAGCATTTACTTCTAAGTTATCCAATGTTTCCATTCTTAAGAATATACAGGAGGCTCTAAATATTCTTGAGTGGAGGGATGCAGTCCTAGAGGAGATGATAGCTTTGGGGACAAATAGAACGTGGGAGGAAGTTGATCTTCCGAGAAGGAAAATACTAATCGAATGTAAAAGTACAATTCTAATGAATCATTTGAAAGACATAAGGCTCACCTCATTGCTAAGGGGTTACTAAACCTGTGGCATGGATTATTCACAAACTTTTTCCCCTGTTGCTAACTCAAATAATGTGAGAATGTTGCTTTCTATTGCAGTTAATCTAGATTGGACTCTACATCATTTGGATGTAATCCCCTAGGATTTCGCGAAAACTTCGGTAAAAGGACATGCAGACTAAAAAAAATCTTTAAATGCGTTGATACAATCACCAAGGGCCTAGTTTAAAAGATTTGCAAGATTTGTGAAATCTCAAGGTTTCTTACAATAGTTTGATCATACTCTATTCATAAAAACTTTTGTAGAGGGAAGGACTGTGAATCTAATTGTGTACGCAGACAACATTATCCTCACTAACAATGATTTTAAGGAAATTGATTGTGAATCAAATTGTGTATGTAGACAACATTATCCTCACTGACAATGATTTTAAGGAAATTGAAATTCTTAAAAAATCCTTCAAAGGAGTTTGAAATCAAAGACCTAGGGGATCTTAGATACTTCCTAAGGATGGAAATTGCTAGATCTAAGAAGGGCGTAGTAGTCACCCAACGGAAGTATATCTTAGACCTTCTAAACGAAACTGGGATGAGTGGATGTAAACCATCAGATACTCCTATGGAATTTAACTCAGAGTTGGGTGAAGTTAAGGAAGGAATTCCAGTAGATACAGGTCGATATCAACGAAAAGTTAATATATTTATCTCAAACCAAACCAGATATTCCCTTTTTTTCGAAAAATTAATAGATTTCATTATAAATACACACACACACACACAATCTAGAGGACAAAATTAGTATAATCCATAGCATCTAGATTACATATATTTATGGTTCCTAGTAATCATCTACATCTTGAGATCGAGGGGAACTTGTGAAACCACTTAGTCCAGTATTACTCCAATCCCCATCTGCTCTTCATGCTAATTGTCAAATTTGCAGGAATATGCCAATCTGCAATATAGGAAGATGGCCTGAAAAAACATCTCACTGCTTCTACTTTCTTGTTTGAATACTCTACAATTGTGCTCTTTCCAACAAATGTTTCCTTTGTTGTCAATGTGGTAAACCAATTTATGTATACTCCCTATGAAGAACACTTGGAAGCAGTATACAGAATCTTGGGATACTTAAAGGGAACTCCATGGAAAGGATTTTCTTCAAGAAAAGCAATCAAAAGAGAGTTGAAATCTACACTAATGCAAACTGGGCAGGGCCTCTTACTGACAGAAGATCAACTTCTGGGTATTGCACATATCTGTGGAGAAATCTAACAACTTGGAGGAGTAAAAAGCAAAATTTGGTAGCTAGAAGTAGTGTGGAGGCAAGATATAATTCAATATTGCCAACAATCCAGTTCAACGTAATTGAACAAAACATATGGAAATTGACACACATTTTATAAAAGAAAAGGTTTAAAGTGGACTCATTTGCATACCATTTGTACCTACAACGCAACAAGTTGTTGATGTCTTCCCTAAAGGGCTACTACAACAAAATTTTGAGTTGTTTGCAAGTAAGTTGGGCATGATTAATATCTATGCACCAACTTGAAGGGGAGTACTAATATTATAGAAATAATCAGCGAATTATCTCTAGAGATAATTAGTTGATTCTCTATTGATCAGTAGTTGATATTTTATTAATTAGTTGAGATTTTATTACTTAGAGTATAAATAGATTCTTTTTATTTTAAGGAGGTGATTTAGGGTTGTATTGTCCTATATATTCCTTATACTATTCACAAAAAAATTATAGAAGAATTACTTTGTCTTCGTTCTTCAATAACCAATGCCCTCATATCAAATTGGTGTAGAATAAATAGAAGAAAGATTAACTAGTGGCTAAAACTCATGGAAACTAGGAAACATGGGCTGTCTAGTGTTGTTAGGCTGCTAAAAATTCAGATTTTAAGTCTAGAATTCGGCTTGGAACGCTAAAATTTCATATTTGGTATCGATGGGGTTTTTGGGGTTTGATTGCAAGAAATTTAGGTTAGAATTTCAGGGTTTGAGATGGTTAGAATTTAAGTTTGATATGGCTAGAGTTTAGGGTTTTGGTTGTTGGAATTTAGGTGAGGCAAACAAGTAATAGATAGTAGGGAACTAGGAATCACTCCTAAGATCTAACAATCATTCTTAGAAGAAAGCATCACACCTTCTAATTGAAAAATTTGTAAAAAATTCAGGATATCTTGTTATTGAAGGGCTAAGTAAACACATATTCATAGAGAAGTTCCTAGAACTCTTGTTTTATTACAAAATGGTTCCTAAGAAATTGAAATCTTATTCTAATAAAAATTTTATAAGTACTAGACAATTAGGATAACATATCTAAATTACTACTAGTTCCTATCTAATAAGGAATCCTGACATTATCTAAATTTCAGCTCTTATTGTCTTTGTTGTCAATTCAATACCCTTCACCCACCAAATTAAAGTTTTTAATTGACTAACTTTTCCATATTTATTTCTTTTATAGACTTTAAGTTCTTTTGCATTAATATGGACAATTAAGATATGCATACATAGATAAACCCACATGCATAAGTGCATATACGATGAATCACAAAGACTATTGCGGGATCAACTGATAATTTCTTGTGTCAAGAAATTGAAGCATAACTGAAAATAAGATAGCTAAATGACCTTGAGCATTGGATGACATGCAGGAGTTTAATAGATGGTCAAACAATGTTGAGATAATAAACCCAAATTTAATAGGAAACGTAATCGTAAAAGTGAAGAAGTACTTAAGCCCTGTTCTACGATTCAGCAGAAAATCTTGTTCAGAAGTTTATGTTAGTTAATCCAAGGAGCTCTATGAGTCGTTTGAACACATTTCTTAGCTCTAGTCCACGTCTCTCATGACCTGATTGCTCCCTAAAGATTTTGATTGTGACACCTGGAACTTATTGAAGACTTAATAGCAAATCACAGCCGTATAATCTAATTTGAAAATCATTCTTTATCCTGCAACATAACAAGAATTATATGTGATGATTCTTTACTTTCCTATAGCATGTCCCCCTTTGTTGGCGCTAGTTTAACATAATGGAGTCTTATAATACGGGATATCAGAATGATTTACAAAAGAATCATGAAAGCTAGAAAGAAAGTAAAGCTGACGCCACACCCATAATTAAGCAAGTTAAAATCCTCCAATTCAAGAAAAACAATCCCTTTAAACGCTTCACTCTCTTTAAAATTCTGTAACTCGTTTATCAATCTACACAAATTGAAAAGATAATCACCAGAAATGAAGCACAAACAAGCAAATACAAAACCACCCATATGGAAAACAATAAAGAAATGGAAACAAGGAAACGGACCACTAACGAAGAGCTTAGTTTTGGACAAGGATGGTGGTGAAGTAGAAGCCACGACTAGTAAGCCACTGCTATGGCGTCCTCTTCTTTGCTGGATGCATAACTGGCTCCAGCCACTACAATACATTGAAAAGCAAGGAGTTTGCGTTGGGCATGAGGCAATTCGCTTCTTAGTTTCCATATGACCATCATTGTGGATTCTAAAGATGGGTGAAACAGCCCCCGAAACGGTGCTTGCCGCCATTGTTCTTGATGATAAAAAGAACCAAGATTCAGGGGAGAACAATCTAGTCCGTTGTCACTGCGCTGTTTAAGTTAACATGCAGGAGTAGTTTCAAAATTACAAATAAGTATCAACAATATTATAAGCTTGCAATTTTATATAAAATTATTTACAATTTAAATATAAAAAGTACCAAACTTAATGATTAATTCATAGATTTTCAAAATTAAAAATTTGTGTACATCTCTATTTAATTTTACCTAAGGTTCTCCTTCTTTAACCACGTTTACTTGCATTTATTTTTTACCAACTTGTTTTTTTTATATCAATTAAAAATAAACAACAAAATTTTAATTGGTTTTTTAACTTTGAAATTAGTTGTATGAAAGTCATTAAACTTTCATTTTTACTATTTTAACCTCAAATTTTTTAAAACTTTCTCTTATAAATCTTCGTTTCGGTATCACCGTCGGAACTAGCCAAAATAATAGGCATAGCCACATGATAACAACTGCAACGCAAAACACAGAAATCATGTACAGCCTTTATACAAAGGATAGTTCATTACGATTCCATTTTTTTGTCCTTTTACTTTCCTCCACTTGTATAAATCATGTACAGTATTTTTTTTTGCTGAAATGAAATACAGAGATTTTTCTCTCCATCCTCCTGTCTCTATCATTCTCCCATGGTTTTGACATAGTATCAGAGCAGGATATACTTTTGATTCATTAACATTACTCACATCATGTCTAAGAACGACAAGAATGACAGTGATTGTTAGAAATTATATGAACAGATCATATATCATAGGATAATTGTATATGTGTGGAGGAACAAAACATACTTGACTTGATGATTTGTTAGTTTCCACCGATTAAAGAACGCAGAATTCTCCTCTCCTGTTGTTTTCCAAGCACCAGTTTTGATCAGACCAAACACACACTCTCTTGGTCTTCAAACCGTTGCTTTTTCCATTTATATTCCATCTGTGAATAACTATCGATGGTAGTTACTCATGGCAGATGACCATTTGACCCATCATGGGTGTCAAACGGCATCAGTTTCGTTTAACCTTTCTCCTTCCTAACACCGCTACTAGAATGTGCTCTGTGGCGATGAGTATTTCTGGCAATATTGTAGACATACAGTCTTGTCCCAAATGAGGTTTCTTGAGTTGAGACACATGAAAAACAAAGTGAATAGAGGTTTCTGTGGGTAACTCCTTTATAACCTACGATGGTTGTAGTTTTTTAGTATGCATATTGTTTCATTCTATTTTGTGCTCTTTGTAAATGGAACCGTGTTATCTCCATCATTGCTTCTTTATCTTTGAGAGCTTGATCCAACCTAATTTTCCTTAAATCACCAGCGATATACAAAATGTAAACAGGGGGAGAGTACCCATATAAAACTTGGAATCGTTTTATCTCCATCATTACTTCTTTATCTTTGAGAGCTTGATCCAACCCAATTTTCCTTACCAGCGATATACAAAATGTAAACAAGGGGAGAGTACCCATATAAAACTTCAAAGGGTGTTGCGTTGATGGATGAGTGGTATGTTACATTGTAACACCATTTGGCTAGGGTACACATTCACTCCATCTCTGAGGTGTTTCTCCATAGAAGCATCTCAGGTAGATTTTCAAATTTTTTTTGATTACCTCTGTCTATCAATCCTTTTGTGGGTGGTAGACTTTTGAATATTTTAGGATAATGCTTTGTAGCCTAAATAACTCTTGCCAAAACCTGCTAAAAAACGTGAGATCTCTGTCACTAATGAGTGATTCTAGCATCCCATGCAATTTAAAAACATGGTTGAGAAATAATTCCACAATGTATTTCACTAAATATGGGTGTTTCATTGGAATAAAATGAGCATATTTTGTGAATATATTAACCATCACAAATATCATTGAATTTCTCTTCAACTTCAGTAGCCCTTCTATAAAATCTATACTAAGCTCTCTTCAGCTACCTTATGAAATTGTAAGGGTAACCCTAGATAAGCCGATGTATCAAACTTTTTCTTCTAGCAAATCATGCAGTTTTTGATGTAATTCCACACATCCTTTGCTAACCCCTTCTTGTAGAATAAATTTTGTAGTTTCTTTGTGGCTGCCAATACATCAGAGTGCCCTCCCATCGCTTTGTCATGACTAGCGTTGATTAATTGTTCTTTTAATGTATTATTAGCGCCTACCACTAATCTTCTTTTCAACTGTAATAATCCATTTTCCACTTGTAATTGTTTGAACAATTTCTATTATCGTCAATTTTGTAATCATGTCCTATATAGAGTGATCAACTTTTTTGAAATTCTTCCATCAATCCTCCCTGTATTAGTGATACCAAAATCATTAGTAACTTTGAGTTGGTAAACTTGGATAGAGCATCGACTATTGTGTTCTCTTTTTCACTATGGTATTGAACCTCAAAGTCGTAACCCAAGAGTTTTGGGAGCCATGATTGTTGAAAGGGTGTAGATAGGTGTTGCTTTAATTAATATTTTAGGCTCTGTGATCAATTCTCACAATAAATGGTTTGATGCTAAGATAGTGGTGCCAATGTTTTATATAATCATAGCCAAAAACTCTTTTTCATATGTTGTTAGCCTATGATGTCTTAGAGCTAGTGTTTCGTTAAGAAAAGCAATTAGGTGATCATCTTGCTGTAGCATAGCTGCGATGCTCATTCCACTGGTGTCCACTTCTGCCATAAAAGTTTTTGAAAAGTTAGGAAATGCCATAACTGGCGCTATCGTAATTGCTTCCTTTAGCCTTTTGAACGCTCTATTGTCTTTTGGCTGCCATCTCCACCGTGAAGATTTTTCTTTTTTTAGTAATTTTGTAAAGGGTCTTGCAATCAAGCCACATTCCTTAATAAATCTTCTATGATATTTGTAATCCCTAGGAAACCTTTTATCTCCTTAAGGTTCTTCGGTTTCAGCTAGTCTGTAATTGTCCTCATCTTCCTTACGTCAGTTGCTACCCCATTATTAACCTAAATATTAGATTTGTCTTGCTCTAAAAACACATTTACTCCTGCATAAGTATAATTGATTATCTTTTAGAGTCCCCATTGTTGTAGTGAGGTGCTCTACATGTGATTGTAGAAACTGACTATAGATTAATATATCATTAAAAATACCATAATGAAGCGCCGAAGGTGTGGTTTAAATAATTCGTTCATCAACCTCTATAAAGTTGAAGGTGTGTTGGTCAGATCGAATGGCATAATTGATAACTCGTAATGCCCTTCGTGCATCTTGAGTGCTATCTTTAGAATGTCTTCAAGTTGCATTCAGATTTGGTGACACCCCTAACGTAGATCTAGTTTGGTAAACCAGCTGGTTTCATATCATTCATCTAATAATTCTTCTATTAATGGGATAGGGAATTTGTCCTTGATTGTGTGCTTGTTAATCTCACGATAATCTATGCACATCTACAAAGAAACGTCCTTCTTTTTGATGAATACTGCAGGTGATGCATATGGTCTGTAGCTGTGTCTGATGGTTTATTAAATCTCTTACGGATTGTTTGGTGACATCCTTCTAAGCACCCTAGTACCTGTATAGTCATGTATTAATGACTTTTACCCCCTCCTTTAAGTGAATATGATGGTTGTGTTTCCTGTCCTGTAGAGGTTAGGTCGGTTTTTTGAAAATTATGGCAAACTTTGACAACACCTCGTTGATTTTGTCGAATGCGCTCCACTGCTCCTCATTTACTCCTAGTTGTTGGAGTTGACATTCAATCAAAAATGTCAGTTGCATCATGAAGAGTTGCCTTCCCTTCGAGCGTTGTAATGTTTTGTGAAATTCCTTGTCAAATATAACTAGTGATCTCTTATCCGAATTTCTGTTCAATGTCACTAGTTGGCCCTCCCAGTTGAACGTCATGATTCTTTCCTTGAAATTACAAAGTATGTCGTTCAACCCCACTAACCATTGAACTCCCAGTACCACATCATAACCTGCCAGCGATAACACTAGCACATTCTTGGTGAATTGGTTGCCTTGCATTGTCCACATGAAATTCATACAACATTGTTTATATTCTAGCCTCAATCCCTGGCCTATTGTGATTTATATTGGTTATATATCCCTCAAATTGCAATTGTCTTTCTTTATGATCAATGCATCCACAAAATTGTGGGTACTATCATTATCATTCAGGATATGAATCACATTGCTTCGATGTATTTCTATTATCCTCATTTATTTAAAGTTTCACTCATTTAACGGTCCAATCATCGCCTGCATTGACACGTTAGGACAATCAACAGGTAATTATTTTTTATCTCCCTATGTTACAATTCCTATGAAGTCTTCGTATTTAGCCATAACATAAAATTATAGTTGCTTCTTTTTGCATTTATGGCCTAGGTTGTATTTTTGTTACACCAAAAGCAGAGTCCACGTACTCTTTTATCGTCGAACTCCTTATTACTGATGTGCTTACATAGCGCCTTCACCATTGTCAGATGTTTTGAAGTCATCAGAGTAGGCAATATTCTGTCTAGGGATAAACACTTGTTTACATTAGTTATTTGTTGTGTTCTCAAAATTATACTGTAGCTTCCCCCAGGATTTACATTCTTCATTATGTTTCCTCGAGAAAAGAAAGTACTCCCTTTTGCAATCAATATTGCTTCTTGCTTCCTTACTAGCATATATGCCTGGTGTAGGAAAGAGGGTTTATTCAACCTTACTATTACTTCAATCTTTGGTTTGAGGGGCCTCAAGAAAAACCCAATTAGATATTTTTTAGACATTGATAGTTGGTTTGAATAGTGATCGAACTTGACGCAATACTCCATCAACAAACCTTCCTGCTTCAATTCTTTAAAATCTCTTACTGGGTCATCTAATATTTTCATGTCAAAATGTTGGTTGAACATATTCAAAAATTCCTTCCAACCCACCATTTCTACTTTATTTTGATTCCTTGACTAGAGCTTATACCATTCCTAAGCTTGTTCATCTATATGAAGGACTACCATGCTCACTTTTGTCTTCTCCGTCGTTTGATCCAGTTAAAAAAATTGCTCACATCTATACAACCACAATTTAATTCGCTCACCGTCTCATCCTTGTAGGAACCAGAATTTTGTCATTCTCCTGTGTGACCTTATCACTTCTACTAATATGTTTCGAAGTAACTAGAATCGCAATTCCTGACTGTACTCTTTGCTGCTACATGAATTACATGAAAATGACTTTAAGCTCCAACATATGTTTCTTATAATTATCCGGCCTATTTTGTGATCCTAGCAATAGTTTTTTGTTTATGGTTTGAACCTCCATGAGATTCTTATCATTTTCTACTATTATTTGTAACTTAGCTCCACTTGTGCCTTCTGCCATTGATGTTTTTTTTTCCTTGAATCAATTTATAACACCTCACTCTCATAGGACATGTACCCGACATCTTAAGTGATATCCGAGTACGAAGCCTGTAAGAGCGACATGCTAAAAGTCATCGGTTAAAATGCATTGCAAATTGTTTGAAACAAAGTACATATATGCAGAAAATCAACAATCAATTTTGATCCAACTTATTTATAAACAATTTCAATCACAAAATTACAATCATTATTGAACTTATCAGAGTTTTAGTAATCACTTGGGTCTATTACATAATAAAACACTTGCAATCATAAAGTCATTTCATTACCAAATTATAATCATACACTTTGTACAATTCTTGTGGAACATAATTCAAAAATACAAAATTCACTGAAGATATATGCAGGCGCACACTGATCCCGACTTGGAACTCTTACTCGGAGCCTTTTTGGAGTTCTTTACTAAACCCTGAAAGCCATGTTGCAAGTTTTGATGAGTTTTGCGAACTCAGTTGAGTAACCATCCTTGATGGCTCACTCATATAACAAAATTCAATCATTATATAATAACACAGTTCATATAGTCAAACAGTTCATATCAATTTATCATTACATTTTAGCCTTACAAATCATTCAATGAATTTCAATCGTATATGAATGCTATATGCATGAGACTCACATTCATTTTTATTATTGTGACCGAGAGCCTATCACATACATATACAAATACTGGCCCATTGGGCTTAGTCAGAATATAATCATAGAGCATAGCTCTACGTGCAGAAACAATAATCACGGAGCAAAGCTCTACGTGTAATACTCCGATCACAACGCCTTTATCTGAGTATGCATTTATGAAATGCATCAAATACAGAATTAAGTCATGTATAGCAGAAATTCATAATTTACAATCAAAATCTTATAATCATCAGACCTAAGTCCGACATTCAACTTTCGTTGAGAATTCAAATATCATCCATAGGTCATCAAACATAAATCCAGCATTCAACTTTCCAGTTGAGAATCAGAATATTCAAGTAGGTAGTCTCATTCACATACAAGTAGCACTTCCAATGATATTCATATGTATCAAACGCCTTAGACAATTATTGTCCAAAATTTAGTTCACAATTCAGTACATATTCATCAATATCAAATTCAATTTAGTAATAAACAAAACAAATCAAGATGAGACCATCTTAGGTTACTCACAGTACACTCCAATATGCTATTGCCTAAATGGCCCAACAATATCCGACTGGTGTCTAATGTGCTCCTTTGTTAGGCTTTCAATTCGGCTCAAACTTTAGATTAAATCAAATCTCCATGCAAGCAAAATTCATCACAAACTTATGATGAAAACAGGTTGATTTTGGACAGATAGATGAAGGTAACTTTCAACTAGTTTTCTTGGCTATTTTGTGTAACGTAAAAGCTGGTTTTGGTGCAGCAATTTAGTTAGGGCAAATTAGAGAGGAGAAAGTTGGAGCAAATTTCGATGAAGGAAGCAAGAAAGAAAGTAGAAACTTGGGTGCTGGAATTTGTCACATCAACATGCTAGGTGTTAATAACTTATAAAGACATATGTCTTAAAGCATGCTAGCCATTTGTTCAACAATTAAGATGCCACTAATCCACTCATTATGCTACCATTTGTCACCCTTTTATCAGTCCACATGTCGCTCTAAGATTGGTTCAATTATCATTTAATTACTAGTCCATTAGTCACGAATTTAACTATGCTAAATGTCACTCAAATTTAGGCTTAATCATCTAAATTTTTCATGTATCAATTTATCCTACCACTTGGCATTTTTCCTTAGTCCAAATATACCTAAAATTCACTAAAAATTATAAAATAATACTAATGGTCTCCAAATAAAATTTTAACACAAATAACTAACAATTCACATTTTAATCAGATTTATAAATCAATTATACCCGAAAAATGTCAATGAATGCATATACAATCATATTCATGTGCAAAAAAGTGTATCTCATATTTAACTAATGCATAATGTGCATTTCTTAATTTCTCAGTACTTTGTCATAAATCACAATTTTAGCCTTAATATGGATAACGGAATGTTACACAATTGCTTTGATACCAATTGTTGTCTTTTTTTTATAATCTTGTATATGCGTTCAAATGAAAGAGAGAGAAAGAAGAGATACAAAAATCGAGAGAGAATATTCAGAAGAGGAAATAGCCAATTATGTTATACTTATCTTCTTCAATCTGTTGCTACATTGTTTAAATATAGGTAGAAGAGAAAATAAGATAGATGTTGGTCTTGGGTTACAATCGTGGCACTTTATTTAAAATGATGCATCTCATGCTTAATGGCTTAACGTTGTCATTTTTCATTACTTATATGATCATTTGAATTTCCCACAATGCACTTATCTTCTTCATTAGTTTTTTTTAATAATTGTTGACGGAATAAAATTGGAAGCTTCAAGGAAGACGAGGTTTAGGGTTTTGTGTTGGTATGCATATTTTATTTGTTTAGGGCTAATAGCCTAAATGAGCTTTTCTTTTCTAAAGCTTTAATTTTAATGGTGACTTTTAGCCCAATAAGTATGTACATGTATGTTAATAGACTAAAGGTCTATAAGATTTATCTTTTGCCTCCTTAATAATGTGATTAGGGTACAAGATACCATAAGTTCTTGAATTGACCACCTATGCTTCAGTTGCTTTCAAGACATATAGAATGAATTATAGTAGACTTAGAATGTCGAAGACTGCAATTGAATATTCAAACCCTCAATATCATAGTATACAAATTTTTATTTGGTATAGTAATAAGAAATAGAACATAGACCAAAAAAATAGTAATTCAAGTTTTGATGAGATGAACCAATTTCATTTTGACCTATTTACGGGAAAAATCTAATTTAAAGTTGAATTCATTGCCTCACCTAATCTCATTTAAAGCTCAATTTATAGGATTCTCGTGCCATTGAAGTCTTTCAATTTGTTTTTATTTAATAAGAAATGAGATACTTATTGAAAAAATTATTATTAGTGGTATAATCTTTTCTTCAAACTTTTTAAGAATTATAGAACTAATTTGTTCATAAATTAAAATGTTAAATATTTTATATTTAAATTTTACTACAAAAATAAGAACTTAATTCCTATCATAAAAATACATCATATTCACCCTCAGTTGAATTTTACTGTATTAGTTGACTTAACTTTTTGTTTTTTCCTCGCTAGTGAAAAAAAAAATCATATCAAGAATTTACTAAACACAAGTGGCATTGATGATTAGATTAAAATAAGAAATAAAAAAACTAGAAAAAATATATATATATATATAATACCTATAACCTCCCATTCTCTCTCTTTCCTTTTGAAGTCTCTAACTACCATAACGTTAATCTCCATCAATCCTCAATTCATAAAATTTCTAATTTTTAGTCCCTCATCTAATTGAGGTATTGTCTGATTTTGTGTAGTATTTCTTTTTTATGCCTTAATTACCTCATTGATAAATTTAAGGATGACACAGGTCAAGTTGGGTTAGCTACAACCATTTTAATTCACTCAAGTTTGAGTCTAATAAGATTTTATATAGTACAAAGTTTGTTTGAGCTTGAACTCATCCAACTCCCCCCAATCGGACCTAAATATTTGATGCCTCAAACTCACCCTCGTCGCCTTATGCCTTCGATTGAGGGGGCTTTTGTAAACTTAACCAAACAAGGCATGCATCTCATACACAGATATTTACGTCAAGACATATGCATTAAACAACATATAAACTGTATATATATGTTAAGCAAAGCAACGGAAGACAAGGAATACCTCCAGCCATTGCCTCCAATGTTTCTGAACGTGTTGATGAAGATATGAGTTTTCTATCCTCTTCCATAAGCAACAGAGATGGTGTGCTCAACAATTTTGCTCGGTGAGGATAGGACCTTTAAGAGGTTGTTTTTAACAACCTAAAACCACTCAATACTCTCTGGCCATCACAGAGAAGAAGAGTCGGGTAGATGGGCAACCAAAAATAGTGGGTAGGGAATAACCTTTTAAATGGACCATAATGAATAATAATGAAAATAAAACTTACAGCTCTTTGACCAAAGATTTGATCAACAATAATAGTAAAGAGTCACAACATCAACAATGGATCAATATCGGTATCATAATGACAATACTATCAACACCACCTTCCATTAGACCATTACAAACAACGCAACATAGAAAACTGAAGAAGCAAAGACAAACAAAGAAATAGAGAAGAGAAGAAAGATGATGAAATCAGAAGAGGGAGTTGCTACGACAGTCATAAAACAAAGATATTCATAGAGATGGAAGCGGCAATAATATAACAGAGAAATTAACAAAAAGAAAAATAACCAAAGATTGCTTGAAGTGGAAAAAATATAGATTTTGTATATATATATATATATATATATATATATATTAGGCTTCAAGCTAGGTACGAATGTGGAGCCTAGGGCTGCTTTCCAAACTGTATTACTAAGCCTTGTTAAATTGCTTTTGATACAAGGAAACGAGTCCTTGAACTCGGTAACAACGATGCATCAAATTAAAGTTTTATTTTAAATGTATCTATTTGGACTTTATAAAGTGACCAAAATTTATCTAAAAGATTTTTTTGATTGTCGTAAGACCATTTTGTTTCATTTATATTTTTGTAGTGAAATAATAATTAAATAATACATGAAATTTAGAAATAAATTAATTAAGTAAATACTTTTATTTCAATCTTGTATATTATATCTAATAATAAAATTTTATTATATTTTATTAAAATAAAATTAAAAATTTGTAAAAATTCATTGATAATTAATATATTTTAATTATTGAAACTGATATTATTATTTAGAATTGAATATTTGATATTTTAAAAAAATTAATTAAAAATTAAAATAAATTAGATTAGCCATCATCATCATCATCACCATTATTATTATCATCATCATGTTGCATGTTTCGTTTAAGTTATAATTGTTCGCGTTGATTCTCTAGTAATAAGATCAGCTAAGCCTTATTTGGCCATGAATAGTTATAATATATTCAGTCAATTCTAAACTATTTCACACTTTGCATCACTTATATGTTTATCTCTTTTAATTTTGCTTTTTTTGATTACTTAACCTTCAGAAGTTATAACTTAGAGATGATCGAGTCATTTTTATTACCTAACATGTATCTTTGAATAATTAGTTCCCATTTTAAGGGATATTAATTCACTTCATTTACCTTTCAAAAAATTAAATTATGGAAAAATGAAAAATTAAAATTTTATGATTTTCATAAAATATGAAAATTTGAAAAAACTAAAAAAGAAACTAAAAACTCAATAAAACATGTCTTTTAGTAAACTTAAAAATAAAAATAAAAACTACATTAGAATCAAATAAGGCCTTAATTATTTAGTAAGCTTGAAAATTTCTTTACTCCAAATTCTATGCATGTAGAATTCTATTAAGTTAAATGAACTTAAGATGCTATTTCATAATCATAAAGTTTTAGTATAAAGACTACTTGGAATAACATGAAAAATATTTTATCAGTTACATATAGTGACTTTATTAGTTAGAAATGTTAACAACTATGCAATGTATATTATATGAATTGTATGAAGTAGTTGAAAATACTTGGAGATTTTAATTTCAATAATTTGAAGACTCACAATGTTAATATGTAGAAGTGACTAAAACGTATAGTGCAAGGTTAATAGTCTATAAAGATGAGCTAATATTTGATGCAAGATCATGTGTACAAATTTGAAATTATAATTTTTCTTATAGATGATGATAAATTTAGAGGCAAGGTATAAAAAGTTTATTAAAAAAATAAATAAAGAATTAGTATTATTGGAGGTTAAAACATAAAAGGAAGTTCAATAGCATTTAGTTCGAATAACATTAAACTATTAAAAACATAGCAAATAACTAGTAAATAAAGATCAATTAAGAAAAATAATAGACCTACATCACTTATAGGGAATTCTAATTATCACAAAATTTTTGTGAGGCATAAACATTTACATGATGACCTATTGCCTAAATCACCAAATGATGATATGATATTTAATTCTTGACTTGAAAACATTAATGCTTATGCATCATCTTTTATGTCCTAAGCTAAAGAGAAATTTCATACTTAATTATATGACTTAAATGGCATGACATTTAAAAATAAGATTAAGCTCAACTTGTATACAAAAGCATCTCAAAATAGCATGTAACAATCTCATTTATCATTATAGGTCTCAACATTTATCAAAAGGCAGTACATGTGCCTGCATTCATCATAGGTCATATTTCAATCAAAGAAGCATGTCATTTGTGAATTCATATGCTAGATCTTTAAGTCATATGAGGAGAGCTCATAATCTTCCACATATTTAAAAGAGAGCATTATATCACCTACATCATCTATGAAGACTTGAAAATGCATATACGCATATTTTTATAGGTCTTTTTTCATGTGAAAATAACACTTTCAATTCCTTTCATATGAGATGTCATTTTTGTAGTGATATATATATATACAAGTAATAACCCCCCATAAGAAAGGAAGATTTGTAAGGGTTCCTCTTTACCTGAAAGAAGACATATATATGAAAGGCTTTTCTTTGCCTATTGAAGAAGGTCTTGGTGAATTCTTAAGTGAACATAGGCTAAGGATATTTTGATTAAATCACTACAAAAATTTTATTTATATTTCATTACTCTATTTGGTTATTGTTGTGATTGATTTATGATTGTTATATATGAAATTATCATAATCATTCATTAACATAGACAATTCATTCATTTGTTTTAAAATAAAGATAAAATTGTACATAACAATTCAGCCTCCTTTTCTATGCCATCCATAAACCAAAACCACCTTGCTTCATTGTATGGGAACATATATAAAACCTCTTGAACTATAAAACATTGAACTCTTGATTTCTTGGTAACTAACTATTACCTGGATTGCTTATTTTAAGCTTATTAATGTAACCATATAGCTTCATGTAGTCATTTATGTTGTCCCTTGCTCTTACTTTGTACATCTTTTTCTTGGTAGTCTAATATATTAATGAATTGACAAAAATATTAAGCTTCTCTTTGAAGTCTTAAAACATTTTTTTTAACTATTTTAATACTAAGCTTATTGAATATTTGTTGTTTAAAATGCCAAGTAAGGAAATTTGTTGACACCAATCTTAGTTTGTTGGTAGTGAAGCAAAAATATTTTGGGTTGTAAGTTTTCATCTTCAAACATGTAGCACCCCACTCCCACAAGACACGTACCCGACATCCTGCGTGATATCTGAGTTCGTGCCCTGCGAGGGCGGCGTACTAGAACACTCAATCAGTCAAAACTCAGTACAATTTTTTTTTGAAATCACAAACATAATATGCGGAAATCCATAACCAAGTCAGGCCCGCTTTATTCGCAAACTTCTTCAAGCATAAAAATACAATCAATAGAATTTTTAATAGCCATTTGGACCCTTTCACAAAAACAAAACACTTTAATCATTAAATCTTTACATTACAACATAAATCATATACACCTTTTTACAAAACTTTCGGAATACATAATTTGATACAAAAGTTACGGAATATACAATTCGATACAAAATGAAAGAAATACAATGCAGATGCGAACTGATCCCGACCTCTATCCCTTACTTGTATGCTATAGGGATACTCCCGTTTGCTTAACGGGGTATTCTTCTGATCCTAAAAACTATTTACAAAATTTGGGTGAGTTTTGCGAACTCAATGAGTGGCCATCATCGAGGCTTACCCAATCACATAACACATAAATCACATTTACATCATTTCACATTTTACATTTCACATTCAATACAATTTAATCATTCATATTATGCATATATAGTGTGCATGAGACCCACTTTCTATTTATTACTTTGTTGTGACCGAGTGCCTAAACTGTCCCGCACTTATTAGATACCGAGCTTATTAAACATTGAGCTTGGGGCTCTGAATCACTTTATTAGCTTGAGGCTCTTTTCACACTTTGAGCTTTAAGCTCTAATCGGTGGCTACTCTGGTCACAACTCCCATTATCTGATCATGCATTCATGTATGGAATGCATCTCACATTTTTAATCAATCATATCATGAAGCACATAGTTCGTCACATTCACATTCAAGCAGCACTTTAATATCCCATTCACATTTCACAATCATCGGACCTTCTGTCTGGAATTCAACATAATCAATCACATTCATATAAGCATTCAGTAGTCAATGAATATAAAAGTTCAAACAAAACAAACAATAAAAAGAGTCCATCTAGGTCTACTCACAGTATGCTCCAGATTATCTTTTGCTTCCAAGGTCTGGAAATGTCTAGATGATAGCTCTCAATACGATCCACTATATTATGCAAAACATACACATATCACAATTTGCACAATTATAAGTGTTTAATAATGCACAAGTATGCAATGAAATATATACCATGCAAGTTCATGACAATCCTGGGTATTTTTTCCATTATTCTCATCACATAAACATTTTGATTACCAACTCACATAAGTACCATGTATACTTATGGTCTATATCCTAATAAAAGCTTTAAAATCACACTTCATAACTCATTGATCAAAATTCCAGATTTTCCCAAAAACTGACTTTTGGGTCTACTATTATTGATCATTTAGACAATGTAAATTGGGAAATTTGAGATCACTTTCTTCTATAGAATTTCTCCCCTTTGTCTTAAGTTTCTAATGACACCAAGATCATTCAATTTGAGTCAGTATTGTAAAAGTTATACTCCAAATATTTTTGGACCGCTTTTATTATGAGACAGTATCTTATACTCAATGTCCACCCAGAAATTGAAATTCCTAGATTCCTATTCAGATTTTTTTCCTTCCAATAATTTATAGCCCTATGTCTCTAGTTTACTCCAAATCAATAATTACTCCATTTGGATGACTATAGAAGAAGATATGCCTAAACTACTAAAGTATGTTTAGTATAGAGAAAAGTTCGCAACGACGAACTCACAAAAGTTCGTCGTGGCGAACTCCTCCAAAGAAGAATTCTCATGAAATTTTCACATGTTAGTCGAGGAGAAACCTAAAGTTGGTCGCGGCGAACTTTACCTGAATGAAATCCTCATTAAATCCTTTAAGTTCGCCGCGGCGAAACAAGGAGTTTGTCACTACGAACTTCCACAAACGCATACTCAGTTTTTCAAATTCAGATCATATTTTGAGACTTTTATAAATAGATTTTGAATTCAACTTCTCAATAAAAATGTAGCTATACGTCTCTATTTAATCCAAATTAAGAATCATTTCATTTGGATAACTAGAGAAAAAAGTTATAACAAAAAAAATTGAAGTATACTCAATGCACATTTTTCTAGATTTCCAGCTCTTTACTTTTCACATTCAACACCAAATGCCTAATCTATCACTTCTAGCTCACTTATTTATCATTTCACCATTGTTCTAACTCCATTTCAACTCCAAAACATTCACAAATCAATTCATGATCTATATTTGATCATTATCCAAAAATAGAATATAGTCATTTTCCCATTCATAATTGATTTCCTACACTTATCCTAACACCATTATATGGATCATCCAACTTCCAAAACATACCTATAATTAATGATCATTTACAATTACAAAAATATGACATTTACATAGATTTTTCACCATCCATGTCACGCACATTCAACTCACAAAAATCAAGTCATCAATCTCACATTTCTCTTCATTCTAGTTTCATTTAACAATATCCATAACATTTAAAGCATAACTTACTTGATTTAGCTTCCAAATCTTCAAAATCACCATTAAACCCTAACTCTTTCATCTCTACCATCATCAACTTTCATGGAGGAAATAGGTTGTGTCTTTTACTGAGAATGAAGGAGAGAGCAAGGTGGAAAAGTAGCATGAAAGATGAGATATGAAGGGTTAAAACTCATGAAGAAGAGAGGGAGATAAGAAGCTACGAAAATGGCGAGAACAAAAACGAACTCCAATAGCTCTTTAAGAGAGAGCATCGTGAATGAAAAAATAAAAAATGGGAGGGGCTTTTAATTAAAAGAGTAGTGGCCTTAAGGCATTGTTTGGCAAGTGATATTTGTCACTTGCCACATGTCCCATTTCTAAAGCAATTGATTGGTTCTTTCATTTAACTAGTCCCTATAAACTTCAATTTCTACCCCAATTGTTCCCCAATTTTCAATGACACTTGTCAATAAATCCTAAAGTCATTTATCAAAATTGCCATTGCCATTGGATAGTAATTTCTACTACGGTTTAACAATTGTTTTGCCACTTGGCAATTTTCCTAGTTCAAAAACGCTCAATAATTTCTAAAAATTTCTTCAAAAATTCCAAAAATTCTAAATCAAATTATTCACTCCCCAGATCAATTTTCAACATATAAAAATCACATTTCTCATTGTACTCATATTTATAAACAATTATACCTAGAAATTGTCAATGAATGCACTTACAATTATTTTTATGCGCAAAGATTCAATATTCACATGTATGTGCATATCATGTAATGCATGAGCATGAAATGTGTTTCCTAATTTCTTAGTAATCTCTCACATTTACTATTTTAGCCTCAACATGGGTAACGGGATGTTACAGCTAAACCTAGTAAACTCCTCACTTCTGCTATATTCTTTAATGCTTCCCATTAACCACTTCTTCTATTTTCCTTGGATCTACATGTACTCCTTGTTCTGAAATTACATGTCCAAGAAACACTACTTCCCTTAGCCAAAATTTACATTTATCGAACTTGGCATACAACTCTTTCTTCTTCAATGTCTCCAAAAGAATCCGTAAATGTTCCTCATGCTCCTTGTCACTCTTAGAATAAACCAATATATCATCAATAAAGACAATGATAAATCGGTCTAAAAAAGGTTTGAAGACTCTATTCATTAAATCCATGAAGCCTGCAGGGGCATTCGTTAGTCTAAAGGGCATGACGAAGAACTCAAAATGCCCATACTGTGTTCTAAAAGCAATCTTTGACGCATCAGACTCTTTTATTCTCAATTGGTGGTAACCTGATCTCAAGTCTATCTTGGAGAAGACTTTTTCCCCTTGTAATTGATCAAACAAATCATCTATACATGGAAGCAGATATATATTCTTAATAGTGACATGATTAAGCTTCCTACAATCCATATACTTTCTCAATGATCCATCTTTCTTCTTCAAAAAAAGAACCGGAGCTCCATAAGGTAAAGAGATAGGTCTAATATAACCTTTCTCTAATAAGTCTTCTAACAGCTCTTTAAGTTCCTTCAATTCTTCTGGAGACATTCTGCAAGGTGGAATTGATATCGGTGCAGTACTTGGAAGAAGCTCGATGGGAAACTTAATTTCCTTAGGTGGTGGTAGTCCTAGTAATTCCTCTGGGAAGACATCTAGGAATTCCATGACTATAGGAATGTTTTCTAACTTTCCTCTTTATACCTTTGTGTCTACCATATAAGCCAAGAATGCTTCACATCATTTCTTCATCATTTTCTCTTGTTGGACCCCGATTTTTGAGTGAAAATAAGAAATATTCAAAAGTAGATGAGTTGATTGAAATTAAGTTGAAAATCAAGAAATAAAGAGAGAAAATGTGAAAATATGAAAATATGAAAAGTTT
>JAOTIZ010000004.1:26507084-26520547 GCA_027123425.1 Erythroxylum panamense
TAAAAAAATTAATATTCGGGCCCTCCTATATTAAATTTGTGGCTCCGTCACTGATTAATATCCTCATTCATTTTAAATGGTGGACTTATGAAAAAGTCAGCATTCTTCCACGGAGGATATAGGTGAGTAAACTGTGCATGAGAATCTGGACAATATTCTAACAGTTTATCTCGAAGTCCAGTATAATGTGCAGGAACCTAGGATAGTTCAAACACATTTTTCATATCAGTGTATGGACTGAATGGTGATCGATACCTGAGACCTATAGGTAGGATCTGCAAAGGTGATGCTTTACTGTATGTATCCATTCCAATAAGAATATCTAGGCCTGGTAGATTGCTTCCAAGTACTTTAGTCCAAACTATACATTGAGGAAAGAAGCAAATGTCGATTCGTCTTCTAGTAATCAACCTAATCTTGATTGTATTACCATCAGTAGCAGTAAATACTCATCATAAGAGGTCCATACATCAGATGATAAAATATTGGGCTCTAGAATTGATGAAGATGGAAGAAAGAAAGTATATAAAAGTTGGTAATTGGTGTGAATGAGAATTGAATTTTTGATGTTTTTATTGAAACTGGAAATTTGGATTTTGTGTGTGTTGTGGATCTGAAATGGAAGTAAGGAAGATGGTTAATGCATCAAATGTTTTGAGTATAATGTGTGAAAAAGAGAAAAAGTCGGAAAAAGAATCAACGAAGAAGAAGAAAATTAGGTGCACTGAAGAAGAAGGAAGCACGACCACGACTTCGTTGATAAACGTACGAGTCGCAATCATGCTTTTGCATGATCATGACTTCGTTGATTCACTCGGTGTATCGCAGTCGTGCATGTGCATAATCGTGGCTTCCCTATTTATCCGAAAGAGGTTGTTTTCTGAACATATTTTGATCTTTTTATTATAACTTCTTCACCCCACATCCAAATGACTTGATTCTTGAACCAATGGAGTTATAAGACATTGAGTTTCATCCCCACCAAAACTTATAATCATCTGCAGTGGATTGATTGATGAATTTAAGATGGAAATGTGATTGTGCTGAAGTTTGATAACTAGGATGATTTTACTGAACATGCGTCAGTATTTTGTTTATATCTTGATCTGTAGATTTCCAAATGGAGTGATTCTTGATTTGAATTAAACTAGATTCATAACAATATGGATGTTTTTTAAGAGATTGAATTGTAAATTTACCTCTAAGAATTTCATAATCTGATTTGAAATAGAGATAAGAATTCTGTTGAAGTTTAAGAACAGTCTGAAATCTTTTGAGTATAACTTTCAGTATACTAAACCAAATGGAATGATCTTGGTTTCATTAGAAACTTAAGACATGGGAGAACAATTTCTAAAAGGAAGTGTTACTTATGGATCTAAATGATGATGCAAAGTAGACCCGAAAGTCTGTTTTGAAGAAAAAGCTGGAATAGTGAATGAGTGTATGAATTCTGGAACTTTTGGAATACAATTGATTTGTACTTCAGTTTACTATAGAGATATACCTGGGAATATGTCATTGAATATTATGTTACATGATGCATTTATATAAATGCTTATTCAGTTACATGAAATTATGGTAATATGAAATCGTGTTTGTTTGTATATAGAAGAGCAAGTAGAGCGACGATCTTCAAATATTGCCGAAACTTCAAGGCATTAAGCAAACAAGAACAACAATCAGTAATCTCTAGGATGCTCACACTTTACTTTATTCTATTCAGTACTGAATTGAATTGTGTTTTATGCTGATCATGTTCTGAACTCGAGACAATGAATGTTTGAATTGTTTGATGCATGTGAATATGATTGACTAATTATTTTTGTACATGAAATTAACTTATTTGGTTTTGTAATTGTCAAGTCCTAGTCGTGAGTAAATAGACATGCTTAGAAGGGTCTACAACTACTTCTGGATACTTCGGTATCTAGACTTCGGTCTCTTCTGGACACTTCAGTGTCAAGACTTTGGTCTCTTCTGGACATTTCAGTGTCGAAACTTCATTTTCTTCTGGACACTTCGATGTTGAGACTTCGGTCTCTTCTATTTAGTGATGCCACTGATGGTATCATTTGTATAAGTCCCGTTACCCACTTCTGTCCATGGATTAACGGTCTAACTCATTTTGTATTTGATCTCTGATAAGTTTTAATAAGAAACAAACCATAATTTAATCTGATGAGATAACACCCTATTCTGAAAATTAGTTCTGTATTTTGTATGTTTTGATCTGCTATTGAAGTGATTGACTTTAGCATGCGAAGAGGTTTTTATTAATAAATCATACTCTGTTCTTGAAATTGAATATGATTGAGATGCTTATGTTATCACATGATCCTGTATTAGTTGTGGTTAAACATATATTAGTTATTACTCGCTAAGCTATATGCTTGGCACGGTGGATTTGCCTCGTGTAAGTTCTGAGTGAAGATTGTAAAGGCTAAGACTAGTCAACCATAATGGCCATTGAAGTCTGAGTCTTGTTGTCAAAATGTATTTTTTATTTTTGACTTGTATTTGAATTTGTATGAATGTTTGTAATAACTATAATACAGGCTAGTTTCTGAACTTATGATATGTAATGCATGTTTGTTTGAGTTGCTAGAAATGTATGTAATGAATGTCTGGTATGTTTTGAAATGCTTCCGGATCGCAATGTTTGTTTCTGTTTGTAACTCTGGTGTGACACTCTCTTATCTTCCCAGGAGGTATTGGGGCGTCATAGCTAGCATGATACATTGAACTCTCTATTTGTATATTTCGTTTCCTCTATAGTAATACCTTTTTCATTTAAAAAAAAAACCACTTTTACTATTCCTTCTGGATAAGTAGTCATATGATCAATTTTTGAGAAGTACCCTTTAAGTTTATTGTGATAAATTAACAATATTATACCATCTTGTCTAATTAAAAAGAAAGGTTAACATATTAAAAATGTCTAATCTTTTAAGATTTTTTCAGTTTAATGTCTAAATTTTTTAAATTTTCAATTGAGTGATTAACCTTTTAAAGCCTTAGTAATTCGATTCAAAAGGTTTTTTTTAATGATCTAGCTAATAGATGGACATCATTAAAAAAAAACCTTTTGAATTGAATTGTTAAAGTTTTAAAATTTTGATCTCTCAATTGAAAATTTTAAAAGATTGGGTAGTGAAATGGAAAATTTTTGAAAATGTTAAAGAACTTTAGGATTGGTTATCCTTAAAAAAATTTAATTTAATTTAATTTAAAGAGATAGGTCTCATCCGATCCATCATATAAGGTTATTAATACGACTTTCCATGTTTCCTTAGTTATAGAAAGATGAATAAAACGCAGCCTTAATAATAAGACTTATGAAGATAAAAAGTAAGGCATTTTTGTTTCTATTTTAGTTTTTGATTTTCTGTTTTTATTTTTATGTTTAGTATAAAAAAATTTGTTTACTTAGATTTTTCCATGTTTCCTTAGTTATAGAAAGATGAATAATAAGACTTATGAAGATAAAACGTTAGGCATTTTTGTTTCTATTTTAGTTTTTGATTTTCTGTTTTTATTTTTAAGTTTAGTATAAAAAAATTCTGTTTATTGGATTTTTTGTTTTGATTTCTTACTGATTTCAAAAATTATGAAAACTATAAACATTAATTTCTATTTTTTTCATTTTTGTCATAATATGGTTCTATCAACTAAATATATATTATTTACTTATTTAATATATTACTAATAAGAGTTATGGTCAATATTATTTTATTTAATTTTTATAATGACTTTAAATTTTATATTTTTAAGAATAATTTAATTATTTAATAAAAATATTTTAATTTTAAATGTTTTAAAATATATAAATTTCAAATTAAATAAAATTTAATAATTGAATATATTAAATTATTAATAATTTTTACTTATTAAGTTATTTATTTGAATAAAACATAGTATGTCTTTGATTTATAATAAATATTATATAATTTATTTTAAAATAAATTATATACTTAATTAATTCATAAAATTAATTTATCTTTACATTTTTATCTAATATTTAATTATTATTAATAATAAAAATATGCCTGAAATGATATTGATAGTAACAATTAAATAAAAAATTGTTTTTATATTAAGATAAAAACTAAAAAAAATAAAAAAAAATGAAAAATGGAAGTGAAATCAAACTTAAGATTTTACTCTCAGTAATCCAACTTGCCAAAAACAGGAATCTTCAACTGCGGGACATTTGCAATGGGGTATCTAACTTTATAGGAAGCATTAATTCAATTTTCACAAGTTGAGACCGTAATTAATATTTGGTACTAATAGAGAATATTCCGAAAATGTCTTGATGAACAATAATTGATGGTGTTAAAATATTCGATTCGGAATTAATTATTTAATTGTCAAGTAAGCTTGACTAGTTCTTCGAAAATAAAGCTCATTGGATTGTAGGCATCTAATTATACATATATATATATTGCACGTAAATGGTTGAATCGCAGTGCCCGTGTTTGTCCACCACCTATTCTTCAGTTGCTTTCAGGACATAAATTTTCATCTTTCTAGTGGTAGATAATGCTTAAAATATTTTCTTTGAAGAACGATAGTGATTTTATAGAACTAACCTCTCCACAAAGTAATGAAATTATAAAATATGTGTAATTGATATACATGGACGTCGACGGGACAACGGGATAAACTAATTTACTGTGACCCACCTTTGAGCAAATTATTACGTACGTTAATTAATTAATATTGTGCATTAATCTAATACTAAAATAAGCATTAATCAATTGAGCATGGTGGTCTAGAGTCCAGACCGACCACTCACATAACACGAATAAAATGTGCACGAAAATTTTGTTTCCCCAGGAATCATATGTTTGATCATCTTCTGTTCAAGTCAACGTCCTAACTAATGTTCATCTTTCCAAGGCCATCTCTGTATATGCTACTCGTTTTCACTTTTTATTTCCGTTTACTGCTCCTAATCACTTTATAAATTTACTTATTTGCTCTTTCTAGCAGTTAAATATAATTCGCTTCTCTTGTTTCTTAGGGAAGCACGCCTATAAATAGTCTCTAAAACAACAAGAAATTTGCCAAGCTTTAAGCTTTATCTATAAAAGTACTCAGCTAAACAAGTGTTAACAGACCAAGAACATAACAAAGTGTCATGGCTACCTCTCTTAGTTCTTCACCCCTCATTTCTCAACAACTCAGCAATCCTTCAACAACTTCCAACAGAAGGTAAGCTCATGACCTGCATCGATCCCAGACGGGATTTTCAAAACATAAAGAGTTGTCACTAGTTATTGCAAAATTTTTGTAGGCTTGAAGGAAAGGTGGTGCTGATAACCGGAGGCGCCAGTGGCATCGGCGAGTCCACGGTGAAATTATTTGTTCAACATGGAGCCAAGGTGGTGATTGCAGATATCCAAGATAACCTCGGCCTCTCCCTTTGCAAGCAACTGGGCTCCGAGGACACCATCTGTTATGTCCACTGTGACGTGAGCTGTGAAGCTGATGTGGAAAGAGCCGTTGACACGGCGGTGTCCAAGTATGGAAAGCTTGATATCTTGTTCAGCAATGCTGGAATTTCAGGCAAGTTGGACCGGAGAATCTCGGTTTGTGATACGGAAGAGTTCAAGAGGATCATTGATGTCAATTTGTTTGGACCACTCTTGACTGCCAAACACGCCGCCAGGGTAATGATTCCGGCGAAGAAAGGCTGTATCCTGATCAATGCCAGTCTTGTTTCGGTGATGATAACGGCTAACGCACCATACGGCTACGTGACTTCGAAACATGGAGTGGTGGGGTTGATGAAGAACTTATGTGTGGAGTTGGGTGCTCATGGCATAAGGGTTAACTGTGTTTCACCCTTCGTATGTGCGACTCCGATGATGGAGAAGGCCACCGGGTTGCCGAAGAAAGAGGCAGAAGGTTTGAATTGTGCAGCGGCAAACCTAAAAGGGGTTGTACTGGAAGCAGAAGACGTAGCATGCGCGGCCTTGTACCTGGTGAGTGATGAGGCCAAGTATGTGAGTGGCGTGAACTTGGTCGTCGACGGTGGTTTTAGTGCTACTAGCTCCGCTTTGTCAGATGCAATCAAAAGCCTCCTTTCCTAGTTTAAACGTTGGAGTTTCTGTTTGAATCGAGAATTCTAAAGTTTCAGTAATGTATTGGAAACTCGGGATGATTATTTCTCGACTATATTAGATATGCTAAATAAAAGACAAGTCTTCGATAAACTTATTTGCATAACTTTTCTTCACAATTTAATTTTGCTTGAATTATAAAGTTTTTACTTGTCAACAATCTTGATACGCCTTCAAATCATTTATGTTAGAAGATATAATATGTAACAACTTGTCTCGAAAGGTAACTTAGAAGGGAAAGGGATTTCATGAAGTTTGATGAAAGTTCTTCATTTTATAAATATTGATCCCCACAAAATTAGAATGTGATACGTAAAAAGTGAAAATAATAACATTGTTATTGATATTTGAAGACGAAAAAAGATGATTATCTTCCGACCCATTTTACATTCAAACCCAAAACATTTTACTAGCTTTCTTTAAGGGATTATGAAAATATAATAACCAACCTTTCAAATTTCATTTATGAAATTGAGCAAGCACATTACTTGTTCATCAAAACACATTGTTTATACTGATGAGGTCTATGGTGGAGCAGCACAGGCTCCTTTACCCTTAACCAAGGTCTCGACTTCGAGTTTTAAGAATGAAGTCACTTTAAAAGCTCATGAGGGAGAACTTTGCAGCCTAAAAGGGTCTCTAATTTGGATTAGTTGGTTACCCATGTGGCGTCGGATATCGAGTGGTTTAATAAAAAAAACACATTGGTTATCATGTAGTTCAATTGGACCTCCTTTCTCTTATTATTAATCAAGTAGAAGGACCAAATTAGAGTTTAATATTTTTACCATATTACAATTTAAACTCAAACGTTACAGTATGTTCTAAAAAAATTTCTAACTTGAAAATCTACTATTGTGGACATTTTAGTAGCTAAAACTTCAACAACCATTGGCTCAATACTTCTGGAGTATTACAAACAAGCAACCTCTGTAGTCATCTGCAACATCCCGTACTCATATTAAGAGTTAGGACCCAAAATTTCAATACATGTGAGCTCAAAGAGAGATTAAGGAAATGCATTTTTCTTGCTCATGCATAATGTTAGCATATATGCATATAAATATTGAATCTTTGCACATAAAAAAGTGGTACATGCATTCATTGACAACTTCCAGGTATAATTGTTGTTAAATGTGGTTTTTATAAAAAATGAGAAGTAGAGGGAGTAGAAAGAGTGATCTAGGTATGAGTTGTGATATGGAAAGAGATGGAAACAAAATTGGTAGTGATCTGGAAAACATTCACTGAGTGTGCTTCAGTATTTTAACGACAAATTTTTCTCTAGTTATCCAAACGAGATGATTCTTAATTTGGATTAAATTAGAAATATATGGCTACATTTCTTATGAAGACATATAATTTAAATTCTATCTTTAAGAATCTCAAAGGTTGTCATGAAATTGAGAACTAGGTGCAGTACATTGGATGAATGTAAAAATTCATATTCTATATTTGGGGGAAATTCTGGATTAATCTAGGCTGATTTAGGCAAATGTGTCTTCTGAAAAGTTGTAAGGCTTTCTTTTATCTTTCTATAGGTATATAGGATGAGAATTTTGGACATTGGAGTTTGAAGTTATGGTCCTTATAAGGGAAGATGTTCAAGAGTAAAGATGTATCTTCTGCCTTTTTGCTTCTTCTGTGATGACGTCATCTTCTTTTGTGTTTTTCTTTGCGATGACGTTATCTTCTTTTGTGTTTTGCTTCTTTTGTGATGACGTCATCTTCTTCTGTGTTTTGCTTCTTCTGCCTTTTTGTTTCTTCTATGATGACGTCATATTCTTTTTATATTTTGCCTCTTCTGTTTTTTCCACCTGGCCTATATTTTATTCCATTTTTGACCCTTCAGAAGATAGAATTTGTCTTCGAGGTCTTCATAAAAGTTGTAGATCTTGAAGTCTTCTTTCGAACCATATAAAGAACGTCCTAATCCGATATCTGTAGGGAAAGTTATAGCAATTTTGTTTATTCTTCTGTCTTTTTCCATGAGTCTGTTTTTCTGTTGGCTTCGTCTATACCTATCTTCTGTTCCACTTTTGGCCCTTCAGAAGATAGAATTTGTCTTGAGGTCTTCATAAAAGTTGTAGATCTTGAAGCCCTCTTTCGAACCATATAAAGAACGTCATAATCCGATATCTGTAGGGAAAGTTATAGCAATTTTTCCATTTCGTCTGTGTTTTGCTATCTTCTGTCTTTTTGCTTCTTCTGTCTTTTCGCTCCTTCTGTGTTTTGCTTCTTTTATCTTTTTACTTCTTCTGTCTTTTTGCTCCTTCTGTGTTTTGTTTCTTCTGTCTTTTTTGCTATCTTCTGGTTTATTTTTGACCCTTCAAACGATAGAATCTATCTTCAAGGTCTTCATAAAAGTTGTAGATCTTGAAGTTAACTTTCAAACCATCTAAAGAACATCTAAATCTAATATCTGTAGAGAAAGTTATGCTAATTGTAAAACATCTTCTGTGTTACTATTCATAAACTTCTTCTGGGTTACTATTCATATTATATCTTCTGTTTCATTTTTGATCCATTATAAGATAGAATTTGTTTTCTAGGTCTTCATGAAAGTTGTAGCTCTTGAAGTCTTCTTTCGAACCATCTAAAGAACACCTAAATCTGATATCTCTAGAGAAAGTTATACCAATTGTCCCACGATAGGTTCAATTTGATTAAGGATAAAACCAGATTGGATTATTTTGGCCATAACTTATTCTCTAGACACTCAAATGACTTGATTCTTGAACCATTGGACTTGTAAAGCATTTCTCTACATCTCCACAAAAAATTGTAGCCATCTGAAATTAAGTGAGAGAGATTGAGTGAAAAACGTGGGACAGGTACAGTGTATGTGTTTTTAAATACTATGAACTGGTGCTATTCCACTGAACATACTTCAGTATTTTGATGATTTCTGGATCGGTAGAGCTCCAAATGAGATGATGTCTGATTTTTGGTGAAATAGAGACATGGAGCTACAAATGATATGAAGAAATTGGAATCTAATTCAGTTTCTAAGATGTTTAAATTTTGGATAGAAGTTGTGTATAGTATACTGATTTGGACAAGAATAGTCCAAAAAAATGTTTGAAGTATATCTTTCGAATCACTGAACCGAATTGAATGATTTTGGTGTCATTAGAAACTTAAGACAATGGGGGACATCTTCTGGAAGAAAGTGTTATGTTAGAATATTCAAGGGTACTGTTGGCAAGACACTTAAGTATAAAAGACATAAGGCATAATTGGAAGGGCAAATGGGACAATTCTCAATCATTAAGGGCATAATTGGAAGAATAAGTGTTGTCTTGCTTATAAATGAAGAAGAAAAACGTGAATGGAAGGAAAGTAGAAGAGAATAAAAAAATGAGAAAGAAAGAAAAAGAGAGTTTGATTGTTGGAGAGAAAAGAAGAGAGTTGAGCTAAGGTTTCAATGGTGTTAACCTTCAAGAGAGATTATGGAGTTGATCAAGAAAGGAAACAAGTAGAGGAAGAGAAGAGCTTCCCTTTGAGCTAAAGATCCCATCATTTGGTGAAGAATGAAGGGATCATAATAGGCAAAAGGAATAAAATAAGAGGCTTTTTGAGCAAGTCCATAATCAAGGAAATCAAGGTAGGTTTCATGTTTATAATAGAGTAAATAAGCCACTAAATGTTTTCTTTGATTCAAGAAAGTTTAATGATTTGAATTGCATCATAGATGTTGCATTTATTTGCTTCTTGATTGTATTGAGAAATTGTTATATATATTTGCTACCTGATTTGTATTGAAAATCTATGAAAAGACTTTGAAAATGTTTCTCTTTGAAAAGATGCAAGTTTATGAAATCCGATTTTTGGAAATGATTTTCAAAGTATCTCATGCTTATGAAAATCAAGTTTTAGAAAAAGAAAAAGTGCCAGTTTGGCCAACATGATTACAAATTATGAAATATGTGTTATGTGGGTTTATGGTGGTTCCCTAAGTTAAGTCACGTGCACATTGACCCAAGTTTAAGGCTTCTCCTGCCTGCCCACTAGTGGCCTGGAGCTCCTTCATGGACTCCCATAAGTTCACGGCTACGCAAGACACTTACGTGGGATTGCGTTAGTACATTCTGCTCACGGCTACATAGGACCCTTATGGGAAATGTGTAGTATGTTCTGTTTTGGATCCATCCAAACCACTTTGATATGCTTATGTGCTCATGATATGTTTGACATGATGGATGCATACATGATTTGTACTATTGTGAATTTTTGACAAATTGAGAATTTCATGAAACAAGTGATTGATGATTTTTATTACAAAATTTCTATACTTTAAAAAATGTACAATGGCGATGAGTTTTAAAAATGAATTTTTGCTTATTATCCGTTATAAACTTGTTACTGACGAGCTTTTAAGCTCACCCCCTTCCTATCCCATCCTCAGGTTATAGCTAGGAGATCAAGTGATCAAGAGCCGACAGGAATTGCTTCATCTACTATTTTGTATTTTTGTAATAAGCCAATGGTGTGGCTTTTGTTATATAAACAAAGTTTTTCAAACTCTTTTGCTTTAAGAAATGAAATGATAGATTTAAATAGTTCAGTTATGTATATATGTTTGCTTTGATTTAGAGTAAGAGTTGAATTCCGAAATCAAGCGGGATCCAACATTTGTGGTATCAGAGCAAGAAGATGAATCAGTGATGTTCAAGGAATTTTCATAGGAGTAAGCTCACGTTTATGATCCGAAGTAGGGCTCTGGACTCGGTGCCCAACAAAAAGGATTTCAAAATATTAATTATATGAAATTAAACATTGGACTAACATTTTGGATATACTAGTTTAAGAATATAAAAGCATGATTAAATTGTATTAAATCAATTAATAAAAATGTATTGAATAAAAGCCTATATTATATTATTCATCCTTAATCAAGGTTCATCACCCCTAGGCATTATATAATTTAGTTCCTAAATATAAAAAATAAATCCATCATCAAATATAAAAAAGAAATAGAAGTAAAAGAATTCATAATCTATATTCCCTTTTTATTTCTAATGAAAACTCCTTGAAATTTGGATCAAAGGTTGCTCTCTATCAGATCTAATGAAATAATCTTTGTATTTTTCTTCATCCTTCATTCAAAACTGCTTTTTCATTGTTTTTTCTAGTGTCTAATCCGACTTAAGTCACTTCTTCCTTCTTTGGCCTTCAATAATTTTTTTATAGCGATAACTAGGTTTCCAGAATATACATAGTCACTTACATAGTCATATAGGTGACCATGTATCTTAAAATACCCTTTAAATCGTGACTATATGGTCGTAAAAGCTTACATACGAAACATACACAACCATGTATCTTCACACAGGCATAAACAACATCTTTGAAGTTTACAATAACTTAGATGATCCTTATAAACGATTGTGTATCTCCAAAGTTACTTCAATTCTTTTATTTTATTCCTTAATTTCACCCAAATTCTTTTCCTTTTGGACTATAAAGGCAATTATCACCTAAAAACATACTTAAAGAAAAACAAGTAACAAAAATACTATAAAACTATTGAATAAAAATCAAAATACACTAAATATGGGTATATAAATATAGTCAATTAATCATTTATCAAATATCCCCACACTTAAGCTTTTGATCATCCTCAAGAAAATAATAATCCACTTCACCAAACTTAAAAACAGTCATCCCTTATTAACCTCAACCTATCCATCCACACCTAAAATCATCATGTCATATCAATAAAATTAACATACAATTATATTCAAGTGATCATAGAACTATCAATAACAATCACATAGTAAAATAAAAGATAAGAAATAAAATAAAAATACACAAATAGTAATAAAAGAAAAGAAAAACCAAAATATAGCATCCAAACTATCTCTCTGTCAATCAATCTCTCGATGAGTTTGGTATGTTAGTCGTCGGATGGTTCTAGAGTCTTAAAGCCTCAAACTACTACAGAGTCAAAGATGATACAGCTACTCCAGATGATGGAGGTGGTATGGATATCCTAACATGTCCCATCATCTACACTAAATCATCTTCCATTCATCTATTAGGTCCTCAACTCTTCATCCTCTTTGGTAACACTACCTAGTGTACTCAAATAGTGCATTGGACTCCCAAGATCTACCCTATTTGCTTATCCAGCAGAGTTATCTTTAGCTGATCCTTGAGGTCCAGGTGGTGTCGACACACTGGGCAGTCTTACACTAACCTCCTATTTAGCTTCTCTTTTCATTTGGGATGGCATTGAGTCATGTCTCAATGGCTCCTCTATTATGTTGAGGAGAAACCTCGTCTACTTTCAAAGTTACCTGCTAGTTTGAAAGTTTGATTAGGAAATAAATATTTCCTGGTGGTCCATACCTTTTATATACCATGTGCATTTTCTTTATGATATCCAAATTAAGGGCAACTATAGTACCGAACTGACTAATCGGTTGGAACCTCTTGAAGATCCTTTCTAGTCATGTAATGTAACATCCCATTTCCATACTAAGGGTTGGAGCTCTAGATTTCAGAAATGGAGAAAATAGCAATGCGAGATTAGAAGAAAGTGCATTTCATGCTCATGCTTAATGTAGCGTACGCACACACATGAATAGTAAATTTTGCATATAAAAAATGACTGTACATGCATTCATTGACATTTCCGGGTATAATTGTTTGTAAATGTGATTTTATTGAAAATTGTGGTTTAATTGTATTGAAATTTTAATTTGGAGATTATAATTATTGATTTAGAATTTTTGAAATTTTTAGGAACATTTCTAAAATTTCAGGCTATTTTGGGACTAGGAAAATTGCCAAGTGGCAAAACGATTATTAAATGGTAGTAGAAATAAGAGTCAAATGACAATGGAAAATTTTATATGTGACATTATGTTGGACCCCAAAATTTTCTAATTGATGTTATTAAGTATGAATTGTGTTAATTATGTGATTAAGGCTTAGTTTGATTTAAATTGGGAGTGTTAGTGGTTAATTGAAGTGTATTTGAGTTTAATGTGGTTTAAATAGGATTGTAGGGTAAAAATGTTTGAGGGCATTTTGGGAAGACTTCTTAGGTTTGAGAGGTTAAGGCATTACATGGAGGGGTATGATGGACAATTGTATGATTAGTAAGAGTAGGAATTAGAAGAAAGGAAGGAGAAAGAGGGAGAGTATCGTGGAAGGAAGAGGAAGAAGAAGAGAAATAGTGTTTTCGATCCTTGAGATTTTCGACGGATTTGGAGCAATCTTCTGGTAAGTTTAAGTCCTTTTCTTCTTGTATTGTGGTTAGATTAAACTCTAAGATGGATTGAATGTGTTAGAATCGGTGGTTTAGGGTTTAAGGGAAAAATG
>JAOTIZ010000004.1:26551642-26564912 GCA_027123425.1 Erythroxylum panamense
AGGGAATGTTTGCTGTTGACGACGGGTGGGGCGGCGACGTTGAGAAATTTATTTCTCAGGTGGTGGTCTGTGTGGACGAGTGCATAGAGTAGGAGTTGAATACGGGAGGCGCGCGAGATTGAAAAAGAAACTGATGGCTTTTAATTTTTTCCCCAACACTTCCACAACATTTACTTCATAACAACGTCGTGATAATTATTTGCCCATGGTTAGTAATTAAACGTCTCATATAATTCTCCAATTCCGCGTCTTCTAATCACAACGTCACAAAATATCCTCACTTTTCCTTACGTTTTTTAAACGTCAGGAAAGGTCATACTTTTCTGTGACGTTTTTCACTCAAACATCGCAGAATCTATACTTTTTTGTAGTGATTTCATGAGTATTGATAACAACTCATTTTCCTAATATTTTTTGTTATAATATTATCTTAGTCTAGATAAGCATCATTCACTATCTGATCATCTTAGTTTAAATAATCATCATACATTATTTGATCATCTTAGTTTAGATTAAATCATCATGTAGTTTAGATTGCGTTAAAATTAAATTGATTCATCTTATCTCAAACCATGCATAAATATAGTGGAGGTTGTAAGACAACATGCTTCAGAAAATCAATGCAATACACTATACTTTCAACTTCTTAGTTTTGTCTTTTTATTGTGATAGTATCAAAGGCTATCTGAGCTAAGTCTATTTTTTTTTCAACCACCTTATCTTATAGAGCTTCATGCATGTGTTTCATGGTAACACCATCACATCTCCACTTCATTGACCATTATAGAAGTTCCTTCAGCAGTCTTCATATATGCCAACAACACCTTCTTCTTTCCTTCTCAAAGCTACTTCTAATGCGCTTAGCCATATCGATGCACTATATGCTTTCTCTAACTTGTCTGAACATGCCATTATGGCAAGCCACAGTCACTAGCCCCCATCTCATGGATTTACCAACCATCACACATACGACAATCTCCTCTAATCCACGTTGACCATCCAATTTCCAACTCACCACTGTCCATCACTTTCAAATGAGCTTGCAAATGCTCTAAAACAAAGAACAAAATAAACAAATCTCTAGATGATTTCTCCACGGGGAAACTTCCATCTTCAAGCCCTAGAATATTTTTAGCTTTAGAATAATTTTTTTCAGCCCTACTACACTACTATACTAGCCATAAAATTAATTTTACCATACTACTATACTAGCTATAAATGCAGCACTACTACACTACTATACCAGTCATAAATGTAGTCCTACTACACTACTATACTAACCATAAATGCAATTCTACTACACTACTATACTAGCTATAAACAGTCCTACTACATTACTATACCGGCCATAAGTGTAGCTCTACTACATTACTATACACAAAACCTCACAATGCAGACTATCAACACTTCACTAATGATTAGCAAAATCACCAATTTTAATACGACATCTCTTGACAACAACAACTATCTAATTTGGTGAAATCGAGTCAAAGTTATACAACTTACTTTTGAGACGAATCCATCACTTCACTATCCAAGCACCATGAGTCAACCATTGACATTTTGCTTCTTTTAATAAAATTCCTAGAATGGCAACAATAAGACAAAGTAGTCTACTCCATTTTTGAATTTAGGCCATAAGCTTAATGTTCTTTCGAACGTTAGCTTGCAGGGGGCTAATAACAACTTATCTTCCTAATATATTTTGTTATAATCGCAGCTTAGTTTAGATAAGCATCATACGCTATCTGATCATCTTGATTTAGATTAAATCATCATATAGTTTAGATTGGATCAAAGTTAAATCGATTCATCTTATCTCAAACCATGTATAAATATAGTGGAGGTTGTAAGGCAACATACTTTAGAAGATCAATACAATGCACACAACTTTCAATTTCTTAGTTTTGTCTTCTTCCTTTCAATTATAAGTGAACGATAAAATAAAAATTCATCAAAACATGCTAGAGAGACTATAAACTTGGAGAGGAGAGTTGTATATAATATGTCCAAAAATAGACAAAGACAAATGAAGAAACTTGACCTATTGGAGAAAACACTCTAAAGAGAAGACAGACGAGGGAGCTAATGGAAGACGAAGAAAGACGGAAGAAAAAATAGAGAGAAGGAGTATCTTTAGGTTATCAAAACGATTTTGTTTTAATCGTTTTTATTCTTCTTCTTTTTTAACTACGAAATTTAATTTTGTAGATGATAGTTATGAGACCTGTGTGTTCTAGCTACAAATTTTTTTTTATAACTAAAAATATTTTGTTACGAAAATAAGATCACAATTAAAAATTGTTGTCAAATCTTATTTTGCTAAAAAACTAAGTTCATAGTTAAAAAACATTGCCAAAATTTTTTATCTACGAGAACTTTTGCTATGAGATAAAGTTCACAGTTAAAAAAATATCACCAAATCAGTTTATTTACGAATGAAAATTAGCTAATAGTTTTAAAAAAAACTAGCAAAATATTTTAAGTTGGAGTATTGTTACAATTGACTATGATTTTGAAATTTCGTAGCCAAAGAGTACCAATTTCATATCGTAGCAAAAACTCCTATGTGTTATAATGCCTTCTTTAATTTGAGTCTTTTTGTATTAGGAGTAAGAATCTAGTGATATCATTAGAGACAACAGGAGATAAACAATATAGGATTCTAACTCGTCATCCTAAGATAATAGAAGAATTTAAAGTGGAAAATTACGTAGGAAAAATCAGGTATCTAAAGGTTTTAGGGTGATGATAATTGATTACTTCATTCTTTCGTGCATGAAAATTAAGCGTCTATTGAAAAAAGCATGTTCGTCCAGGTATCGCGAAGTAAACATATATGATAGCTCTTTTTCATTTTTCAAGCAAAAAAAAGAGAACATATATGATAGCTTTAACTATGGAACGAGACTTCTCCTAAATGACTTTGCTCGCCAAGTTCTAGAAGACACAAGCCTATCTTCGAGCTAATTGCACCCACACTCGTAAGATCTTATTTACACCTTTCAAATGGCACGTCACTTGAAGAATATTTAGAACCCTTTAAATTTATACATCAAATAAGGCCTTCATCAAAATTTTTGAGTGATGTAGCTTAAATATCAGACCTATAATGAACCAAACTAAACCACCAATATGGACTTATGGTTGGAAGAAACGTTTTCTGTTCTCCTATTGGGTATAAAAAAGTAGAAAAATCTTGGGAATGTGAAAATATACTTCAACAAAAGAAAGAAGTTAGATGCATAGAAGATATGCAAAAGCCTTGATGGACCAAAAAAGGTCCCCTTCCTTTAAAAGAACAACTGATGGAGAAAACTGTACGTTGCATGTTAGTTTAAAAGTTCAACAGGTTCATATGTTTTTTAACTATTAATACTTAATTACTCAGATTGATCCGTATATAATCTTCAACTAATTGTTTGCTGTTCTTTTATTTAGGGATAGGCAATAACAAGATTAATATCCACTGTGTTATTACAATAAGGTGACTTCCAAAGAAGTGCAAAGAGTTGATAAAGTTAAGGCATCCAAACTTGGCTACTGATTAGCTGACCATCAACAAATTACATATTTTAGAATTGTAGTTTGAAGTAGAAAAAGGATGAGTATGTATACCTTTTACAAGGGTTTAAAGGGTGCATTTTTTTGGGTAAATCATTAAATTTCTATACAAATAAGAAAATATTATGTATATAACTAGAGTTTTTCAAAGTTGAAATCTCTCACCTACCGAAAGGAATAAGCTAACGTACAATTCATAAGAAACCTACAACACTTCCAAAGAACAAACACTACCAACAACACTCCTATACAACCTTCCTACCAAGCAGCCTTGTAAAGCTTGGACATCTACCCAATAAAGAAAGTTTGCCAATAAAACATTCCAACAACACAAATCGTTCAACGTTCATTTACTAAACCAAAGAGACCAAAGCTGCAAATAGTATAACTTAAAAAGAAAAATCAGAGAGTCTGTCTAGTTTCCTTGTCCACTGTCACGTTTGCCTACTTCTTGCATACCTTCATTGATAGAACATTATTGAATCTTCTGTGCACCATCCGTAGGAATTGGTTCTCCTATAACTCCATGCTACCGATACCATTTCTGTGCTGATTTGAAGCAATAGTGATTGTTGCCTCTATCTACTCTTTCCCTTTAGAAGCCGAAAAGAGGATGTACCTCCAATTAACATTCCTGAAATAGAAAACCTGCAGAAAAATTATTAATGAATAAGCTCTACCTCTATTACCTTCGCTCAGTGTTTGAGCTGGGATCTTCCTTAACTTAGAAGATTACTTTGGAGTATAGGCTCTCCACATCCATGGCTTCATCCCTGAATGTTTGAGTGTTTCTTTCGGTCCAAATGTTATAAACAGTAGCAGAAAGTAGGATAAGGAGAAGGTTTATGTGAGAGGTTCTTTGGTTAAACTAATTGAGAATGGATTGAAGGCTTGTCTTATTGGGAATGTGTATTTGGAAGTGGATGAGGCAGTGTTCCCATACTGTCTTAGAAAAATGAGCATTCAAAAAATAAATGATCATTAGACTCATTATTTGAGATACATAGGGAACAGTGGTTAGGAGTATGGAGATAAAGAAGTTTGTCCTGTGTTTGCAACTTTTTAAGGAAGGCTAGCCGTAAAATAAAGGAACACTTAGGGCGGTTGCTTTTGAACCAAACCAAATTATGCCAAGGAACAATCTGTGATGGAGGTCTCAAGAAGTTATAGGCTAATCCATTAGTATATTTTTTTTGAATGGCTAGGCAACCATTCCAAATAATCAGGTATAGAGTTATTTAGTTGCTACAGTAGAGGTTCTAGGTTACCAATGATCTCTATAGATGCATCTTGCCATCTCCACTCATTATTATTGATAACTTCTGAAACTTTTGTTGTCATAGGTAGTCCCAATCCATTGATCTCCCTTGGTGATGAGAAGTTCTTTAGGATTCCTCTAGGATGCCAAGGATCCTGCCATAAAAAAGTAGAGTATCCATTCCCTATCCTAAACCTGAATTGGTTCCCTAATTTATCCCTTACAAATAAGATTTTTCTCCAAGTCCATGAGCAATTATTGGTAGGCTATACACTCCAGAAATGTTTCCTTCTCAAAATAATCGTATGCACCCACTGAACCCATAAAGCCTCACTATCATTAAACAAATACCAGATCCGTTTCCCTAGCAAGACAAAATTCCATGTTGGCAAATGTTTAATCTCTAACCCTCCCTCCCTTTTTGGTCTACTAATGTCACTCCATTTTATCTTAGCATTAGATTTGGAATCCACCTTCCCAGCCCTTAAAAAATTCCTAAGTTTAGACTTTATATCCTTAAGGATGGAAGAAGGAAGAATGAAATGTGTAGCCTAACACACTTGAACAGAAATCACCAATTGCAATCTTCCAGCATAGGAAAGATTTTTGTGAGTCCATTTGTTAATTCTAGCATCAATCTTGTCTAATAAAGTACACAATCCCTCCTAGATAACCTCCCTATTAGAAGAGGTACCCCCAAATATGTTATGGGGAGAATGCCTTTCTTGAGCCCAGACATAACTTCCATTTGATGAGTGAAGGGATCCATATCATGAGATAGGAAAAACTAACTCTTGGAAGGATTCATGTCCATTCCTAAAAATCTAGAGAAAGTATTCAAACAATGCAAAATTTGAACTGAACATAGATTTGCACGACTAAACAGCAGGAGATCATTAATAAACAAAAGATGAGTGAGTTTAATGGTTTTGCGCCTCCAGTGGTATTTGAAGGAAGGGTTCTTTCAATGCAAACATTCAATATCCTAGAGAATACTTCCATACAAATAATGAGCAAGAAAGGAGATAAGGGATCTCCTTGTCTTAGGCCTAACTTTCCTCTAAACAATTTGGATGGATATCCATTGATCAAAACAGAATAAGAAGGAGAAGAGATACACTCTTTGATCCATTCTATGAATTTTGGAGGAAGGCCTATAGTTACTAAAGCATTTAGGAGGAAATCTTTTTGAATGGAATCATAAGCTTTTTAAAGGTCCACTTTGAAAGCATATCTCTTCTGTTTATTAGAAAGGTGATAGTTCTTGAAAATTTCTTGGGCCAAGAAGATGTTATCCCCTTTTCGATGATTCTTAATGAAAGCGCTTTGGTTTGGACTGACAATGTGAGGAAGAATCTCTCTAATCTTATTAGCAAAGATTTTAGCAATCACCTTATAAAGAATGTTGCAACAAGAAATAGGCCTGTAATCTAACACTATGGAAGGGTGAGCTTTTTTTTGGAATGAGTGAAATAAAAGTGGAATTAAGCTCTTTGAGGAGTTTTCCATGTTGGAAAAAATCTTGAATGATACTAGTGATGTCCTCTCCAATAATATGCCATTTTTGTTTAAAAAGGAACCAATTCGGACTAGGAGACTTATTAGGATTGAAGGAATTGAAAACGTCTCTAGTCTCTTGAGCTGAAACTTCAGCAATAAGAGAATTAAAAAGATTATCAGGCAAAAAATGAGGGAAAAGATTTTCCAAAAATTCTTTAGAAGGTTGAAGAACCTTTTTATTCCTAATAGAAACCTGAAAGAAAACAAGAAACTAATCTTGAATCGCTTCTAGACCCACAATCCTGTTCCTATTTCCCACATCTAAAGAATGGATGTTGTTTCAGTTTCTGTTAGCTATGAGTAAGTTGTGAAAGAATTTGGTGTTCCTATCCCCTTTCCTTAGCCATTTAATCCTGGAAGCCTGTTAAAGAAAGACTCCTGATCATCTAAAGCTCCAAATCACTCATTTATGGCCTCAGATTCCTTAGAAACTAGAAGAGTAGACTTATGTAAAAGTCTCAACTGATCCTGAATGTTATTAAGATTAGCTTGACAATTTTTGACTCTGACATTCACTTCACCAATCTAGTTTGAATTAAGAGATTTGAGAGATTTTTTAACCATTTTGAGGTTAGACACTACACAAAACATAGGAGTACCCTGAACTTGAGAGGACTAAGCTTCCTCTACTGGCTGAATAAAATTAGGCTGAGAGGATAGAAAATTAAAGAATATGAATGGAGAAGATCTCTTCTACAAGTTTGTTAGAAGCGAATCACTATTAGAGAATGGTCTGAAATGTTTGAGTAGTGAATACACTATAAGATCTAGTGAGCCTTGAGTTGCATGTTGAGTTAATGAGGGCTCTATCTAACCTCCTAGCAATGAAGAAATATCCACTTTATTAATGAGGGCTCTATCTAACTTCCTATAAATAAAGAAATCTCCACTTTATTTATTGTTCCAAGTAAAACTTGGACCATTAGAATTTAAACCATACAAAGCATTTCCCTCAACACATTTCCTAAAGTCACTCATCTCATTTAGAGATGAGGGACTTATAGGATATGCCTCATGAGGGAACAAAATAGCATTAAAATCTCCTGCAATAATCCAAGTAAGATTTCTAATCGAAAGGTTAATATTTGATAGTTCAGACCAAAGGTTCTTCTTATGGTTGAGATTATTGGACCCATATTCACAAGTCACTAAGAAAGAAGAAGCAAAAGTCCTAGGAGTCAACTCTAAGTGAATAAGCTGGTCATTAGAGCTTAGGATATTACACAAAAAACTATCAGGATTCCAGGCTAACACATCCTAGCATTAGAAGCTTGATCTACATTGCTGAAGGAAATCCAATGAGGAAACAAGGAGGAGCACTTATTATTCAATTAAACAAACAAAAGAAACAGATAATCTTTTAAGATAAGCATGCACTGCTAATTCTTTTAGGGTTGTTTAGACCCCTAACATTCCAAAAACTTAAATCCATAACCCAACAACTAGAAGCAACTCCTACTTTTGTTTCCTCCTAGCTTTCCTACTTTTACTCACAGTAAAGTCCCCCTATGCCCCTTCTATAATACTAGGACTATTAGGAACCAATTCAATAATATGAGAGGGAGGACTACTACATACTTAAATTAAAGCAAGGACCTTTAGATCCTTGATGTCTCCACTTGAATCATCTTGTTTCTGTTGTTCCTTGCATTGAGAAGAAGGACTACTAGCAATACTTAAAGCTTGATCAACTTGTTGATTCATCCCATTATTATGATCCATCTGGGAAGATCCTTTGCACTTACATTACTCTTGAACCTCTGATGTTCTAATCTCCTTCTCCCTTTCAACTATCTTTTCTGAGGTTAATTCCTATTCCTTTCCTTATTGCTTTGGACTGTTTGGTATCTCCTCCTTTCTATGCTCCAACTCATGCCATTGTCTAGTCTTAAACAAACTCCTTATAAGTGCCCATTCCTTCTTTTGTGCAATCTGATTAGGCCTCCATTCGTATTCAATCCTTATTTCCTTAAAAATTATTTCCCTTTCCTCGTTGTATATATCCATTTAAAAAGATGTAGGCCAGCTCCTCTGTAATTCTAACTCTACATACATCCTTGCATATGCTATCCAAGCCATCCTAGCCATTTGCGAATCTATGAGAGAGGGTGTCCCACAACACTTGCAATTCTTCCCAACCCTTCCGTGTTCCAAAACTCTGTTAGAGTATTATAAAACCTAGCCCACACTGGGGCACATCTAACATCCTCTTGTTCCCTCCCATTCAAACTCCACTTTCGCAGAAGTAAGGGCTTACCTTGGATGTGCCAAGGACCCTTTTTCAAGACCGAATTCAATCCTATTTATGAATCAAACTTAAACAAAAAAAATTTTGAGCTGGTAATCAAAATCTCCTTTAGCCCAAACTCTACCTAAGATTTTACTAAAGCTCTTTGAACCACGGGAAACATATGTCTCTTATTTATGAAAAAGCCTATCAGATCTAACCTAAAGTTTGTAGCTCCTTTCTTAGCTAATGCTAGAGGAGGTATGACAAAGATCTGGTCCTCCTTAATCTCCAGGGGGTAGTAGGTTAAAGCTTTGTCTTCTATGGATTCTGCCATGCCATCTGAAACCACTGACTTCCAAGATTTGGTATTCCCCGAAGTTTTAATCTCAAGAGCATGTTTAGAAGTTTCGAGAACCGACTCTTGTTGATAAGCAGATGCATCTTTAACTAAAAGGGATTTTATATCTATATGGATTTGTTAAGCGTTGGTGGCAATGGAAATTTTCAGAAGTGATTTATTAACCAAGGGGTTGGGGGTGGTATTTGGGTTGGTGTTTTGGTTTTGGGGTCGATTAGGGTTTTCAGTGGTAGATTTCTAATGGGAATAAGGTTCAAGGAGAGGTAAAGGAGAAAAAGGGGAACGGGGTTAGGAAAGAGAAGAAGGGGAAGCCATAAAGAAGGATCTAAACTCACCTATAATCTCAGAAGTTATGGTTCGCTCTCTCGCTCCAGCTCTCATGGTGTTGCTCACTTTATTTTTGTTTAGACGGAGCATTACTACAACATAAATCATATTTGGCTACGAAAAAAATTGTTGCTAAAAGTTCCAAAATCATTGCTAATAGTAATTAGTGACGATTTATTTTTGTCACCAAAAATATCACCAAAAGCTTGTAGTTGAAAACTATAGACAACGTTTTTCTCTAATCGTCACTAATAGTTTTTTCCTACGCTTTATTTTCCTAGGAAAGTGTAGGAAAAAACTATTAGTGACATTTTGAGAAATCATCATCAATACTTTTCGACTATGCTTAATTTTCGTAGCTACAAATTATTAGCTACGATTTCGGAATAGTAAAAATTTTTTAGCTACGTTTCTATAAATGTAGTCGAAGGTTTTTAGCTACTTTTTTGAAAACATAGCTAAAAGTTGTTATCTAAGTTTTTTAGAACATAGCCAAATGTTTTTGGCTATGTTTTGTAACATGTAATCAAAATTTTAATATAAATTTTAACAAAATGTTATACTATGTTAATTATAATTATTTGTGGAATTTTTAAACCATATTATTTTATATAATATTTAGATTTTTTTGTTAATTTATTATAAAAATAAATGATAATTTGAAGCTTTGTATATAAAAAGTAAAATATCATTAAATTATACCAACACATTACAAGAAAATGATAAAATATCGATGGAAACTTATCGACGGAACAATTACCATAGGTAATTAGAGACGAAAAAAAAGTCCATCGATAACATTATCGTGAAAATTTCCATTTTGTGACATACATAATTTTAGTCAGTAAAGGTGGACAGAAAACACCCCCACAAATTTGATGATGGAATATAGTGATGAAAAATCACAGTCGTCGGTAAATTAGGTGAAAATGCTTGCCAGAATAAACTAGCATCAGGGATTTATCGATAGAATATAGATCTATTAGTGAATTTCTGACGGTATAAACGTTTCATCAATAAATTTAAGCTAAAGCGTCAGGGTTTACTGACAGTGATGTATTTTGTCAGTGAATTTTTGGTGGTGATGTATTCTGTCGGTGAATTTCCAACAGTTTGGCCACTCTGTCGTTATCTTCATATTATTAGTTTTAAAAACCAAATAATGTTGTTTAGTTTAATACCAAACGACATCATTTTTGGTCGGGAACAAACCCATTCGTGCTTTCCCCCCCTCTGTTTCTCATTTGTGTTTTTGAACATTTTTCTCCTCCCTCGTCGTCGCTCATCTTCTCCTTTCCGTCACTCGTCATTTTCTCCTCGTTGTTGCTCGTCGTTTTCCTTTTCAGCTTTCTTATTGCAAGGGTGGGATCATGTAAGTCAGAGTTATTCACATTCCTCTCCCTTTATTTTGACTTCTGCATACAATTTTTCCCGTACCCATTTTATGGTTGTTGGGTATAAGATGAGAACATTTTGGACTTGAAATCAAGTGCATATGTTTTAAGTTTAATGTGGGTTTGTTTCTCATGGTATTCGAAGGAGATAGATCATAAAGCTAGTGTGCAGTAACAGTATTAATGATAGATAGAAGAATGAATGTATTGTGTTTTGTTCAAATAATTGATTTTTTGGACAAAGTTTGTGTAGTCTGATTTTTTGGACAAAGTTTGTGTAGTCTTTTTAAATGTTGGGTTTTCGAATGGTACGATTAGGTTGACTTGTATGGTAAATTTATGATTAACAACGAAAATTTTCCAACTTAGTTCAAGAACACAGCAGGTTTATAGTGTAGATAGATTGTGTAGAAGTAAACTAAATTGTTGGATGGGTTACTGATAGGTAAAAAAAAAAGCTCTAAAAAGTTTCAATGGTTAGTGCCTCCTAAGTCCCATCCAATTTGGTTGCTAATTCTAGTGGTAGAAGCAACATACTTTAATCCGTGTTTTACCTCAGACAAGTTAATGGTTCTTATTGGTTTGTCTTTCTCATTTGGATAACATTCTTCCATTGCGTGAATTTCACCCACTTTGGATTAATTTAATCCCATTTACTCCTGATGTATTCTGTACTTTAAAGCTTATGACGTTTGGTCTCAATGCAGATTTATGTTGATTTAGTACCAAGTCGTTCTATTTTTACTTATTCTTTTTAACTTATAGTGGTAAGTAAAGGGTTGTCAAGTATTATTCAGTCATTTCAAACGTGTAATTTAACATAAAATACTATTGTAGTTATAAGTGTGAGGCTATAACATGTATGTTTATTCTTCCAAAAATTAAAAAAAGTTTGGCAATTAGGATGTTGCAAAGAACTATTGACTCTAAGATATGATTGGTACTTTTTGAAGAGTTCTTAGATAGCTAAAGTGAATGAGCTATTTAATATACATTTAAGCTTTCTAGTTTACATCTCTGCGATGAAATATAGCTTGATTCATGGGGTATGCTATTAGTTTTAAAGGGTATAGATTATGGTTACTAAAAAGGATAGAACTCTAGGATATGTGATTAGTAGAGATGTTATATTTGATGAATTTATTAGGTATGGATAGAGGAAGGAGATTGGTAATCTTGTCGGTAAGAAAAAATAAGGGTACTATTTAAAAGATGGTGTTTGAAATTGAAACTCTAAATAGTACAATAGTAAACTAACTCGTGGATATATAGGATCAATAATTTGCTTTAAGTATTATGATAGATAGGATTTTTGGTTAGGCACAGTAAACTCTAAATATCACAATAAAAATAATAAGTGTTTGGCACATTCATGTCCAAATTATCAATAAGACTACATAACTATATACCTTTTTAATCCATTTTGTTAGTGACTTCTATTCTACTTTTGTTGTACATAAATATCAACAAAAGTGTTGCTTTCTACTTGAGCGTATATCTAAACAAGGTAAAGATATATCATGTAAATTGTCTCTCTCTCAAAATATTTCCAACATAATTACAATTTATATAGCTAACAACACCACTATTTGAGTCACTAGAACCATAAACAAAGCAAACAACACCACTATTTGAGTCACTTAACAACATTCTAATGAGCTTTCCCAAAATTACTTATAACCTACTTACCACACCAACAATATGTGCTAGATTTGGTCTATGTATACCATGGCTATATCGTATTTTCAAATATACTTTCTTTATATAATCCTATAAAGAAATGAGGGATGTGTTTTTGTTTTTGTCCAAAATTTAAATGTCAAGTTCAATTATTTTCCTCCATTTTCTTCTTCATCCTTATTAAAACTTGAAATCTTCTTTCATAATACAAGATGGGCAAGCATGAGTGCATTGTTAGAATACATGTAAGCATTTTATGATTTCAAAATTTTGTTGGTTGGATTGTATATATTATTTGAGGAGAGGTGTTTATCTCTTCTATGTTTGAATCTGCATATTATTCTTGCTTTAGACCTTGAGAGCCTACTTTTTCCCTATTTACCCATAATTTTGCTGATTTGAAATGGGAAGAAAGTTGGTTTCTTATTATGATGGACAATCTTCTTTTGTCATGACATGATATAGGTAGTGTCCATGTAACATCCCACTCCCGCAGGACCCGAGAATGGTAAGCTACAACACTCAAATTTCAGTCCGAAACTTAGTATGGTGTTTTTATTTCAAGAACAATCACATGCGCAGAAACAAGTAAGCAGTTTGGGCTCACTTTAGTTCGAAATCAATTCGATCAAAACACAATTTCAATAATCACATTGCAAATATGGCATTAACTATCTGGGACCCACTGAGCTAGAAAGCCCTATTTCACAGACATTGCAGAAATACAAATTTATACAAAACAGAATTACACTAATGCAAACGCGAACTGATCCCGACCTCTATCTCCGACTGGCATGCAGTAGGCATACTCCCGTTTATCTGACGGGGTACTCTTCAATTCCTGAAAAATAGTTGCAATGTTGGGTGAGTTTGCGAACTCAGCGAGAAACCATCATCGA
>JAOTIZ010000004.1:26642865-26657795 GCA_027123425.1 Erythroxylum panamense
CCTCCGTGGTCATTGTTATTTACCGGTCGTGTTATATATTTTGTTTTCCGCATAATACTTATAGTGTATGTGTATGTTTTAAAAAAATTTATACTGAGATTTGACTGAGTGATGTAGCACACCACCCTCGCAGGGCATGGACTCGGATACCACCATCGATATCGGGTTCGGGCCTTACGGGAGTGGGGTGTTACAATCGTGGCATATTCCCTATGATCATGGCACCTTGCTCTTGCTTCTGTCACGATTGTGGCATATTTGCCACAATCATGGCCTTGGGTTATTTCCCAAATTTTCTCTAAATCTCCTTCAGTTGCATTAAAACACTAACAAACACATCAAGGCACCTCATAAATATAAAATTGAAACTTAACATCATGTTCCAACCTACAAAACACATAAAACAGAAATATTTACTAACTAACACGATTCTAACCTAAACACACACTAAACAATCAAATTAACAACTAAACACACACTAAACTATCCACAAAAACACAATGCAATCTACACCTATTACTTATTCAAGGATGCTTGTGAGTTTTTGATATAATTTGATAGATACCAAAGAGTGGGGAACATTTTGAAGAGAGTTAAGATGTCATTCTCTAACATCTTGGAGGTAGAAGTATTTGATGGGATTATGGGACCATTCCCATCCTCTATAGGGAAAACATGTATATTAAGTAGGATTAGATTATATCTTGAGGTGGGATGAAGCAATAAAAACTTCAACTAATGATGGTAAGGTGGTGAAAAAGTTCATAAAATGGTTATTCAGTATATTTGGAGTGCTAAAAGCAATAATAAGTGATGAAGGAGCCCATTTTTGTAATAAATCTTTTAAAGTTCCTCTTAAGCAATATCATTGGTAAAAAAATGGTCAAGTGAGGGTTAGTAACTGTGAGTTAAATAGAATTTTGGAGAAGACAGTCAATAGTTCGAGGAAGGAATGGGAATTGAAGCCTGACGATGCTCTATAGGCATATCAAATAGCCTTTAAGATTCCGATTAGTACAACACCCTTTTAACTTGTTTATAGGAAGGCTTATCACTTGGTCATAGAGTCGAAGCATTGGGAATATTAGGCCACTAAGGATTTAAATTTTGATTGGAAGACATCTGGAGAAAAGAAACTCCTACAACTAAATGAGTTAGAAGAGTTACGACTGAATGCTTTTGAGAATGCTGAGAATGCAAGTTGTATAAGAAGAAAGTTAAAAAATGGCATGATTCTTATATTAAGAAAAAGTATTTTAAAGTTGGAGATGTAGTTTTATTATTCAACCTAATATTGAAATTGCTTTTGGGAAAGCTCAAGTTGCATTAGAGTGGTCCTTTCATAGTGACCTAATTATTAAAACGTGGAGTTTCAAAATTGGATAATGATAAAAAGGGCTATTTACTCGTCGCGTCGAGGCCCTTAGCGCACGCCGCGACGTGCGAAGCTCTGATCGTCTTCTCCGATCCTCCTTTTGTCATTTCTCTCTCTAAAACCAGTCATAACTCACTATAAACTACTCAATCTTTCACAATACATGTCATAAATGCATAAACTCAATAAATAACAACATTAAAACCAAGAATACTTACCAATCAAGCCTTAAATCTCCAAACTACCGAAAATCCTCCATCCCTTTCCTCTTCTCTCTAACATCAACGGTGAGCTTCTAACTCTCAAAAATCATCACTCTCTCAAGGCTTTGGCTTGATCTTCAACCACAAAGAAGGAACAAGCAAATCTTGAAGGTGAAGATCGAAAATCACCGAGGAAGGGGAAGAAGAAAACGTGCCCTAGGTATAGGAAATGGGTTTTTAGGTTTTAAAAGAGGATTTAGGCATTATAAAGGGGTTTCCCTCTTCCTCTAAACAAGATCATTTCCAGTCTAAACTGTTTCTCATTCCCAATAACTCATTTTACTTTTATTCCTAACAGCAAAACTCTAATTTTCCATTGCCATTGGACAATTATTTCGGTACCATACGGTCAATCGGTCTGTCACTCAAAAATTTTCGGTCCGGGCATTTTCTTCCGAATTTCCCAGAAAATTCCTAAGAGTCATTATCAACTGACGGACACTCTACTACAGTCCCAATTCAATCATTCAAACCCAATTGTTCCATAATTCGTAACAAATTAAAATCAAACATTTTATTTCATAATTCGCAAATCCCATCATAATCTCAAATAATTGCCGGGAAAACATCATGAATGCATGTACCTACCAGTGCATGTGTCAATTGACTCATTCCTCTAAAATTAGAGGTCAAATTGAATGTTCAATTCAAAATATGAAATGCAAATTACTAGCCTGTCCCAATTGACAAATTTACCCTTCCCATCGGGGATGGGATGTTACAGAGTTGGTGAGTCTATTGGTGGATAGATGTCGTTGCTGATTCCAATTTGTAAATAAGCAATTCTGGATACTTTGATTTCTGCCTCTTTTGATTCTTCGACTGCAGTTTCTTTAAAGATAGGATAGGTACTATAAATTTTGATGAATATCTCTCGTTCTTTAACAAAACGGTCCTTGTAGGTTCGAACCGCTTGGATAAAACCAACTGGAAATTCGGATAATAGATCTAAATGGGTAATATAAATGGTATCTATGAGTCCACTTTGGAAAAATAAATAAGTAGTTAATGGATCTGCTCTGGGAAATATGATGGCTTTGGATCCAAATCTTCCACGGTTTAATGTATAATACTGATAATCTTCATTTCTTCATTCCAATGATTGAGTGCTTGAAAACATTCTATGAACATTTATGAGGTAAGTCTACGAGCTTCTTATTGAATGCTTTTAGCTGGAAGGAGGTTAATTCGATCAAGGTCAATAGCTTTGCCTAATTTTTTCATATGTGCTGGAATGGATGGAGTAGCTTGAAGCACTTGGTTATACTGTGGTCTAAGAGTTGGATTTCTGAATTCTTGAAGGGATTGTTCTGTTTCTTTTCCGGTGGAAAAAATTTTATGAACTATACCTTTTTTGCCTGTAAAGTGCACAGCAGCCTTATGCCATTCATCGTAGATTCTTGCCATTGGTCCATTATAGATTACATATACCTTGTATTCGTGAGTGTCTTGCTTCTTTTGAGATAATGATGCTGATAATTGTTGAGGAGTGACTAAAGGTATGGTTTGGGTTAGTTGTGTTGGAACTGGTAAAGCCGACTTGGTTGATTCTTGTGTATCTTCTGGTTGAGTAGAAGTACTGGTATTCGGGATTGGAATTTGTTTTCGGAAATAGTCTAGGGTATTTCTTAAATGGGTCATTTCTGAGATGGTTCTCTGAACTTGGTTTTGTAAGGTCTTGATTTGGTTTTGTAATTCATTGTATTCTTGTTCTTTACTATGTAATGCTTGCTCCATGCTTTTTAAAGCTGTTTCCATTCTCAAGTCAATATATCTGCAAGAGAATTGTTAGAAGAATTTATATATTGAATTGTATACTGATATTGACTTAATTCCAATTGCCAACGAACAAGTCGTCCTTGATTATAATTAGTTCGAATCATGTATATATTGAATCCAAGTAAATATTTTGAATCCGTTTGCACTTTGAATGCAACGGGTAATAGATCTATACGCCATTTTCTCAAGATTTTGAGAAAGGCTAATGTTTCTTTTTCATGCATTGGATACTTGAGTTCAGTGGGATTAAAAGTCCCATTTATATACTTTGAAAGTAAATATTCCTTTGTGTTGGGAGGTTTTACCAAAAGACAGCCTGCCCATATATCTATGCTTGCATCGGTCTCTACCAATAATGAATTTTCTAGAAGATAATTATATAAAAGAGGTAAATTTTTACATAACAATTTCAATTTTTGTACAGCCTTAGTATCTGCTTGTGTCCAATTCCATTGATGTTTACTGCTACATTTTAATTGTAATAATTTTCTTTCTTTTGCTAAATCCCTTAAAAATCCTTGATCAGATATATAATTAAGTAATCCTAAAAATTGTTGTACATGAGTTTTATTTGTTAGCTGGTCTGGGAATTGTTGGAGTTTTTGTAAAATATTAGGTTGTAACCTTAAATATCCATTATTAAATTCAATTCCTAAATATTCTATATTTGCTGTGCTAATTTTGCTTTTCTTTTACTTAGAATTAATCATTTATCTTGACAACGTTGTAACACAATTTTAATCTTTTTTAAATGATCGATTTTATCTTGGTAGAATAAATAATAATATCATCAATGTAAACAAAAGTAAACTGGTCTAATCCTTCTAAATTATTATCCATAAATCTTTGATAAATACTAGGTGCTTACTTTAATGCAAATAGAAGAACATTCCATTAGTAATGTTTTTGAGGTGGACATGAAAATGTTGTTAATTCTTTTGTATTATCATGTAATCTAAGTTGCCAATAGCCTGATTTTGCATCTAAAGTAGTAAACCATTTATGTCCCTTTAATTTATTAATAATATAATCTTTCCTAGGCAATTTATATGTGTCTCCTATAGTTGCTTCGTTTAGATTTTTATAATTAATAACCATACGTATTTTTCCTCTTTTTTGTTCAGCTGAATTATTTACATAATAAAAAGCTGGTGCTGAATGTTTACTACGACTCGGAGAAATTAATCCTTTTGCAAGTAAATCCGAGCATTCACTAATAAATTCTTGTACATCCTGTTGAGTATACGGTATATTATTTTTTATATTAATCTCTTGGTGAGGATCTTTTAATTTTATTTGAATTAATTGTTGGTTATGATTCTTTATAGGGTCTAAAGGATTTTCACTACATACTTGATCTAATAATGTTTCAATCTCTTGCTGTAAAACAGTATTATTAAGTAAATAAAACTGAAGAGAATCAAGTTTAGTGGTTAACAAATGTAATTTTTGTAAATAGGAGGTATGATAAATGGGAATTTTGAGAATGATCGATTTTTGATTTATTGTTATAATTGCAGGTGTTTTTAATGTAATATAATGTAAATATTGACATAATAGATTATATAGTTTAAGAAAGTTATTTCCAATAATAAAAGGTAGTCTAGATTCTTGTTGATAAATTGAGGGTACTGCAAAAGTATATTTTTCAATAACAATATTATTGTAATAACTTACATACCAAATATATTTGAAACTTCCGTCAACTATACGTATTTGTAATGGCTTTTCTAGTTTTTTCCAAGTACTTAGTAATGTTTTAGAAGCAATACATATAGTTGCTCCTGTATCTATAGAGGCATTTACTGTTTTATTCTGTATCACTACTTGTATAAAGGTGGTATTTGGATTCAATTGTTGATTTTGAGGATTCCGCTTGGGATTCATAATAATATAAGGATGAAATAGTAGAATTAGTATCATAATCAAATTCAGTTGGTTCTAATTCATGTTGCAGTGCAGAATTTAATATATTAACTTTTGTTTGGTATTTTGATTTTTGTTTTTGTGGAAAATGATTTGCATAATGTCCTTCTTCTTTACAAATCCAACATCTACAAGATTTTTTCTTTTGTGGACAATCTGATTGTTTTGGTTTAAATTGTCAAGGTCTATATTTTCTGTAATTTTTCCTTCAAAATTTCTTTTTATAAAAATTAGAATTTTGATTATATCTTTGTTTGTAAGGATAACGTTTCCATTTATAAGGTTTATAATAATGCTTTCGTTTTTGCTTATATTTTCTATGATATCCATGTGTATCACATCCATATTGTTGAGGTACTTTTGTATTATGTTCACAACATAATTGAAGTTGTTTATGTTTTAGAGTTTTTCTTACTTTTTGTTCAAAACATTGTTCTGCTAATGCTTCTTGTGTAATTTTTATTGCTCCTCCTAAGTTATAAGCAACTTGGTTTTTATCTCGTTGTATTTGAAACTGGACTTCTACTTTTTGATTAAAAGGGTAAGGTAATTTTTGAATAAAAATATGAATGTACATTTCTTGTTCAGCTATAGGTAATTGATAATAATAATTTTTATATTCACAAATAAAATTTCAAGATAACATAAATTACATATACGCATATTATTTAAATGCCATAATGTTTGTAATCTACTTTGTGCATTAGTTTCTTGGACATAATATATTGCATCTTTTCCTACAAATTCTTTAAATATTTCTCCTTATAGTGCTCTTATTACTGATATATCATTTGGAGCATTTCGATGGATTCCAGAATTTTTGAATTGTTGTTCATTATCAGTTAAAAATGTTTGTACAACTCCACTTGTTTTATATGTAACGAAATTCCATAATTGATTTTTATTAATATCGGTTCCTTCAGGTCCAAAAGGTCTATCAAGATATAATAATAATTGAAGTTTATTTGACCATTCTAAGATTAGCTCTTCTGCATTTATTACACAATCGAGATTTAAAACTCCGTCAGATCCTAATGCTACATATTTAGGAATATATTCATTTGGATTTTTTTTTAATTTTAGATCCTTTTTTATAATAGCCTTGTTTAGAAAAAAAAATCATTAGTATCGGGTGTCCAATTGTAAGTATTTTGTTGAGCATGTTTACATTTATCTCCACTAATTGGGTCTCTTTGAGGTGATCTTGGTGGTGTTGGGGATCTTCTAGGTGATCATCTACTTGGTCCTGGTTTATCTTCTTCAGCAAATACTTCTTGATCAGATTCATAACCAAAAATAATTTCATCTTTCTATTCTTGATGTTCTTTATGTGATATTTGATAATGAGTTTCATTTTCTAATTTTCGAGATTGCAATGGTAATTGACTGACTAATTGTGTAATTTCATTTAATTGAAATTAAATATTTCGTTCTACATTTTCTAATGTATCTTCGGCTGCAATTAATTCAGAGGGAATATCTTCTAGATTCTCCACGGTGTTGGTATATTATTCAAGACTTTTACTGTATGAATAGGTTGATTGGAAGGCTCTGATACTACTTTGGGCGCGGAATCTTTTTCTTGTTGAATTTTATTTAATAATTGTTCTAAAATATCCGTGTTATGTATTAGTTGTTACTTATAATAGCAATATTTATTATTAACGTTTAATAATATAGAATTAAAATAATTTTTTCCTTTTTTTTTACTCAAGATTTAATATAATAAATATTATTGAATTTATTATTATTATTATCCTCTTAAATTATATCTAAATATATTATATGTTTTTTTTATGTTTTAAATTTAAGTTTAAATTTAAACTTATAAATCAGATTCTATTCGGTTAACTTAAAATCGCAAGTTAGAAACTTAAATTTGAACCATGAAGAACCTAAACTATGAACCTGATTTTTCAAATTCGATTCGAATCGAACTTAAACTCAGATTCGGTTAACTTTATTTATAAATTTAGTTCATGCAATTCCAGTCCAATTCACATATTCGCGAATTTTCTTGAGGACCTCTAAACCCACGACGTCAAAATCACACACCTTGAAACGGAAAGGCCCTCGGCTTGCTACAAATGCCGGTTTGAATCAGAAACGGGAACTATGTGGGGACAAGTCTAATCACCGTGACAATGAATTCAACGTATGACACGCATGTGTGTCGTTTTCTCACCAGCACAGATCCTAAACTACGATTCATTGTAACGTTCATGTCCCACGGAGTAGAAAGGCCTCTAGCGAAAGCCCTATTGAACTTACAAGTTGAACGGGTCGCTCGTCTGTCTTCACTTGCTTGTCACATGGGTTTCGCCTGCTTGTTAATGCTTCTCACCAGTTGGCTTTGCCTCCAATCTGTGGCTTTGGGGACAGACAAAGGATTAGGACTTGAGTTGCTTACCAATGAATTATTGTCAACTGCGAGAGAGGCAGGATTCTTTGAGTGGATGAGAGGAATCAGGAGAAGAATTCATATGTACCCAGAACTGGGATTTGAAGAGCACAGAACTAGCGAGATTATTAGGAGAGAGCTCGATTTGCTTGGGATTGATTACAAATGGCCTGTCGCCAAAACCGGGATTGTAGCTTCTATTGGGTCCGGTGAAAAGCCAGTTTTTGCTCTCAGAGCTGACATGGACGCCCTTCCTCTTCAAGTATCCCCCTTTTTCCTTTTTGTCCTGACAAAGTAACACAAGCACACACGTATTGTATATATAGGAGACGATTAGACTGCGCCAAGGCTTAACTGTAGCAATTCAAGTTCTCTTTTATTTTCAATACATAGTTATCTAAAACAGTGTGTTTGCTCTCCTTCTAAAGGAAAAAGTAGATTGGGAATACAAGAGCAAGATAGACGGAAAGATGCACGCCTGTGGCCATGATTCTCACGTGGCGATGCTACTTGGAGCAGCGAAGTTACTCCATGGGAAAAGAGACAAATTGAAGGTAAGTTAATGATTATTAACACCAAAAACTGTTTTATCTTTTTTTTTTTTAACACCTTCGTTTCACATGCCTTTTGGGAAGGGAACTGTGAAGCTTGTATTCCAGCCAGGAGAAGAGGGTTTTGCAGGTGCCTACCACATGTTACAAGATGGTTGTCTGGACGACCTTGATGCCATCTTGAGTGTACATGTCCTACCATCAACACCTACTGGTGCCATTGCTTCAAGACCTGGTCCAATACTCGCCGGTGTTGGTGTTTTCGATGCAGTAATTGAAGGGCAAGGAGCGCATGCATCTTCCCCTCATATGGCTAAAGACCCAATTCTTGCTGCATCATCTGCAATTACTTCTCTACAGCAGATTGTATCTCGGGAGACAGATCCTCTGGAGGCTGCGGTAATCCTTTTTCCACCTCTATCATCATCTTAATGGACCCCCTAAGACAAATGCTTGTACATTTTCATTGCTTTCTAACTCATTGAAGTCAAGTAAATTCACTTCCACCACCTCTTCACTAGTCGTAATCGAACTGATCACAGTCAAATCCTTACTGAGACCCTGAATATTAACCTTAAAAAATAACATCCTCTCCCAACTTACCACCAGCCACTTAATGCGTGAATCAAGTTGCAACATATTTTAACCTTTCAACGAAAGTTGTCAATGAATGAATCTGATTTGCCCATTTTCGATGGTTTAGGTGGTGACGGTGGGTTATATAGAGGGAGGAAAAGCCGGAAATATAATTCCAGAATCAGTGAAATTTGGTGGAACATTCCGGAGTTTGACCAATGAAGGTTTATCGTACCTCCAGAAAAGGATTAAAGAGGTAAAATATGCATTCATGGGATGAACTTTGAAGTCATCTAATTTTACATTCAAGTGAACGTGCAGACTAATATGAAGTTACGATCATGTTTTGCTTGCAGATCATAGAGAGTCAGGCTGTAGTGCATCGATGTAATGCCATGGTAGATTTCAGGGAAGAGAAGCATCTTCCTCATCCACCAATGGTTAATGATGAAACACTTTACAACCATGGAAAGAAGGTTGGGGAGATCCTACTTGGAGAACCTAACGTCCAGCTTCTTCCAGTGACCATGGGAGCAGAAGATTTCAGTTTCTTCTCACAAAAGATGCCTGCTGCAATCTTTGTGATAGGTATAAAGAATGAAACGCTGGAATCACATCAGCCGCTTCACTCTCCTTACTTCTTTATCGATGAGGAGGCTTTTCCAATAGGTGCAGCTTTTAATGCTGCTGTGGCAATTGCATACTTAGACAACCATGCCGCGGAGACTTGCGAGGAATCTCAGTTGTTTTCGACTTTTGGAACAGCCACCATTTAGTCGGACTTTGAGAATGGACACTGTAAGATACCTAACATAAATTCACCAGAAACAACTGGACAATACCAACTATGTGCTTTCAAATTTGAAGCAATGGAAGTACCACCACACATTCTCCCCTGCATATGCAGTTATTTGTACATATGAATCCATGTACGGGTGAGGGTTGGTTGTTTCAATAATGCGTTCTTGGAAGCTGAAAAAACTGTCTAAATAAGGCAAATTTTCCACTTAATCTAAGAGTTCTCATCATTGTTTACTATCCAAAAAAGAATGTCCCCAAAATAATAAGAAAGTTGGCTTATCTTGAGGAAAGGATTAAATAATAGCTACAGCCAATTCCTAGACCTATCCATTTTTGTACATCAGCAAAAGAACACAAGACGCTTCCTAACTGTGCTTTGTGACATTATATCCAATCAGTTGTCAGCAAAATAAATAAACCTTGAGAGGATCTTTATAGATGCTGAATCCAAGCATAAGAGCATAGACAGTTATCACCATGCGGAGGTGTTGATCAAGATGCTCTGAAATGTTCCTAGACCCGCTCACTGCTTCCTGACTTTTTGGATGCTATGAAGAACCAAAATTTGCAAGTCTATCATTCTTGCTTGCCAGTGCAGGAGTTCAGAGAATCACGGTGATTTTGCAGTGCAAGTCCTTAACAAAAGTATCTTTCAATCATGCCAAGAATCACAAACCCTTCCCATTGTAACACCAGTAAATCTGGAAACGCATGCTCTAGTATTAGAGAAACTGAAGCAGTCAACCACACTATGTTAATTGGATCATTCGATTGCATGTCCAGGTGTTACTTACGAAGTTGTTGGGGGGCGCAAACGCACCAACAATAAACAATGATGTTACATGAAAACTCCGAAGACTCTATAGTACAGTCACACTAGCAAATGTGAACATCAAGCGTTACTGCAGACAAAGTTCAACTCCTTTATGATCAATTACAAAAGGAGCTACAGGTTAGGAACAGGATGCGCAGAACCCCCCAACTTAGATGCAGTTTCAGTCCAGCCCACCTTGGAATCCACAGTTTAAGTTCCTCACATCTGCCCAAGAGATTGTGTAATTGTCATATTATCCTGAATGAGACTCTAGATGGGCCGTGTAATTGAAGAGAAAACATATACTTGCTTACAAACTATATCCAACTCCGACCAGGAATTTTTCTCACCCCTCTCTCGTTCATTTTTTCTCTAACCAGAGAAACATCCAACCACCTATCAGCTGCTGCATAGATATTGGATAAAAGCACATAATTAGCAGCATTTTGAGGCTCAAGCTCAAAAAGCTCGTTGGCAACAATCTGCCCAAGTTCAACATCACAGTACAGCTTGCAAGCCCCAAGAAGAGCACCCCAGGCACACACATTAGAACTCACAGGGACTGACTTCAGAAGCTCATAAGCTGAATTTAGCTGGCCTGCCCTGCCAAGAAGATCAACCATGCATGCATAGTGGCCTGGAGTGGGAACAACAGAGTACTTATCTTTCATGACTTGAAAATAGTACCAACCCTGATTGACAAGGCCTCCTCGGCTACAGGCAGTCAAAATGACAGTAAATGCTCCTTCATCTGGAGTTATGCCCTCATTCAGCATCCTATCAAACAGTACAACAGCTTGATCAGTTCGCCCATGAATAGTCAATCCTTGTATCATAGAACAATAAGCGATCAGATCACGAGTTGGCATCTCTGCAAACAATTTTTTTGCTCTATCCATGTTCCCACACTTCGCATTCATGTCAACAAGTGCAGTAGCAACATGAGCCTGACCACTGTCTATCGAGCTCTGGCTCAAATAACCATCAACCCATTTAGCCAAATCCAAATTAGCCACTTGAGAACAAGCTGACATCAAACTCACCATTACAAACTCATCGGGCTTAACATTCGTTCGCAGCATTTGCATGAACATATCCACAGCTTCATTAGGCTGCCCGTTCTGAGCATATCCCCATATCAATGCCGACCATGCAACTATATCTCTTTTTGGAGTTTCCTCAAACAGAGACCTTGCAGATTCCATATCTCCTGCCTTTGCATAACCATCAATCATAGCGGTATACGAGACAACGTCTCTTTCGGGCATTTCATCAAACAACTTCCTAGCAGTAGACAAATCTCCCCCTTTCACACACCCATCAATCATAGCATTCCACGACATCACGTTCCTCTCCGGCATTAAATCAAACATCCGCTTCCCGTTGTCCAAATCCCCAACATTGACATACCCAACAATCAATGCAGTCCAAGAAACGACATTTCTTTGACTCATTTCGCTGAACACTCTATGAGCAGACACAATCTCCTTGCACTTACCATACAAATCAATCAAACTTGACCCGACATAGACATCAAGACTAACCCCACACCTAATAGCCATCCCATGAAATACCTCACCTTCCTTCAATTTACTCTCATTCGAACACGACTTAATAAGCGAAGGGTAGGTGTATTTATCAGGCAGAGCCTGTGGGCAAAGCTTCATACGAACAAAAAGCGAAATGGCCTTGTCAAAATGCGATCTCTTGGAGTATATGTTGAGGAGGATGTTATAAAGGACAGTAGAAGGAGCAAACACGCGGTCGAAGATCGACTTGGAATATGAAACTGAAGTGGAAAGTGAAAGAAGCTGGGAAACCACAAAGTGGTCTTGTTCAAAACCTTTACGTATGATGTGTGCGTGGAGTTGGTGGAGTTGGAACTCGTTTTTGCAGGATCTGAGAAGACTGAGAATTGACGGGCTAGAGGTTACAGGCATCGGCTTCTCAATCTCATGGCGGCGACTCCCACTTTTTCTCTAGAAATCAAAACCAAATGAAATGGGCTATGCCTACTAGAGTATTGTATTTATGGCCCACTTAAAATACGAATGCATAATAAATAATGGGCCAACTGCTCTCCTAGTCCTACGAAGCGATTTAGAGAGAGAGAGAGAGAGAGAGAGAGAATGGTGCTATGGTCTTACCCACCAACGCGCAAGCAACTGGCGGCCACAATCGTTGTGTTTGTGAGCGGCGCTTCTCTGGCCACCTACGGAGCTTATTTGTCCTTGCTCAACGTAGCCCCTCAACAAGCTCGTGCCAAAGCCCGTAGCGATTATGTCAAAGAGCGTTTCCGAAAGTTGATCGACAATTAGTCCCTGTTGCTATTGTCATCTTCGGTTCAGGTTTTGTTTTTGTTTTTACTCTTTAGGCTATCTATCTATGGTATCTTGTACTGTTGTACTTCTTTATCCTTTGATTGGTGCTTGGAATGTTAGCCATCTGATTGTCATGGGATGGAAATTGTCTTGTCTTATGAGACATGAACTGAAATGTTATTCACTTAAAATCGCATGAATTACTCATTTATTGTTAAAATAATATGACACCGTGGTTAAAGAGTGTGACTGAGTATCTCCCGAGCACAACACAACTAAAAAATCTTCACCTCAGTTCTGTTCGTTCGTTTCATAAGAACTTGGAAAACAGAGTGTGTCCCGTGTTAGAGCACAAACTCGATCCAGCCTCAATTTTGCTTACAACTACCGATCACAAATATGTCAACGACAGGGAATGTATAGATGCTATATCTCAACTAGCATTTCTGTTTCCAGCAATTTTAATCGTATTTGTGATGTGTGTCATTAAGGCCAAACAAACCAGACTACCCTTTTCAGCTAGCAATAACAGTGCTAAACCTTTTGCACTAATTCTTGTTGATCTTTCGGGTGCATACTCAGTCCTGCAATTAGTGGTGCCCATTATTTTTTCACTACCGTTGACGATTATTCTCGATGTACTTGGGTTTTCCTTTTGAAGAATAAGTCTCAAGCCTATGATTTTGTTTCCATATTCTGTCATTTTACACAAATTCATTTTGGATGCCCGGTACAGATTATAAGAAGTGACAATGGAAGTGAATTTGTCTCAAGGCCTATGAGAAATTTTTTTGCTAGTCAAGAGATTGATTGTCAAAACTTTTGTGTTGATACTCCAAAATTGGAGAATGGAATGCAAACATCACCGCATTCTTAAGGTAGCACACGCACGGTCATTTTAAGCTCATTTACGCTGCATTTGATTATTACCTCCAATATGCGGAGAAGAAACGAAACAAAAATTCAGACACGGAACAGAACAAAAATTGAAGACAGTGAGGTGTTTGGTTGTGATGGACAAAACAGAAAAAACTATCTCCATCTAGATGACGAAAATGTGTTTGGTTGCAGTGGATAGAACATAAAAACAGTGTCAATGACGAAAACACCTTTGCAGTATAATATAATTGGAAATATGTAATTCATTGATTAATTTATAATTGTATCAATATCTATTTTAAGTGTATTTGTAATTTTTTAATTACGATGAAATAAAATGAGAAACCTAAATATTTATTGAAATGTGAAACCTAAAAATTAAATGAAATGAGTTATTGAATAAAAAATCCTACAAGTTAGATATTCTAGTACGTAATATTTAATAAAACATCTAAACAATCATGGAATTAATTACACAATAGGTTTGAAAAAATCCTACAAGTTAGAAATTATAATACATAATAATTTAATATATCATTTAAGCATTCATTGAATTAATTATATAATAGGTTAAAAAAATCCTACAAGTTAGATATTATAGTACATAATAATTTAATAAAATATCTAAGCATTCATGGAATTAATTACATAATAGATTTTTAAAAATACTACAAGTTAGAAATTCTAATACTTAATAATTTAATAAACCATCTAAGTATTCTTTGAATTAATTACATAATAGGTTAAAAAAATCCTACAAGTTAGATATTCTAGTACATTATAATTTAATAAAACATCTAAGCATTCATGGAATTAATTACATAATAGGGTTTAAAAAAATCTACAAGTTAGAAATTCTAATATATAATAATTTAATAAATCATCTAAGCATTCATTGAATTAATTACATAATAGGTTAAAAAAAACCTACAAGTTAGATATTCTAGTACATAATAATTTAATAAAATATCTAAGCATTCATGGAATTAATTACATAATAGATTTGAAAAAAATCCTACAAGTTAGAAATTCTAATACATAATAATTTAATATATCATCTAAGCGTTCATTGAATTAATTACATAATAGGTTAAAAAAAATCCTTCAAGTTAGATATTCCAGTACATAATAATTTAATAAAACATCTAAGCATTCATAGAATTAATTACATAATAGGTTTTAAAAAATCCTACAAGTTAGAAATTCTAATACATAATAATTTAATAAAACATCTAAGCATTCAT
>JAOTIZ010000004.1:26684511-26705774 GCA_027123425.1 Erythroxylum panamense
TATTATTATTATTATTATTATACGAAATTAATTTCTTATTGTTATTGTTATTATTATTATTATTTGTTAACTTTTTTACTAATACAAATTATTCGTTTTAAAATGATCAATGAATTACATATTTCTAATTATATTATACTGCAGGGGTACTTTAGTCATTGACATTATTTTTTTATGTTCCGTCAATTGCAACCAAACACATTTCTGTCCTCAAGACGAATACAGTTTTATCTGTTTTGTTCATTACAACCAAACATTTCATTGCCTACAAATTTTTGTTCTAATTTGCCTACAAATTTTTGATTCGTTCCGTCTCAGCATATGAATTACAGTAACCATACGTAGCCTAAAAACACAAAATGTTGTGGTTTGGCCAGTTATGGACGTATAACTTTCCAACTTCCTAATAGGTTTATATAATTAGTCATTAAATGAGATCATGTAAAAATTAAAAGATTAATAAGCTTAAATATGTAAAAAATGATTATACCAATAATAACAACATTAATATTGATCTAAATAGGATTTACCGTTATTAAAATCAATGAAAGACAGCTTTATTTTAAATGTAGATTTATTTGATCATGTGAATTATAAAATAGCCAGAATACAACTCTGCTACTAAAATAAACATATTTTTGCAAGTATCGTAATTGATTACATTTAAAGGATAAGAGCCATAATTACAAATCGGAACTTGTGGTTGTGGAAAAACGGTGAGTCGAATTTGGGTCATATTCAGATAACAAGAGAGGACATAGAGGGACAAGACAGAACCCCCACTACCGCCAATCTGTGACCAAGCTCTCCACATTTGACCGATTAATTTGCACTAGTTATTTTAAAATAAAAACTTTGATTATTGGATAATAATAGCTACTGAAGCGTTATTCTTTTTTACTAAAACAAACCCTTAATGCCAAAACTATTTAAGTAGAAAAGTTAAGTGGTCAGACAAAAACCACCTAATTATGATTAAGACTTGATACTGATAGGCATGTTCGCAGAAGGAGCTGGAATGGACCAGCTAGCCGTATGACTCAATCATCTTATCACGTTATCCCGGCACCTTCGCTGTTTAGCCAAAGACCAAACTTCGGCAATATCTCTTTGCATTGTACACTTAACTTTGTTACAACTTCAACAAGGAAAATTAAATCTTTGGTTTCTTAGCATTCCATACTTGTCAAAAGAGACAAGCAAAATTTAAACAAATTCGCAAAACTCCACAAGTTGTCACAAAAACCCAAGTAGGAACATCAGTTTCTACTTTAAGATTTCTCTGCCACAAGCCAGAAGAAACCACTAGAAAAATGGCAGCTTGGTTTATATCTCTACAGCTCTCTCTCTTGTGTTTACCGTTTCTTGGAATTTGTCACGCCAGTACCATTCCAAAATTTTCTGTTCCCATCTTTCAGCCGGAGAGGCTCTCCATCTCTACCCCAAATCAGCTATACACAGAAAGCTTCTTCACTCAGATACTAGACCACTTCACTTTCACCTACCAAAGCTATCAAACTTTCCAGCACAGGTATTTGATCAATGATAGCTACTGGGGTGGAGCAAGTAGTAACGCTCCAATCTTTGTGTACACTGGAAATGAAGGAGATATCGAGTGGTTCGCGCAAAACACAGGATTTATGTTCGATGTTGCACCCCATTTCAAAGCCCTTCTTGTTTTCATTGAGGTAATTCAGTGCCAAGTTTCCATATCATACTACCAAATAAGGCCAGTTTCAGCTTTTTAAACATACATAGTAATTGCTTGTGAAATCGCAGCATAGGTTCTATGGGAAGTCTCTGCCTTTTGGTGGAAATAAGAGTGTTGCTTATAGTAACGCAAGTACTCTGGGTTACTTGACCTCAACTCAGGCTCTCGCCGACTACGCCACTCTCATTCTCGATCTAAAGAACAATTTGTCTGCAATTGACTCTCCTGTTATAGTTTTCGGGGGATCTTACGGAGGAAGTAATGCCACGTTTATTTTTATACTATAATATTCCTTTATGCTTAAATCCTATCTACCCAAATATTTGGATCGAGAAAGGAAGCTGACAGTATAATGGTTTGGTCTTCAATATTTTTCTAGTGTTAGCAGCTTGGTTCAGGTTGAAATATCCACACGTAGCCTTGGGAGCGTTGGCATCATCTGCTCCAATCCTTCAGTTTGAGAACATAACTTCTCCATACAATTTCTTTGATACCGTTACAAATGATTTCAGGGTAGTGGCTTCATTAATTGTTGTCTGCTTTTTTTTCCTTTTTCTGGATTTTCGATTTAAGATAAGGTCACAAGCCAACAATAATACCAAAAATGAACATACTAACGTCCGAAAGTCGCCAGCGCATTACAAACACTAATACATGTACAAACATCAAAAGCCACAAGTTATTGACTCACAGTTTATAAAAAACCAGAGTGAGAGCGAGAACTGCTACAAAGTGCTCAAGGAATCCTGGCAACAAATCGACAACACTGCAAGCCAACCTGGCGGAATAGATTTACTCAGAAAATCCTTCAGAATATGCAAGTAAGAGCATAGAAATCCTCAAAAATTACGTCTCCGGCTTTCACTAAATTCAATCCTCTTTGCTGCAGTGACTACTTTAGCTCAGGATCGCTCCAGGGTTGGCTTAGAGAAGCATGGATCTATACAGCTATGACAGATTATCCCACACCTTCAAATTTCTTGGCTCCCATGCCAGCTTATCCAGTGAAACAGGTACTCACTCACCATTTCCATTGATAATTACAAAACTTGTAGGTATACCCAACACCTTTTTTGTTTTCTTTTGCATTGCAATAATGCAACTTGGTTTTGCCAAATCAAGTCCAGCGTAGAGATGTTCGTGCTTGACACGGTCCACTAATATAATTTACATCATTACATGAAAGATGAAACGTTACCTCCGTCTTAAGAATCTATTAATTATGTCCAACCATTTCCATCAATGTGAGGGTGGAGTAGGAATTTCTCCAAAATGTTAGGAGTGACGTCCACATCCGTCGTTGACTTGTGTTCGTAGATGTGCAAAGCAATTGATGACCCAACGACTGGAAACGATAGGTTGGCCAAGCTGTATGGTGCCGTGAACGTTTACTACAACTTCACACGAACAGCCACGTGCTTCAATCTGAGTGATGACTCTGATCCTCATGGTCTCGGAGAATGGTCCTGGCAGGTATCCATAAGCGCCCCAATTTTCTTTCTCTTTGAAATTGAAACTGTCGTATAAAATAAGTTGCATATCTTCAAAAGATCGAGGAAGACTGGTCAAATTATTTAAAGATAATGGCTTGTGAGTTATGATAATGAAAAGGGGAACGTGCTTTCGTGGATTGGAATAAAAGGGAATTGATAACAAAGAGGACATGTGGGAGTATCCAAGAAATTTATGTTCTTCCACATGCTAAAGTTTGTCCTTAAAATGATTATGTTACAATGTTGTTACCATTATTATTAACTACATAGGCGCCTGTAAGGTAATATTTAGGTCCATTTCATCCACAAGTTCAGCAATCACTTTTTTGTGTACCATGTTTCTTTCCTCTCTTAGATAAAGGAAAACTCAAAATACCATCCTTATTGGTTGTCATTCTCCTCCTTGAGGATCAGTTGAGCGTTAGTTTCTCCCTACTTGTTTTGTAATCTGTATCTTTTCTCTTTAATCAAAAAAAAAGAAGAAGGAAAACTCAAAATTTAAAATTTAACAAATAAAACTCTCTAGAAACCTTCAATTTGTGGGGGTAATATGAGATAGTGGAGAAGATCCAGTTCTTTCTTAATTTGAGTGTTGAAAAAGTATAATTGAATATGTGGGTAATAAAGGAAAATGTTGAATCACCATTAAACTTGTGAACCTGTACTATCTAAACCTGTAAATGAGCGGTATCGATGATGTTAGTTTTAAGTTACTTGAAATTGAAGTATTGGACAGTACGATTGGATTAAAAGAGAGAGGAATATAATCGTTGAAATCCGTTATATTTTAGGAAGTAAAATCCAGCCCTGAGATAGTATAGGTTTATAATAAATTTCTGATAGAATGGGTTTTTGGTGCAGTTAAAAGGAAAACCTGATTAAAAAAACAGAAAATGACTGCCTCTGCTTCTGCTTCTGCTTCTGCTTGATCTTTTTGAAAATGATACATACAGGCGTGCACAGAGATGATAATGCCATTGGCTTCTTCCGATCAGAGCATATTTCCACCTTCTAGCTGGATTTACTCTGAAAGAGACAGTTTCTGCTATGCCTCCAATCAAGTCTATCCTAGACGCAATTGGATTACCACCGAGTTTGGCGGTCAGGTATGTATAATATAAACAAAACAGGGTTGGCTTATAAACATCTCCACTCAGTCCTTATTTCTTTAATTATTTTTCTATTAAACAGAACATTAAGCGGGTTTTGAAGAGATCGGGAGGCAATATTATTTTCTTCAATGGCTTGAGAGACCCTTGGAGTGGTGGAGGGTATGTATGAACTATGATGTTAAATAAATATTTATGCATATACATTTCACATTCATGGTTGTGAGTGCTGACTGCAGGGTACTACAGAATATATCAGAAAGCATAATAGCGATCGTGGCAGAAGAAGGTGAGTACCAAATCTTTATTATTATTACTTAGATTTTGTTCCCTCCACTTGCGTTTTTAGTTTAATTCCCTAACAGGGGCTCACCATGTGGACTTGAGATTCGCAACTAGTGAAGATCCAAAATGGCTTCAAGACGTGAGGAAAAGAGAGGTTAATATAATGGAAACATGGTTGGCGGAGTACTACACTGACTTGGCCTAAGCATAGTCACCTGTCTGTTCCAACCAAAATGGAAAAAGATCGTTTTCATTTTTATGTATGGCAGGATGTGGGCTTACACACATTACAAAGAACTTTAAATCTCCCAATTGGGCTTAGCTCTAGGAGGAGGATGGGTTCAGCAACAGAAATATATTGCCCATTCCAAAATGTCCACCAAAAAGAAGTAAAGTAAAGCCTAACTACTTTATTTAGGCTCAATGCTTGTTTCAATGTTCTTATTTTAATCTAAAATATTTATATCATTTTTAAGAAGTCCTTTAAGTTAATATTTTATAATCTTGCAAGTCAATACAAACAACAATGATTTAGTTAGAAAACATTATGCCAAATGTGGAGTTTGCAAGTGTCAAGTGTACATAGTCTTATTTCTAATTAATAAAGAAGTTGTTTTTAAAATACTCAAAAAATAAAATAAATAAATAAATAAAATGAAAGTAAAAATAAAAATAAAAATAAAAGTACTAAAAAAGTAGTAGTAATAATAAGTAAGAGATTAATAATAATAATAATGGTAATGATAATGATGTGGTGATGATGTAGAATAGGAAAATGATAATAGTAATAATGACATGTAGGAAAATCATAACAATAGTTATTCTGCATAATATTAATAATAATATATTATTATTAATACTAATAATATTAATTATTTATTTATTTACAATCTTGCGTGGCAATATCAAACATAAAACAACTTATAGCTAGCAAGAAATTCAGATCATCGTACAAATATTATTTTGTTAGTATGGGGTCAGCTACCCCATCATCATATCAACATGTTGACTGTTGAGTTAGCTCAATCCAATGAGTTAGTGACACAACTACAAATTGACAAACTCTCCATCTAATTCGGTGAATTTAATGTCCAATTGCAGATGAAATCCCAATTTTAGCCTTAGTTTTATGGTTCTCTTTTCATTAAAAAGTTTTTCGTATCATGCGGCAATCCTAGATTGACTTGTTTCATAACGTAGGCGTGTAGATGTGGTGGGCTATCTTCATATTGGGTTTTGCAAGTCTTGATCTTAGACTACGACTTTTATTAAGATATTATATACAAAATTTATATGTGAGCTAAACATGAAATTAAAATAAGGAGAAATGAGAAGCCCGCAGGGCGTAGTTCAGTTGGTTTTGAAGGAACAGATTTGTGATAAGGTGTAAGGTTTGAATCCCACGATTTGTAGTGTGGGAGTAACATTCTTGAGCTTCTAGTGAATTTTGAGGATGGTCTCCTTGTAAATCTGTGGGTTGTTTACCTCCTTTTTAGCGAACCGTTGAGTACCTGATTTACATCCTCCTAATTGCTTCACTGGACCGGAGTGTAGGAGGCCCTTTGAATTGTGGATTCAACCTTTTGTGTGACAAGTTGGAGAAATGAGAAGAGTTTGCTGGCCGCATACAAGACCATGAAATAGGTATACAATGTTGAATTTTGTTGCTGCGAAAGAAAGCTACTTTCGTACTGCTGGTTGCCATGTGTTCATTCATAGCTAAAAGCTGATGTGATTTTTATGAAAAGGTCTTCTGCTAATATAAGCAGAAGAAAAGTGCAAAAGTTATTCTAATCAGTAATTTGTGCGACAGCTACTCGTCGAAAGAATTTGCAAAACTCCATGTCTTTACTCAAGAATGAATATGAACTGAAATTCAAGCCCTTGTGATGTCAAGTAAAACTTGGCAGTTGCATTTAATGTAACCACACATAGCCCACTTGATATCACTTCCTTTCTGTACATTGAAACTTTAATCGAAAGGGCATTAACCACGCCCAAAAGCGGTGTCTTTGAACCGGCTAGCGCTGCAACCCAAACTTGGAGATGCGGTAGCTTCCTAATTAGGACGGCCTAGTCAAGTTTAGAAGGCGACGTCGTCACTAAGCTTGGGTTGTCTCTGATTTGATATTATGTTGGGTATAGAAATGAGTGGCTTGCTGATATGTTTACCTATCTTTTCACTGGTAAAGTATAAAGCATGCAGCAAGTTAGGCGAATAGATGAGACAGGTCAATCAACAATCTAGACTTGGGGATTGAGAAGAAGACGTCTTGGAAAGTGGAAGTTCATGGACAAATGCAATTGGAATTTAAAATATTAAAAAGAATTTGTTTGATTGAGGATTGAACTGATAGCTCCGATGTTTAAGACTTATGAGCCATTCTCATCAAATCATGGTTTTCAATATCAAACAAAGTCATCACTTGCTGCTGTTTCCGAATACGAATCATGACCCGAAAGTGATCAAGAATTTGAAAGGTCAGCAGATCACCGGCCCTCCTGGCTCCTGTGCAGGGCAAGTAAATAGTTTTGCTTTTCCAAATTCCAGTATTCCACACCAAATGGGGTCCAATCATACTTATACCTTCCGTTATTTGTCTCCCATCTATCACCACCACCGCGTCCTACCAGCCACCGCCCACTATCCTACCCCCCATAGTCCTACACCACAGACGCCACATGTCAATCACCCACCCGCCGTCGCTATCTGCTCCTCCGTGTATTCAAAGATAAAGCAAAGCATGACGTCGTCAAGTGTATAAAAGGGGTAATGCTGGAGCCTGCCTGAAGAGACTCTTGTCAAAAGTGAAAAAATGTAAAATAAAAACTGCGGGTCCACTTTCCCAACATTGAAACTTTGGATCTGGTGGGGCCCTTCTAGCCTGATTACATGAGCCCACGCTTGCTTTTTGCTTTATGATTTCGTGAAGCCAAATCTGGCAGTGAAAAAAAAGAGGAGGCGTGGTCTCTTCCACACATCTGGCTTTCCTGTACAATTTCGCATGTCATTAAAGCCCCAAGCTTTACGGATGTGAAATAGTTGTTTGACTCTCACGAGCAATGCTTCCCTGGGAAATTGTTTTGTGATCTCATCTCTTTTTAATTCACTTGATTTATTCAGGTTACATCGATAATAATAGTCTATGATTATTTATCCAGATCTTAAGTTTCCAAATATAACTTTAATAGCTTAAAAAATGATAATGAAAAATTACTTTTGGATGATAATTTTGATGGTCTTTCTCTGTATACATCATGATGACCTTTAGTGCATCAACTAGTATACAAATTTGTTCAAACAACCGCCTCGTATGGATTCTATTTCAGACTTCCATGTTCAGCAAAGCGTGCGAAAATGGCAATATTGGAGCCATCATATGCATGCTGCTCGAGTATGATTGGGCTCCTGTAAATATATGGTGCTCAATTATTTTTGTTCTTCTTGCTATTGACTTCTAGTCCTATTCGTCACCCGTGAAATCACCTGCATTTTGCAGGAATATATGACTAAACTACAGTTTGCAGAGGAAATTCTGGCTTTGGAACCAATGGTTTCATCTATACTCTGGCCCCCTCATGATTAAATACACATTGTCTTCAAGTAAACATGTGGATAATAGTGTTATTATGGAAGGACAAAAGCATATGTATATATATAAAAAAGCAAGTGCTTATTTTGGACCTGACTAGTATTTGGTCTAAGATATCGGCTCCATGATTAGACTCAACCCTAGGTCCCCACATTAAAGCTCCCATCTTTGTAAATTTTTTCTTTTGGGTGTGCCCCAGTGATAATATTTCATTGCTCCTAAAGAAACTCTCGATTGCTTTCCAACTTATTGGAAGATTGATTATACGCATGTCATGCTTCATGAATCGAGACAAAATAGAAAAAAACCTTTGAGCTTTAAATGTATTGATTTGACTTGTATTATCATGAATATTATCCCATTTTTACCTCGTTTATGAACATTTATTTATTCAACAAATGATATTCAGAAAAATTGAATAAATAGATGCTCATAAAATATGGTAAGAATAGCTAGAACAGGTGGTTTAAACCCATCACTGTAAGTATTTGGCACTAAAATTAGTAAAGTTCGATCTTGGATTCTCTTGGTAGAGAGAAAAAAATTGGAACGTTCATTTCCTTTGCATAACATCGATGTTTAAAACAGTGAGTGAAGTGACTTGCCAGGAGCTCCTGATAAAGTAATCTTTCTTGATAGGAAAAAAACAAGTTTACTTTGATGAATAAAATAGAAGCTGACTACCATCCTGAAATTAAAAAAGAAAGAGAGAAAATTGAACCAGCATTTCAGCGTGGATTCACGTTGAGACAAACGATATTCCCTGTATAGTAGTAGTTCACTTTTTAATCCAACATGAGAATCTTACAGTTTTACATGTATCTTACTTCCCTTTTAGTGATAATTGAACTTAGCATAAATTAGGATGGCAAGTTCTTTTGGTATGTTCACAATTCTATATTCTGACGATGCCAAGTTCTCATGGTATGTTCACAATTCTATACTATGACGATGCCAAATTCTCACGGACTTCAAGAGCCTTTTAAAGTTTCAGACTTCCTGAAAATCCTGATTTTTGCGACTCCTGTTTCTGAACTTAACAAGAGAGGAAAAATAAAACCCTTAAAAAACACTGTTAGATCAAATCTTGGACATCAGATGTACGGACATCAAGTTCCAAAAAAGCGTTATATCTGTTAACGAGCATGGTAAGGTGTATCTGTGCTTATATTGGGTTCGTCGAAAATGTAAATTAACTCTAGGTGTTAAAACTCAGGCATGGATCGGGAATTTAAATTTCAGGATCGGTCCAATCAATTTCATGATCTTCTTTTTCCTTCTTTTTCAGGATCGGCCTGTCTTTGCCAATTCGTGGTAGTGGCTTGATTATGTGTCCAGGAGAAATTGACAACTTGTAGGTGTTGATTTTATCAACTTATTTTGCTTGTTTACTGACCTTTGTCAAATCATAAAAGCAGAGAATACTACAGATGCTGAGAATCAAGACATAAAACAATTATTGTACTTTATCACTTGATTGCTTTATTAAATCTACGTAAGGCCATGGTGTAAAGATACGTATCACACTTTGTATTATACATGGTGCATTGTTCTTGGCCTTCACCACATGTCTTATGTTTCTACATTGAACTGATCCAATCGGAAGGCAGAATCTATCTAAATTAATCTCAATTTCAGATCCAGCTAACAGTTAAGAATAATTGCTGATAAGGTCGCATGATAGCTGGTTAAAATTCACAGGTCAATCAATTTCGTCATAGTATTAGAATATTGCAGGAGCAATTAATTAGTCTGATTCATTAATGTAGAGATTGCAATTGTTAGGAGTACAATCTTATCAATTGAAAGCAATTTAGAAGTTTGAACGGTAATAAGGAATTGCATCTTATTTACCTTCTTGCTTAACTATAGATTACATTTTTTAAAGGGAAAAAGAGAGTTATGGACGACGGTAAAAAAGTCTCCGTCCTTCACCACCAAGCAGCAGCGGCAGTCGGTGGTGGCTTTTGCTAGGGAATTGAGAACTCCGGATATGAAAAATTTTAAACTTCGTATTTGTTGCAAGTTGCAACATCGTCTCTATCATCAGTACTCAACACTTTTCTTAAATATCTAATTCATTGGGTTTGTTTTCTTCTAATATTACTCTGTTTTATTCTGTTTTATGAAATTTCAGATATTTATTTTGCGGGATTCACGTGAAGTCTACGCGAGACCTATATAAGACCCACATAAATAAATAGTTGAGATTCATTGAACACAATAAGATAGGATAATGTTAGACAGAAAATCTGAACTCCTTCCTCCCATTCCCTGTAATAGAATAAACAGATTTTTTCATCATAGCAGAAATCCCTCGATAGATTACATGCCAGATTCCTCAACCAACTTGTGATTTTCTTTATGGTCAAGGATTCCTCTACTTGGTTCAAACCCGCATCCTTGAGCCAAAGTTTCTGGTTTGGCCTATATTCACCGCAGATATTAGACTAGACTACCATTTCATTTTGCAGTGAGGCTGGTACGGCAAGTGGGAGTTAATATTCACTCTCGTTATGCATATTGCTGACAAGTGTCCTTTTTTTTATGTTTTAAATTTCTTTAGTCTTTTTTTTAATTACTTTTTGATTATAAGTGAAAGTTGTAATAATAGTAATAGTAATAATAATAATAAGAAGTTTAAGAAATTTGTACCACTCCATTAAAGACTAGATGACTTGTCCAAATCAGCCCATGATTGAGGTGAATTGCATGGTTCAAATAAGTAGCTACCCGATGATGACAGTGCGACAAACACACAAAACAACTATATAATATACTGTTTAGCATTTATAAATGGATATATAAAATTGTTGTTTGTATTTTATAATTTGTGACACACCCAACAAACCTCTATTATGTGTCCCCAACATGTACTCGAATTAACAACTAGTCCACCTATTTGTAGGGATGAAAAGGTGCCTGAATCTTCCTGGAAATTGAGGTGGGTTTTGTCTGAAACTCATACAAAAGACACATGGAGCATTAAAATAATGGTCAGATATAAATTCCAGACGCAAAGAGAGACGTAAGCTTGAGTGCTTATGACTAATGTATTTGTTTTTGTAGGCGAGATATATGCGTGTGTGAGGAGAGGATTGAAACACGACTGACCAAAAAGAGACAAATCTTATCTCATTTATCAATCTCTGCTCATTGGAAAGGGAAGGGGCCGATCTCTCTGAATTTATATACTCTTATTGATGACTACCTGTAGCTCCCAACCCTTTGCCTTATGGCCAAACATCAATAATTCTGTCATGCACGTGACCAAAAAACAAAAAAAAAAGGACCATTCTCCACCAATAATCCTTCTTTAAATTTGCATTCTGGTGATGGAATCTTATGCAATACTCATCAGTTGATGGACTCGAAATAGTCTATAGGCTCTGGCAAGCCAAAAAACCACACTGTTGTAGTTAACTCTAGGACACTTGCTAGTTTATCCTTAACTCTTATGCGGCCTGCACTTAGTTTTGGAACCTTGCAACAACAAAGTGAAGGACCACCCACCATTTCATCTGGTGCGAGGAGCTTATTATAATGAGAAAAAGAAAAAACAAGTTCAAAGTCCCATACTCAATCAAGATTGAAACTTTGATGGAATCTTATCTTTACTCTTTTTCTTGATGATAAATAATGAAATACAAGGACCACCCAGACCCTCCATATTGTTCAACACTTATGGAGAGCGATCATAACAGGCAAGGCTGAAAAGTTTGAAGGAGTAGATAGGAAAATGTTTTAGGAGATGTTATATAGAAGCAGAAGCGTAAGATTTTGCATGTGCTGAGTGAATTAATGAATTGAGTATATGCAAACGCAAAAACAAAGTGGTAAGCAAGCCGTTGGATGGGAAAACAGATTAGGAGTACGTCAGGGGGTTTGGTCCCACTCTTAGATTTGTTTGCCAATGCAGTAACATGGGATGCTTCTAATAGCAACATAGAGCATTTAATTAATAATACATCAAACTCAATGTATAATTTAATTGTATTCACCCTCACTCCATTGAATCTTTTTCATTCTCAAAGTTCATCTATTATACATGTTAGTAATGACCTGTTGTATACACATATGATATACACCACAAGTATACCAGAGACAAACTCCTCTGTCCAATATTACCTTGTCTTATTCTGTCTCATGAAATCTCAGCTATTTATTATGTGAGACCCACGCAGGATCTACGCAGGACCTACATGAGATACACATAAATAAATAGCTGAGATTTATTAGACACAATAAAACACCATAATATTAGACAGGAGATTTAAACTCAGTATACCATGCCAATTTTTAAAAGTACCGGAGAGATTGTCATTTCATTGTTTTGGAACGCAGAAATGTCTTTAAATTACACTGATAATAATGACTGAGTTCTTTTGTTTTCAGCACGCAAAACCTTAAAGAACTCTCGTACTTGCGAACGAAAACCCTCAGCCCCCCTTCTCTCTCTCTCTCTCTCTCTCTCTCACACACACACACACACACACACGAGTACATGACACAGCCCACTTATATATGCAATGTCATAAATGTCCCAAGACCTGAGATTGAGAAGCAAAACCTATACATATCAAACAGTTCCTACGCATACGTACAGAAAAACACAGGTTCCACATCAAACCCCATAATTCTCACGCCTCTTTAGACTTTACAACCACCATATACTCTTTCCATTTATTCTCTTCTCTTCTCTTCTCTACTCATCACCAGAGCACATCACTTTCTCCTCTATCTCTCTCTCAAATGTCAATGAACCAATTTTCTACAGACATTCCAGAAATGCTTTAGTGGGGAAAACAGCAACAACACCCCACCATGGAACAGAATCAAATCAATATTACTCCTTCCTCTAAACCACACACGTCGCACCTCCCTCACCCCAATTCCTCTTGCCCTCCACATATCTATCACCATCAACAAACTTGGCTTAACCCCTACAACCATCCACAACAACCACACTCCACGTTCCCTACCCAAAACCCAACTTTAAAATTCAATCTCAAGCACGAACTCAACGTCGACCCAGAAGAACAGCAGCAACGACAACCACAAAATCCACATAAAGTAGAAGCGCTTGTAGTGGACAAAGAGCCCATGTTCGAGAAACCCTTAACACCAAGCGACGTGGGGAAGCTAAACCGTCTAGTAATCCCTAAATAACATGCTGAAAGGTACTTCCCACTCAACGGTGACTCGAACGAATCGGGATTGTTGCTGAGTTTCGAGGACGAGTCAGGCAAGTGTTGGAGGTTTCGCTACTCGTATTGGAACAGTAGCCAAAGCTATGTGTTGACTAAGGGTTGGAGCAGGTACGTGAAGGAGAAGCAACTGGAAGCTGGTGATGTGGTGTTGTTTGGTAGGGACGGTGATAGATTGTTTATAGGATGGAGGAGGAGAGGAGATAATAGCAGCGGAGTAGTGGTGCAGGGAAGTAACAGTGCGGTGTGGAGTAGAGGATTATATTCTTCTTCTTCCTCCTCCTCATCATCATCAACATCTTGTCATCACCAGCCTTATCCTTCTAGTAGTAATAGTATGCGACATGGCCATGGGTTAAATGTTTCTACTACTACTAGTTGTGTGCCATACCAACCTCACTGTCTTCATGCAGGTATAGTATTAGAATAGTCTTGTTATATTTGTCTTGAAAATATTGCATACCTGCATTAAAGTGCGTGTGGAACACATTCTAATAAGTTTGGAGGAACTTGGGTAGTATCAGGAAATTTGGCGTGTGAGAGATTTTATCTCTGTCGAGATTATATCCGCTTTATCATCAAATGAAGTAATTATTAAATCTACTGGTTCTATATTTTCATATATATGTTCCATCTCACCACGACAATCTATTAAATAGTTGCCCCAATGGAAAGAGAGCAAGAGAAAGCATTTTGGTAGCTTAAGATGGCATTGGAGATGGCAACCCTTTTCTATCTTGTTTGTGTCTTTTCAGTATGTTTGCATTATAGTACTGTAGTAGCATGTTATTCCATTATCATTGCAGGGTCAATGGCTAACCACTCGACAACACTAGGTAATAACTCAAAGAGAAGGCTTAGGCTATTTGGTGTCAACTTGGAGTGCCAGCTTGATGATTCTGAACCTTCCACACCAGATGTTTCCTCTTTGTCGAGCCATGGTCAAACCCTGCAGCAGCTCCAGTCCCAATGTCCTTTTTCGACAGACACCAGCGGTCACATGGTAAGCCAATGAACCAAGTCAATTGTATAAATAATTAACTAAAGATGATGATGATACTATATAATTATCTCCTCTTCTTCTACTTTTAACTCTTTTCTGGTCCTTACAAGTTGAATAATAAAAGGTTTCATACGAGTCCGTGTTGGCTGAACACAGCCCACATTTAATTAACTAAGCTCAACCCTTGCTGATTTTGGAACATAATTGATTAGTAGCTCCTTTTCCCCCACTTTCATATATCTTGCACTTTCTCTTTTGATGCGACGTGTACTTGATTTTATATGATTTGCTGTGGATGGTCTTCAGTTTTTTAAAAAGGGGAGCAAATAGGAGTAAGGTAAATGCGTAAATGTAGAGTTTGAAGTTGATGATAATGATAGGCGTTTCAAAGTGGAGAGTTGAAGGAAGGCACGCAAAACCAGACCGACCAAATCCAAACTCGTACACACAAATCAATGTCAATGCCTTTTGAATTAGTTGACCTATATAGGATAGTACTACCCTCTCTCGCAATGAATTTCATATACGTATGATGAATAATTCAGATTAAGTCCGAAGACAATTTTCTTATGTAGATCGATTTATAAAAGAATTGTATAATCTAGTTTAAAATGGCACTATCTCAAGAACAGATAATGGAATTCTTACTAGCAGTAAATGTTTACTAGGCTACTCGAGTTTAATCTTGACTAATTTTGGTCGTCGAAGCATAAACATTGGAACAAAAAATACGTGGATAAGATAAGATGGTATAGTCTAGTGGGGTAAACACATGAGATTTAAGTATTAGATAATCATAACATGATAATTACTTTGTGTGGGTGAAATATGTTTTAACTTGCAAGACGTGTGGGTGTGTGTAACAGAATGCGGATGCCACTTTCTTACAAGATTTCAAGCAGATGAGCAATCGTCGAGGATAAGATCTGTGGATGCGACGTCCCCTCGATTTGACCTAATTAAACCACCGGAAATGTCAAAAAAGAATTACCAGGGATTATATTTAAGACGGTGTATTGGGATTGGATGGCGGAGCAATTGCCGTGGATTGGGGTCCACTTCAAGAAAGGCCCATGATGACGTCAACAACGATAACTTGGAGAACTTATGGAAATGGTGGTGAAAATCAGCAAAAGAATCTTACTTGGGCAGGGGATTGTTGAGATTCTGCATCAAGATTTTTCTTTTCTTAAGAAGAAGAGCATAGTAGAAGTAAAAGTGAAAGGCTCAAAGATAAAATCAATTGATAATAATAATAAGAAGAAGGAGAATGGGAATGGGAATGGGAATAGGGTATGGTGGTGGTTCAGGTTCTTGGTGGGTGGGTGGGACTTTGAATAGATTGATGACAACCCAGGACTAGTGGTAGTCTTTAGTGGTAGTAGTATTTTACAGCAGAGCGGCCCACTCCTCTTGTTTCGTTTAATGCTCTAACTCTGGTAGGAACACAGAAGAAGGAAGAGTCTGTTCTTTTACCTTTTCTCTTTTTCCCCTTAATTGTTATCGTCACTCACTGCAAGTCAGAGGAGAAAAAAGTTTACAAGTTTCAGAAATATGGGCTTTGAGCTTTATCTAAAGTAAAAGCATACAACAAGAACAAAACATAACAGGAAACCAAGGTTAAAAAGATCACTAATTAGTAACTTCAATACTTTATGGTAAAAGAATGAATCTTTTCAGAATATGCTTATCTAAAGCTCTGGTCTCAAGTTCTTAGTATTTTTTATGTTTTTGTTATATACTTACGTAAGACTAGAAACCACTGTAAGCCTGTTCATTTGTAATGTTGTGCATCACTTAAAACTTCATCAGTGTGCTAAAAGAGGTGGTAACGCCTCACCCATCAGTAAACTTACTGGGGATTCTGCGTTCTTAAGCTTGAAGTTTATATTGTATCCTATAGACTACATCCTACATTTCTTTCATTTGAACCCTGGTTTTTGGAGGATTTCCTGACCATAACGTGCGATTGATTCTCAACTTAAGACAGCAAGTGTAAATTGTCAATTCACCAACGTGGGCCTGTTGTTAGTTCAGGATATGACCATTTTCGGGCATTATAGTGCACCGAGTACAGAAGGGCAGTTGGCAATTTTAAGTACCAACTGCAAAGGTAAATGATCACACCATAGGCCTTGAGCTTCTCACCACAAAATCAGCACAACTTGCAAATCCAACTGACAAAGACATGTAGTGGAATTTATCCAAATAAGTTGAGCAAGTGAAAAAGGTTATGCAGAGATGTGTGAATCACCTGAATGAATGACCAAAAACAGTGTTAAGTGGATCATTTGGGACCCAAAAACATCTATAAAGTTGAGAGATACCATTGACCTCCGCAAGCGGCGGTGTCCGAAAATAAGTGCTTTTACAAGTGGGGAAGAGATCATATATTATATTGTGTTATGATTGGTATAATACGGTGCCAATCAAAGAGGAACGAGGAGTCTCTTCTTGAAAAATAATGGAATTGTCCTGTGAGAATCATTCAGTAGTCATGAACAGTACATTTATGAATCATCATGTGGGCATTTTCTTTTTACTCCACTTCCAACTTTTCCTGCCATCAAGCTTTCGGCTTTTTGGAGGTGTTGGGTCAACCTCATGTCACCTTCTTTGGTAACTACCGAAGGACTGAAGGCAATACCTTGAAAAGAGACCAGCTTCACCTGAGGAATGTAAATGAGTAATGAGGTTGATACACTCAAGAATTACGAACGAACATCTATATCAACACCACCGGACTCAATCTTGGAAACAAGCGTTTGTTGGGATATGTAAAGACCTGTTGGACAAGCAAAATCCCAATCTCTCACCAATAAGGCTCCACCAACTGACATGAAAGGCATTTGTTATTAGAATGGAGTACTGATGGCATGATGCTTGTGCTAGCGAAGACTTGAAGCGAGGGGCCATGTGCTTGAAAAGAACCTGAAGTAAAACCCAGCCATTAAGCAGAAGTTCCATGTGGGAATTCCATTATCACTTGCAAAAAAGTCTTTTAGTGGGAGCAAGTCTAAAAATAGCTAATATGAACATTGGAATCGTCAACAAATTCCAACCTACCATATCTTCTATAGGTGTTACAATAATAGAAAGCAACAGCTTTTGTTACGCAACCGAAAAATTCTTAAAACTGAAGTGACAAGGCGCGGTTCTGCAATAGTCATATTACAAGTATTCACACAATCGAAATGGACTTCCTAAATAAATGCATTTTCACTCGTCGTAGCCTAATCTCTTGAATAGAAATACAGGATAATCAGCTGACCCTAAAATAGTTGGATATAAAAGAGTAACAAAAAACAAAGATTCATCATGGCAATTCTTGGAAAAGAAAGATCAACAGTCGCATTGTGTAATCCATGAAAAGCCAGCTTCATGAATATGTGTAATTCATTTATTCTTTCTATATGTGTTCAATTAACTTCAGAGTGAAGATCGTCTTGCAGCATCCTTTAACCGTCGTACTATGCAGCTTTACTGGACAAATTTCGGGATTATGATCTACACCGACTGACTCAATATATTGGGAAATCTAAAAACTAATCCATATTAATCTAAAGAGCTCCATGAAGAATAAGCAAAATTTAACCGTGGATTACAATTTCACAGAGTATATGAATTGTTATTGCCAGAAAACAATATAAGATTCGGAACCCTTACATAAATAAGGCATGGTTACAAAAATCAGAAAAAGATATACAGGTGTTAAGCATCATGAAATGTGCAGAAAATGTGAGCAATTGGCGGGGAACACCAGTTCCAACAATAAATCATCACAGTGAAAAGCTAGATCATTTACTGGATACATAAGTATTAGCAATGCACTTGCTGCACAAAATTATGGATTGCTCTCAAAAGGGAGAAGCACACTACTACTACTACTACCCATGCCATATTCTGTTATCTAAAGTAATACTTCTTCACATGGTTTAGGCATAGCAAAGTCTAAAACTTGCAGTGTGCTTCCTATGTTTGAGAGAGAACTTATATTGCTTCATCAGTGCCCATAAATTGTCAAGTTGACTTCTTAGAAGTATCATCCTGTCGCTGAGTTTCAGAATTTTCTTTCTTTTCCATCACCTGCTGGACACCTTCCTGATAACCTTCTATAAAACTTTTAAGAGCATCTCTATACGCAGAAGCCCTTGTCATGTACAAACGCTGTAAAGCAGGCCTTAATGTTTCCATACCTCCTCTTGCGGCCACCGCTGGTAATTTAATGGTAGCAAAAAGTAAAAGAAAACAGTAAGAAATAAGGGAAGTAAGCAATACTCTAGGACAACTTCGGGACCTATTCCTCTGTCCCCAATTACCCAAGCCCCTCTGTACCCCATGCATCCAAGCCATCCATTTGAGAGGGGCTTGAGTAATTGGAGACAGAGGATCTCAAGTGGACAACTTCATCTTTCCATGCATCTTTATTCTAACTACCTATCTGTACTGTCTATGTGAGAAAACAATGAGCTTAGAAGAACCACCAATATTGGCATTAAATAGAAAATGGGAACTTGATTGCAGTTTTAGTTTATTTTGCGGAAGCAAATTACGTAGTCACCGAACAGTTTGCCCCAAAACGTCCATAATCACGATAACATAAACCCAGACAGCTATTTCTCTTTTTCATCCATTCCAGTTATTCAAATTTCATAAGCATATTGACATTTCACCCGGAAACCTGCCTAAAAATTAATGCATTTCTAGGAACTGCATTAGCTTAAAGTAAGAAATTCTCAGTGAAACGCCGTTTTCCCTAACCCGCGTACAAACATTCCACGACATCCTACTCAGTTTTTTTCTCGGATCGACACCAGTTGAGGAAATTGGCAAAGCTTCCAAACTAAGATTAGCTGCCCAGGATGCAAGCAATTAAATCCCATTCAGAAAGGTAGAGAAATTGTTACCAAGATCCTCTAAAACTGAGGGTTCTGAGTCTTTCACTTGAGCCTTGGTAGACTTAGCTCCATTCGGATTATCCTCACTTTCTTCAGCCTTCTTAAAATCGTTTGGACGAAGATCAGGACCAATATCACGTACCCAACTGGCAGCATAAAGCCTGGAAGCCTCCTTCAAAATCTTGAAGGACAAAGGAAGAAAGAAAGCAGTTTGACACGTAATCTTAAAACACCCACAGATATATTTAGCACTTGGAGCTAAGTCTTTACACAAACAAAAATCCATAGAAACTGGTATCGAAGCAAGAATTGCAAACCCAATATAAAAAAAAACAAGCATTAAAATCATAAAATACTAGCTGCAAAAGATAGGTTGTAAAAGTTGGAGACTTTACAAGGAAACGCTCTTTCCAAGTTAACTTGGGACGCTTCTTGATGTGAGGTGGGTCAGGCAATGAAGATGGAAATGCAATTTCTTTAAGATCGAACCTTATGTAATCCCACACTTTCCTAGAAACTTGTCTCATCTTCATGATCAAACCGTCACTTGGGTTTTGGAAAATCCTAGAGCAGAGAGCACACAACTCAGAGAAACATAGGTTGGGAGGAAAGGATGGGTCCTACGGTGCCGTTTCGGTAGACAAAACGGTGCGCTGCAAGTAACTGATGTGCAGAAAGGTTTAAAGTATCAATGCTGCGTTAACCGGTCGTTTTGTTTGATAAAAGTAAAAAGATAAAGGCATAAAGGTTTAGGATGTATTTGGTTTTACTTCTATTTTTTTTGTTGTAGTTTTTAGTTTTTAGTTTTTAGTTTTTAATTTTTATAAATAAAAATCAAACAAAAACTAAAACTTATTTGATTGTTAATGTTAATATAGTTATATTTTTATCACTGATAATAATTACATTTTAGATAAAACTTAAAGATAATTTATTTTTAATTAAATAAATATATTTAATCTCTTATATAATATTTATTAAAAAATTATTAATAAAATTATGTTATTTTAATTTTATTTATAAATCAATATTTATTTGAAATATATTTTAATTATTAAATAAAAATTTTATTTGTATATTTATATAATTTAAATTTAATTATAAAAATTAAATTATTCATAATTAATTTTAATTTATTAAATATAAATAAAAAGTTGAATTAAATTATTCATATTTTATTAAATAATTAAATAATATATATTTAAATGATAGTAAGTCAGATTATGAAAAAAACAAAAATAAGAAACAAAAATCACTTTTATGATTTTTGAAAACTGAAATAAATTAAAACTAAAAACAAAAACTAAAAATTCAAACAAAAAAAATATTTTACTGAATTTGAAACAAAAGCAAAAAATCAAAAATTAAAATTAAAACAACACGTGTACACTTCGTTACATCTGAAATTAGAACTTATCCAAATTCTATTAGACTTGACGTCGGATCTTTTACCCTTTTTTATCCCCTGAATTCTCAGCATGGTCGTGACATCAATGGCATGCCAAGTCTTCAACTTTATGCTTTGGATGATTCAAAGTTCCACTTTCTCTGCCGTATCAAGCATCTGTGCTCATGCCATTTTCTGTTCAAGCAAGTGCTATGACCTGTCTTCCTCCCCTAAACTTACTTTTGTGTCATATCCTTCATCAACAGTTTTAGAACAATTTGATGTTTATTTTAACCTGTTAGCTGTTCCTCCAATCATAGCAATATTCGAATTTCACATCCCTCAATCACCATCTTCTTTTGAAGATTCAAGTACGTATTAATCTTAGAATTTGATTATTATGATAGTTCCTAATAATGAACAGCTTAATCTTATTCTTTTATGCAATAAAATTCAACATTCGGGTTTTATTTCTTACTCCTTCCGATTCATAATAAGTTTCGTTTTAGATACATTTTAATTATTCAAAATAAGTATCATTCTTGACTTTGTATGCATGTTTATAATTTTTCTTCCA
>JAOTIZ010000004.1:26733256-26753622 GCA_027123425.1 Erythroxylum panamense
TTCCTTTTTAATTCATGCTACCTACTTTATTAATGCTACTATACTGAATAAATGTCAACTTAATTTTATCTATTAAGTCTTTAATTTCCTTTAATCATGCTTAATAACATAAAAAAAATTCAGGGGCTAACAGAGCACAAATAGTCAAATCGAAGCAAAGGGATTGTTAGTGTTGAAGAAAGACATAAGCTTAAGTTCCTATTATGGTTTAGGACTCGAGTAAGTTATATATTGATGGAATATTATCAACTTGTGACAATTTGTTTGTCAGATAAACTTTTAATTTCATTTTGTCATACAAATCATATGGTTACATAATCGTAACATGTAAGAGGCGACAACTGCAATGTATTCTTTGGCATATGGGCCTCATATGTATGGGAAAAATATACATGTTACATTATTAATGGGGTTAGATTTCCCATAGAATATCAAGACAGTTGACTTAGAAGCCAAAATTGTAGGGTTGTCATTGAGGGATGTCAAGACGATGATTTTATTGACTTTTACGGTGTCATCTTTGAAATAATATAGTTGCATTACATCAAGTACAAAAAGGTTGTTCTATTTAAGTGAGATGGTTTAATATTGCTGACATGAAGGTGAATGAGAATGACCTGTTGTTCTTGCAAGTCAAGTGAAGCAAGATTTCAACCTCAACGATACTGTATTAGGCAGAAATTGGAAGGTTATTCAAAAGTTTCAACACCAAAATCTCTTCAATTTTTATGAAATGGATAATGATCTAATCAGTGAGGATGGTGATGAAGTGTATCAAGAGATTGAATCGAAGTTGAATAATGAAGCCATTCGAATAAAAGATGCAGATATATCATCATTCCATAGGAGAGATGTTGATCCCAATATTGTACAACTGGATGAAGTCCAAGCCAATCCAATTTTACAAACATATAAAGACCATACTCAGGATGAATTAATTACAATGATGATACTTTGGCCAAATGTATTAGTGATGAAGAATCTAATAATAATGTAATTAATGATGATAATTTTCAAAATCTTAATCATAATGATTGAATGTATATAAATTGTTTATATTCTTTGAAATTTATGTTCATCTTTGAGTAATATTAATCCATATTGTTGATATCTCACTTATGTTAATGTGTATTGTTGATGTTTTATTTATCTTTATGCAGAATGTTGGTGTTTGAGTTATGTTTATGCGGAATGTTTAGTTTTGACTAGTGTTTTTTTGCGGAACTTTGATGTTTAACTTAAGCAAGTTACAAAATATTCATGTTTGACTTATATTCATCTGGAATGTTGATGTTTGAGTAAAGATTATGCATTATGTTTATATTTCATTTGTAGATATTCAATATAATGGGATCCGGTAAAAACAAGGAAAAGAGAGTGGCAACTATCGAAGATGTTCATCCCTTACAGCAACCAAATCAATCTGCATCCACCAATGAAGTCAGTTAGCAACAACCTATATTTACCTCAACTAGTGTTAAGGGATCTTCAGGTCTGTTATTGTTAACCACCTATATTTAGAGTTATGATTAGATATATTTACATGTTTAATGTTTTTTTTTATCATTATTCTTTTGTTATTAGGTTCTAATACTGGCATAAGAAAAAGAGGTAAAGGCATCACTAAAGGTTCTGAGTTGCAACGTGTTGAAATGAATAGCAAGTTGTCCATGCATATTGACCCCAAGTAACGTCAACCTATTGATAAGATCCAATCAATAAAATTGTTGTAACATCCCATTTTTCCCATGTTAAGGGTTAGAATCCTAAAATACTGAATATGAGTGATATTATTGAGAAATTAAGAAATATATTTCATGCTCATGCATAATATTAGTATACATACACTTGAATTTGATAATTGCACATATTACAATGACTGTACATGCATTCATTTGACATTTACTGGGTATAATTGATCTTAATTGATTTATAAATGTTATTATGATGTGAATAGTGAATAGTGAATATTTTGTCTTGAAAATTGATTTGGTGAGTATAAACATTGATTTGGAATTTTTGGTAAAAATTTGAAAAATTTTCTAAAATTATGCGTATTTTTGGACTAAAATAATGTCAAGTGATAAGACAAATTGATAAATGGTGGTAGAATTAAATAATAGAAATTGTTGATCAATGACATTAGGATTTGTTGACAATTTGACATTAAAAATTGGGTGACAACTGGATTAGAAATTGGGTGACAAATAAACTAGATTTTAAGAGACATTAGTTAGTTTAAGAGGATGACTTGTTAATTTGATTTTTATATGGCAAGTGTCATGACACCTACCAAGCAATTTTTACCTTGCTTTTAACCCACCCACAACATTTTCTTCTTGAAAGACGATCTTTGTCTTGTCTTTCATGTTGGCCATATGCTCTCTTCTTCATCTTTCTCATTTTCTTCACTCACGATCATCTCACTCTCACCCTCATCACGTTGAGATCTTGCCTTTACTTTGTTTCTTCAAGATCCTTATTATCTCTTCATCTTGTAACTAAAAGCTAACCTATTCCTCCTAGAAGAGATGGATGATCATGTAAAGCTTGAAGGCTAGGGTTTAATGGTAATTTTTGAAGAAGAGTTGAGTAAATCAAGTAAGTATATTGTTCTTCATGATTTGTTGAATAGCAACTTTTATGATGATAACTAGAGATAACATGAAGGTGATAATGGAGTAGAATGTGTGCAGAAATTTGGTGAATGTATGTATATGTTGATGTTCTGTTTTTGTGTTTGTGATCAACCATAGTTTATGATTTTGTTTATGCATGATATTGAGCTAAAATTGAGGTGAAAATAAAGAGAAAATGATGTAAAGTTGATGATCTATGTATAAGATGGGTTGAATGTAACATATAGGAGTTGAAAATATGGAAAAGTGAAAGAAAAATTACTAGAGTATGTTAGCTGTAGTATTTTTACGAAACATGCATTTATATTTTAGTCATATCTTAACCTGTATATATCCAAATAAGATTATTTTAATTTTAGATTAAACTAGAGATAAATGACCATAATTTTTATGAAGAAATCGAATTTAATTTTTATCTTTAAAAGTTTTAAAATTTGGCTTGAAATTGAGTATTGTGTACTGTATGATTACGAGCTCTAACTTGACCATATAGGAAGTCAAGTCTTCTTCACTAAAGTTTAGTAAAGAACATGTTTTGATATATAGTCATGTGTCAAAGCGTGTTTAATCTTTTTGTTATTTTTCTGTCTACCAAGGAATACATCCTAGAATACGATCATGTATTACACCGTATTCAAGGAAAGCCAAGTTTGCTTCATGTTTTAACTTGTCAAATTCTCTAATCTTTGGCTAATATCATTTCTAGAGCATCTTTTCCATATTATCTAAAACGTAATATAAGCTTATTTAAATCAAGGTAATTTAAATAGAAAATATAGTAAAATATTAAATAAATACATGTACATTTTACGCATGTCAATATGCTCTTACATCATGTTAAAGAAGAAAATTTCTAGAAATTGGTGAATTGTTTGTTATAAAATAAAATTCATGTTATACTTGATAAATTTTTAAGTAATTTAGCTAAAGACAAAACATTTTCTTAAAGCTTTGATGATTAAGTTATAAAATCCATATTTTTAAATGAACCAATTCCTTAAAATTGTTGGTTTATTCCGTTAAAGTTGTTCTATTAATAAGAAATACCAGTATAAGTTGGTATTATAAATGTATAAAATGAAAATTTGCATAACTTATTTCAATCTGGAATGTGAAGTGAAAAGATAAAGGAAGGGGTTAATTGTTTATAATTTTTATTAAAAATGTGTTCGTGTAACACTTCGACTTATTAATCATAAGAGCTTCTCTTAGTTTATGAAAAAATAAAATCTAACAACGAAGAGAATAACCGTGTAAAAATTTAATTTGATATGGAATAATTCATTTCCCAGGAAATGAAAAAAAAATAAGATTCTAAATTTTTATTTTAATATTTGTTAAAAATTCACTAAAATTTTTTAAATCTTATTAAATAAATTATTTTTTAACAACCCGGAGAATCATTTAGCTTCTTCATTCTTCTGTTTTGGTTTCTTTTCCTTACATAATAATGTTGTTTTTTAGTACGTTGTAGTGGACATGCATGCTTACAAAGCCACCCTCACGAGGACTCCAAGTCTTCTTCAGCTTTTTCTTTATAAAATCAATATCTAATTCTAATTCTTAATGACTACACAACAAAAATGGGTCATTTTTCGCATATTCTCTCTTTTTCCAAACCAAAATTCAGTATCTTTCACAATTTTAGGCAAATATATATATAGCCACCACAAAGCCCTCCTTCTCTGTTTCTTTTATTTTTTACTCTCCCTCTTCTTATGGATCATCCACCACCAAAACAACACAAGTACAAGCCTCTCTCTTTTCCCATCATAATCAAGAGAGAACATGCATATGTCCTCTTTTTCCTGGTCATCTTAATCTCCTCCCTCTATTACTTTGATCTTAAGGGACCTCTTCAGCCTGGTTCGCTCTTTCTCTTTGGTTTCTTGCACAAATTCCCTTCTTCAAGATCTAAAGAATGCAACTATTCCTCTGGGAAATGGGTTCCAGACGAAAGTTACAAGGATCAGTCCTACACCGAGAACTGCCCATTTCTTGATCCGGGTTTTCGATGTCGTGAGAATGGAAGAAAAGATGCAGAATACATGAATTGGCGTTGGCAACCAGAAGGCTGCAATATACCAAGGTACGTAAAAAGAAAAAAACTACTGCGAATGTCTGTGTCCGTGTTCTTGCATGCCATTTCTGAGTGCACTCATATCCATTCAAATCATAGTATCAACTGCTCCAAGGAAACTCTTTAGAACTACAGGTAATAACTGATCGAATTGCGTAAAGCTTGAGGGAGAATCGGATGATACTTCAATTAAACCAATCTCCTGGAAGAAACTGACAAATATGTTGCTTTCTTTAAGCCTAGGAGTTCATTCTTTGTGCTACAATTATACCCTGAGAAAGTGAAAAATTGATTTCCTTAGACACATCTTTCAGTCACATTCCTAAGCAAGCTTTATTTTGGGACGAGTTCTATGGCATCGGCTTTGGTGTCCCCGCAATTGTCGGATCATCTCATCTCTTTCTGTCTGTAGACTTAAACCTAAGAATAGGGAGATCATATTCATTGAATTTTAAGTATTTCTTATTTTCACCAAAGTGGACGTTATCATCTTTCGTTAATTACAACCCATTTGATGTTTCAAATATGTCGTTGCTCCTGCCCTGCATTTAAATATACATTTTTGTGACAAAAATTTACCAGGAGAGTAATTCCTGTATCATATTTTGTATTTAAATTAATATATCTAATTTTGTATTATGTAAGTGTTGGTTTTACTAATCTAATTATATAATATATCTTCCTTATTTGTATTTTACCCATAGGAGTTACATGTAGAGATTTATATTAAGTTAGTAAGTAAAATATTATGCAGACATAGATTTTAATTTTTTAATATTAAACACATTTTCAATATTGATGTAAATTGACAATAATATGAAAAAAGAATAGTTTTGTGATAACCAATTTTATTTTGCAAAAAAGTATTGAAACAACACAATCTATTTAAGTATAAAAAAGTTTATACATTGTTTTTATAATGAATATTAATTTATTATAAAATTAGTTAATAAATTCATATGTAAATATAAATTTAAATCTCAAATAAAGCTTACAAATTTCAAACTAAAAATTCTTTTTTTTTCATATTTAACAACAAGCATGCTTAAGAAATTATTTTTATTTTACTTCAAATCCCTCATCAACCTCTTAAAAGAATCATAAAAGAACGAGACTAGTACCAATTAATTTTTGACAAATTGTAATTATTTAAAATAAACAACTAATAATGATAATTTGATAAAAATATAATTTACAAATATTATAACAATAATTAAACTTTGCACTCTTTTATATGAAAATATAAAAAGGTTATCCCACTTCAATTCGTAGAGAAGCAATATTTCAATTTATAATTTTCAGAAATATGTGAAAAGTTTAAAAAACATTATATTATAAATTTAAAAATTACTTTTAAAAGTTCGGTACACTTCTTATAATATATAATGTACAGAATAACAATTTAAGTATGTGAAAATAGTATTGAAGTCTACTTCACTTCTTATAATCTTAATTTTTAAATTTTAGTGTGATATTTTAATAATTATAACATAAATTTAATATGTTACAAGTTTAAAAATTAAATTCACTTTTTTTATACATACATATAAAAATATTTATAATAAATTTATCATAATGCATATATCTAATAAATATGATAAGTTTATTTTAATTACATATCAAAAATATTTTTATGTCATACTTTAATTTTTATAGTATATATTAACCTTTAATAAAGTAATGGTTGCTTCATCATAATGTGCTACAAATGCATAATTTATATTATAAAGTTAATTTTATATCCTTTTAAATATTGATATGTTATAATCAATAAACAGATTAATTATTTTAAAGATTTTTTAAACACCTATATGTGTGTGTGTGTGCGCGCGCGCGTTTGTGTGTGTTTGTATATATGAATATAAAATAAAAAGGTTTAAACGTATTAAGATCATATTAATTTCTTTTAATATATGCATGGATAGAAAGATATATTTATTTCAGCATTGCCTACATATATGAAGGTTCTTTTGTATATTTTAAAACAAATTTAAATAGATATTTAAAGTATGTTCCAAGTAAATTTAGTACTTAAAATACACATTAAATTTTTTATTGTTAATTGTTATAATAAAACTTTAATATTTGTAAGTTTAAATTTTGATTTACTTTTAAAACGTTAAATAGTTATGGTTAAACACACTAGAAATTCTTTTGGTTTGACCTTTTTATTTTAGTCCTTATATTTTGAAAATTATCACATCATCTGTGATGTTATTTAACTATCTCACAACCCCTTTCCTTATATTTCATTAGCTTTTCATCTATTTTTCACTCAAGATGATGTAGTAGTATAATTCTTCAATTTCAATGTAACATCGTTTTATATTTATGAATGGATAGAAAATCAGCTAAATATGATGAATAAGGAGATAATCAATGTTTTTTAAAATATAAGAACTAAAATAAAAAGGTCAAACTATAGGAGAGTTTAATATAATTAACCCAAATAATTATAATAATCTTCTTACAAGTATATTTTCTACTATTTATTAAATTATCGTACGTACAATGTCTTAAAAATATACGAAAATAAATATAATTAGGACTAATTCAATATTATTAAATATTGTGTTACTAACATAATTACAAGAGCTTTGAATTGATCTATTAAATATAAACATTTCATGGTTGATAAATCTTTTTAGTAAAAAAAATTAAATAAAGAATCATTTTTAAATACAATATTAGAAAGTTTAATGCATCAATTGGTTTTAAAATAAAATAAATAATTTCACAAATTTCTATAAATTATTTATTAGAAAAATTAGATTGCAATTACTTAAACGTTCCCGAATCTTTAAAAAATTAAAATTTATTTAACAACTAATCATATTTTTAAATTAATCTTAATTTTGTAAATTTAAAAAATGATATATTTTAAAATTGGCATTTACATTGAACAAATATTTATATGCAGATTTAATGCAACGGATCTTCTGCAGAGGAGCAGAAACGGAAGAATAGTATTTGCCGGAGACTCCATCGGGCGAAACCAGTGGGAGTCATTCTTATGCATGCTCGCACAAGGAATTTCTAACGTCTCCACAATATATGAAGAAAATGGGAACCCCATTTCTAAACACAAGGGTTTCCTTTCAATGCGTTTCAGTGATTACAACCTTTCTGTCCAATACTACAGGACACCTTTCCTAGTGACCGTCGGTCGTCCACCCCAGAATGCCTCCCCCGACATCAAAACCACCATCAAAGTCGACCGATTGCACTGGTTCTCCAAGAAGTGGGCAGGTGCTGATGTTATGATTTTCAACGCCGGACATTGGTGGAATGAAGATAAAACTGTCACCATGTATGGACCGCAAGCTTTTCTCTCTCCTCCCATGACTGCTGTTACTTACTATGGCTTCTCTCCTCTAAATCTTCCCTATTAAATATTATTGCTAAGGTTTATGTGAGAAAGATAAACTGTTCTGTGCATATCCAGGGGTTGCTATTTTGAGGAGGGAGGGAAGGTAAATATGTCCATGAGTTCAATAGATGCTTTTCAAATATCCCTGCAAACATGGAAGGCATGGGCACTGGATATATTAAACTCCAACAGGACACATATCTTCTTTCGTAGCTACTCCCCAGTACATTACAGGCAAGTACTTTGAGCATAAGAAAAAATACACTGTATTCGATATATTAGTATGATCAAACCATACGTTACACAAATTGATTTTGACCCTAGCTACTATGAAATTTTTAATGTGTAAATTGGCAGGAACGGGGCATGGAATGATGGTGGTCGGTGTGATGTAGATAGGCAACCGGATACAGACTACAGTCAGATCCAACCTGAGCCAATTTACAACCAGTATATCTCAAATGTTATCAGACAGATGGAAAACGGAAACAAGAGAGCTTGGTTCTTAGACATTACACATTTGTCTCAGTTCAGGTATGACGGCCACCCTTCAACGCATCGTGAACCAGGGACTCCAATTCCTGCTCCTCAAGACTGCAGCCACTGGTGCCTACCTGGAATACCAGACTTGTGGAATGAAATTATTTACGCTAATTTACTGTCAATTGGATTCCGAACCAAGTAACATTCAGGAAAGAGTTATTACCCCATCGTGAAAATTAAAAAATTGTCTGTAGTCAGGATCTGTACATGATTTTAGCTGTTTCTTATTAGGCTAATTCCTCTTCACTTTCTTTGGCATCCATTTCACTTGCTTCCATTTCTTTTACTTTCTCAAGCTGCCTCAAGAGATCCAACCTTTCTGGCCCGTAAGTGGAAGGTATCTGCCAAAAGAAAATTATTACTAACCCCTGATAACAGCAGATTTAACATCTAAAGAGACTGCAACAGCAGTCTGATAAGGTCAAGAATCATATGTACCAACGCTGGCACATATCTCTGAATAAAAGCCAAAATTGCAGCATGCCCAACAGCAGTGACCTGTGAAAATCAAATTACCTTTTAATTTAGGTGATTATGTCGATAAGCAGAGTATGTTGCAAAACTATTAAACCACAGTGATGCTATATGGCGCAGAAATATATTAGAACCTACCATTATCCAAAATTAGGGATGGCAATAGACTAACCTATAGGCCTAAATTCAGGTCTTTTTAATATACCAGCTGATGGGTCAAATCAGACCCAGTCCGAGGTCCAATTTTTCTAAGCAAAATGTCATCATTTTGCTTAAAAAAATTAGGCCTCGGGGAGGTCTGGGCTGGGCCTAAACAACCCAAGCCCGGACTTCATTAAAAAAAGATATTTTACACTTTTAATTTTGAAAAAATTAGCAAGGCCGACCCGTGCCATCCCTATCCAAAATCAATAATGATGTTATGACACGGGGAGAGTAACACTAAGCCATGGTTCAATCAAGCTAAATTTAGAAAGCTTTTGATAATGCAAAGAAGTTGGAGGTCTCATATTTTGATCAAGTGCACTCTAGAGCCAGTCAACAATTTGAGACAAGATGTATAAAATTTGGCAGAATCCTTATCAATGTCTTAGTGCCGCAAGTTGAGAAAAATATTAGCAGTAACGACAATTGTAATGGCCAGAACTCACGACAATAGGCAAGAGTAAGCAAATTCCAACAACCTGAAAAATAAATTAACAATGGAAGAGTCTCACTTACAGGAAGAAGCATCAAAACGCCAATTGGAACCACAGATGCCAAATCAGTCATCGTTCTTCGTAAAACCCTTTTTTCTTTCTCTGTTAACTCATCTCCAATCAACACCCTTGTCAGCAACCCCGTGGCAGCAGCAACATCAATAGCCAAAAGCTGAGTTCCTTGCAAAACATCCTGTTCACAATTTTACATGTTAACAAACTAACAAGCAAATAAAACAGAGACATTAAAGTTCAAACCCCGAGTATAATGGATCATCTAGAGTCAAGAGAACAAGACGGATGGATATTGCAGTGTATCAAGATCCAACAATTACTGCAAGCAAGAACCTAACAAGCCTTATAAGAAGGCTTGGATTATCATTTTGGGGTGGAGTTAGGCCTAGTTTGTATCAATCTCCCACATAAACTAGGAGCAAGAGCGAGCCTAACAAGCCCTATAATTCTTGGATAGTCCTCCTCCTATTAAGATGCCTTTTGGGGTGGACTTGGGATTAGTTTTCTCAAATATTACTATTGGAAGCATAACTAGGTATGATCAGGTTCAAATTCATTTTATCAGATATATTATTGCAAGCATAAATAGGTACGATCAGGTTCAAATTCAAACGAAATGATGTTCTTTCCCAACCATTCCAAAGAAAAAGATGTATATTGTTCTCATTCTGCTCTATTACACATAATTACAGAAATCGAATGAGATGTTCATTCTCAACCATTACAAAGGAGAAGATGTACATTGTTCTCAATTCTGCTCCATTACACATAATTACAATTTCCACACAGCAGTCATATAAAGCAAGCATATACTGATGGAAATATCTCAAGTACAAGCATATGTCTGTTAAGAGGAAATACAAAGAGTGGTCCAAATGAAGGAAATTTATACAAGAAAAAAATTGTAGGAGTAGAAGTGGAGAAGAAGAGAGGACAAGTACTTAGAAGAGAGAAAATAAAGGAGAACCACAGAAGAGAGAAAATAGAGGATCAAGTCAATTCACTTTTTTTTCCCTCATCTGACTAACTAATTTGTTAGATGGGATTAATAAGCCAGAGTCCATCGTAACATGGGCCATATGGGTCTATCTGGAAATCTATAATCAACTAAAGAATATGATTAATTAATCTGTAATGACACAGCTGCCGTTTCACCTGTTATCCATCAACAGCCACCTTGACTAGTTGACCTGTCTCCCATCATGCAACTTCTAAAGTGTGATGCAAACCTTTTATTTGAAAAACTTTGACCTTATCATTAAGTAATCTCAAATCAAGTGTTGCAATGTAATTAAGAATGTGTCAAAGAGCAAAGGAGGAGAGGGGAGAGAATAATGTTAACAGTGATATATGATTCACTCGTTCACCTCACTTAACATCTTCAGCTTTTGGATTGAATAACTTCTAACAAATATGATAGCTTTTACGACTAACAATCTCAAGATTAAGTCCCCTCAAGGTAATCACAGACCAGTGCTTGACTGATACTTTTAGCTCAATTGCTTCTCCTTGAGAAGATAACTAGAGTTAAGCGTAATACACTCTTGGGACATGGACAATTTAAACACTTTACTTAATGATTTCTTAATAAAGAGCTTAACAAGGAGTGGGAGATGGAAAGGTGATGGATGGAGTATCCAGGAGGGATCCAGAGTTGGCTTTTCCACTTCCAACAAAGACAATCACTGAACTCAGTTACCTTTAATGCATCTCAGCAAATTTCTATCACCTCAAAGTATAATGCCAAGGAAGTATGCAGAACAAAAATATAATTGGCCCAGTTAATAAGATTATAAATACCAATAATGGAACTGGTATATAAAGGATAGACCTTGAACTTTTAAGGGTGATCCAATAATATAAGCTCTCCCAAATGAATATTTACTAACAAACAGAATGCACTAGCCATACCGTGCTAGTTTCCTTGAGCTTATCCAATGATTTTCCAATGAAATTTTCTTTCTTCTGAACCTTAATCAATTGGGTTCTTCTGGCATCTTCAAGGTAATTAGCGCTGTCATCTCTAAACTTATATTCCTGAAAGATGTAGAATTAGCCTATTAGAAACATATAGCAGAAGGAAACCTGAGAGTAAATAAAAATTGATCATGGAAAAACAAAACCAATTAAAAAAAAACTCAAACTATTTAAAATAAGACTACAAGAAGAAAGCAAAAACTTCATAAACAGTCTGATGCAAATGCTTGTTATGACAGAGATCACCACGAACATAAATTAGTAGGGAATTGTTTTAAACCTTCGCACTCCATGTCAGGATATTTGTTATTCCATGTTGATCAAAACACGAAGTAAAAATTCTAAAAGGTAACATGAAACTTTTAGAACATTCATGAGCAAGATCTTTCAAAGCATGAGATACACCTCTTCATTTTCAGATTGATTGGTACTTTTTTGCACTCGTTTTTCTAGCTCCATAAGCTCATTCCTCAGAACTTCAAAACGGCGAATTTCATTCGACTCCAAGTCCTCAATAGCAGAAGGAGCTTCATCTCCCTGCATCTGTCAAACAAATTCTATGTAGCATTTAAAAACACTTACTTCCCAATTGTGATAAATCAGCTGATATGATGACAAATAACGTAAAAAAGTAAATATCCACACATAGCAGAGTAAATAACAAGGCTCATAAATCGGACTGCATCTTAATTAACCTGATTAGTTCTTCAGTATCTTTCATCAATCATCAAAACATGCTAAGTTTCAATTAAACTCTAATTACAACTCTTCCCAAAGATTATAACTTCTTATACAAGGTTTGATATAAGATTGTGACAGTTAACAATTATGGACCAACATTAGTAGGTATGCTCTACATCATGACGTGGACTTAAGATTGTGATTGTTAACAATTATGGAATAACATCAGAAGGTATGCTCTACATCATGATGTGGATGTCTTACATTGTTTTCATGTAGTACACAAGCTTGGGTTTACATATTTTATTTTAATACAGTACTAGCAGGATTTTTTTAAGTAACATCAACTAATAACTAGAGTTTATGAAAAAAAGGATATACAGAAAACCTAAGCAATAAGGCATTTTGACCAAAAGAAAATATTGATTGGGCAGCCAAACAAGCCTATCATACGGGATGTTGTACAATCTCTAAAGAAGAAACGGTACGCAGGTAATAAGGAAAGATGAGAACATAAGCCCCTCCATGTGGAAACTTATTTCTGCTTCTGTGTTTTCTCTTCAGGTGAACCAAAATGTAAAATGAAGCAGATACAACAGTTAAAGTTGTGGATTTTGATAAAGAATTTTTGTGGTTCTTTTCGTTGAAGATAGATGTCATTGCTCCTAAATGCCAAACTGAGACTAGCAGATGATGTTTGAACTCAAGATAATAACAAAATAATATATAAATATAAGAATAAATAACCCATCTAGAATATTTGTAGAGAGGAATACATCAGCAACTGGCAAGCTGGAACCATGTTTCTTAGTTGGTGAGCGCACAAAGAAGTTCCACACTCCTTGCAATTTGCTGTCAGTGTGAGAACGAGGCAGATATTCAGGATGAAAGAAAGCAAAGTTTTATGTGAGAATTTAACACTATAAGAACAGCATACAAACTTGCATACCTGGTGCCACCATCTAACTGTAAATCGTTCTTTTTTCTCTGCTTTCCTTTTAATGGCTGTTGCCGCTCACTAACAGAAAGTGAAGCATTATCATCTTCTACCTAAATTATCAGAAAAGTTATAAAGTATCAGTATAATACGCAAGAAAATTCCAACATCCAAACTGTCACATATTCAGGCAACTCAGACGCACATAATGACAATCAAATTATAGCAACTTACTAGAAAAGCCAACATGACTTTGAAACAAGCAGAAAAGTGAAAAAGAAGCTATATGGGTTCTTCCTTTTTTTCCCTTTTTATCAAGTGAGAACCCGTGCAAAGAAGAGGAAGAAAAAGATTGCATGCAGTAAAACACTCTTTAACTTTTGCAAGTCAGCTCAATTTGAGACAAAGAATGCAGTTAGCATATACGGCATCATACAAGATCTATCAACTACTACAATAATGTTGAAAGAATACTTGCTGAAGGGAATCTGCTTTTGCCCTGAAAGATGCCTGCAGAAATTCTGCCTCTTTCTTAAGTTTCCTTATTTTCTCAAGATCGGAGCAAGCAGCTTTTAGTTGCTCTTTTCCAGATTTAGAGCTGGACATATGCAACTCTTGCAGCAAATTTTCCAGTCTTATCACGGCTTCCTCAACACTTTCCAATGCCTAAGGGAAGCAACATAGAATCAGATTGATATAACCAAATTCAGAAGAAGTAAAACATAGCACACTCTTGGATATGGAGATTCTAAAAAACTGTAAAAATTGCTAAACATATGACCAAAATGTCAAGAGGAAATTGAAGATTAGAAAGTAAAGGTGCCTTTTACAAACAGAATTGTTAAAGGTTGTAAATAATGTCACCCTTTTACTAATCCTATGAAAAAAATTGTCATATTTGGTTAATCTCCCCTTTCAAAAAGCTATATTATCTGTACCTGAATACAGTTCAAGAGAAATAGCATTCATTCCAATTGCATATCAATTCCAAGATCATAAATGCAACTGATTTGAATTATTTGGGTCATTAGCACCAACCAGCAATTTATGGAGAACAATATATGGGAAAGGAATACAATCTAGCTGAAACACATAAACAAGAATTAAAGCATTCAAGAAGGAGATGTCACTTTTTAATCCCTAAAATGACATAAAAAGTTGTGCTTTTTGAGCTCCAAATATGAATGGTAAATATTGACACACATTGTAATGGAGTTAAATTCAAAAGGTTGATGAAAACCTTATCAAAGGAATCCATTTCCTTATCCACTGATGATGAGTCAATTTCTGATCCAACAAAATTGTTGCCATTGCTTTCTTGCAATATCCTGCATCGTTCCATTAACTTTTATTTCGAATCACCATTGTGAAAATCTTTCATTTTCTAAAGTTTATGCCTGAATAACTTACTGGGGCATCCCATGTTCTTCCATACACTCAGTCAATTTCTTGTGCCTAAATAACAAAAATGCACAACCTGTAAGAATTGAAGGTTTAGTAACTTTACATGTTAATGGAAGTCCAATTCACTTACCCTTTGGAGAGAAATCTTGCGGCCTTAACATTTGAAGGGTTCTCCAGCCATTTACTGTATTTAATAAAACTCTGTATCCAGTGAGAGCATACATCTAATACTTCAGGGATAGCTTCAGCATTTGCAGGACCCTCATTCTTGTTTATGCTACCATGAGATTGTAAGGGGGAGCCGCGGTTGCCTGGGTAGAAAGGAAGCCAGTCCAATTCTTCACAGACGACCTATGGAACCGACATGCATATTGGAATCATCAACAGTTACTCAAAGATTCATATATATGTTTAGTAGTAGTTCAACAAGCTGACCTCCACATACAGTTGATAAGAGCTAATTGATGAAAGCTGAGGATAGTATAATACACTGCCCCCAATAAGGTACCTGCAGTTAAGCAATCAGTAATACAAACACAATCAAAGGAAAATAGTGCAATATTTTAATTGAATTGACAGTTATACATGCATCAAAAGCTACCTTATGAAGCCTTTGGTGGGATCATCTAACACGTCAAACCCATTAGCAGATAAAAATGACTGTGTATTCCTTCCTAAAGCAATAAAGAATCCAAATATAGCCAAATCCTTCTCTAAAACCTGCATTAAATTAGCAATTACTTTAACATAACTACCACATAAGTGCAACTTTATTTGTCTATTGGTTATTTTCTTTGGATGTTAGAAAGATAAATTCCACATGTTGCAGCATCAGAATCTGTATAACAAAAGCACCTTTATCTGATGGTACCAACTCATTCTTAAAGGCCAAATGAGACTCATGTTTTTAGTTGACATTCAGGTAAAAGATAAAGGTAGGATGGTATTTGAGCAAGGCAACGCAGCCTAAATTGTGGCCCAAAGATCAGTACTTCTTGCTATTCCAAAAATGTTTTGACTCAAGACTTAACATCGACTGAATTCCCAATTCTAACTCCACCTATACTGATCTTGTATGAACTTTCCACGTGCTCCAGAATGTGACTCCAAAGGTAAGATGATTCCTTCCATTTCATAAGTTATTCTACTTATTCTCATGGAAAGGCTACCAACAGAAAGCTACCGAAGGACTATTAAGGTTGATTTTCATAATCATGTGCTTGTCACTCAACCATTAAACAAGACTGATGAAACATCTCAGTCTTACTCTGACATTCCGAAGAAATTAACAGCCAGGACTCGCAAGTATTATCAACTATACTGGCCACTTACTGTGACTTCCATGATACAGGGTATTTTTCAAAAATGGGCGCATGAGGTTGATGCTTGGCACCTGATTCTCATACATTATAAAAGGATGGATCACTAAAACCACAGGGTTTTCTCATTCACTCTCAATCATGAATTCAGACAGCCAGCCTTCACAATATTAGCATTTGAAATTGCTCATTAAGACACACTCAATACCAACCTCAATACTTTCAGATGTTGTTAGTCTCGACCATATTCTCTCCCTATCTATAGCTCGCTGCAGCTGTTTCTGCACAAGATTAACCCAGAACACAACTTCTTCTGAACCATGATCATCTTTGGTTCTGCAAACTGCAGCTCGAGGACCAAAATGGACAAGAAATTCTCTTCGTAGACCAATGTCTTTTATAGAGCTATAAGCTTGGGATATGGGAATAAAATCAACTAGCATTTCCATCAATCTACCAGTTATATCTGAAATCATGGAAAAGAATGGAGGGCAAGAAACTTTTGTGGGGCCCAGTTTTGTGATTGCTGCAATGCAAGTCAAGGCAAGTAAAAGTAGTGAGATATCACTTCCATTCCCCGACTCCAACAAAACACCGTTTCCTGACCTAGAAATGATCACAACAACCAAATTTTCACTTGGATATAAAAAAAAATACAACAATCAAGAAAAACTGTAAGGATGAAATAGCAGGAAGGCAGAATCATACATAGTTGTAACAGTGTTGAAACGTGTGTCCCCTTCAAAATAGTTCAAAAATGATGCTACTACAGCTGGTAATTGCTCATTCCAAAACCGGTCACAAGCTTTGGGTTGTTTAGCAGATAGTTTTTCCCTGATTAAACTCTCAAGAGGGGCAGATAGCCGAAGTAAACTGCATCAAACAAATACTAACACACATAGAAACAAAGCGTGCAAATCATCCAGTGCATAAATCATCCTTAAATGTTGATAAGAATGTGGTAATAAAATCCAGACAACAGCAATCTCCCATGGCAACCTAGATGGGATGTTAATTCAATGATAGAGTGGAACTTGTGCGCAAAAATGCTGAAATTTAGGATTGTTTGAGAACTACAAAACTAGATTTGTGAGAATCCTAAAGTAATACTACTTTATCCTAACATAGAACCAAAATGATGCTTTCATCCATGAGTTTAACATGAAGCCTTAGCTAAGTTCAGATTGTCTGGAAACGTGTTCTGGTGCTGTATGTTATATGAAAGCTAAATTAGTCAGATAGAGGGAAACAGGAGATATGTTTTGGAAGAGGAGTGGGCAGGTTCAGTTGTACTAATCCTTTAAAAAGTTTTTAAACAGAAGATGAAAAATCTCATGGTCCAGATAATTAAAATTCCAACTTGATTTCCCTTATTTCATTTTATAAATACTTTCAAAACGTATCCTTGGACATTGCACAAGTGCTGATGGCATGGGCAATAGTTGATGTGAGATATTCGGTAGAATGATAGAGAAAGATGTAAACAAAATTCTAAGTAATGTGAATCAGCCTCTTAAGCTGTGTATCTGATATTGATACAAATGAATACCTCTTATGTACAAAGATATTTATGTCCCTGTCTCTACCATCTCCTCTGGAAGAAACCTCACATGCTGCTTGCAATAAGCAGTAGACAGAAGCCTGAGAGATGGGGAATCAAATGGCCTAATTTGAATTTCTTGTAACAGAAGGAAGAAAAAATTGGAATAAAGAATAACAAATAAGAATTCTTGGAAGTTCTTGCATAAATCTAAAAATTGAAGGCGAAAATCAAAGAGTCGGATAAATCACATTAATCTGAACTATACCAATAAATTTGAAACAAGAAAGAAATTTTAGAAACTATTATGAAAATTGCATGAAATCTTGGTAACAAACTTTTAACTACAGAGAGATATTGCACAATATAAAACACGGAATTATTTCTCCATTTTGTAGACTGGTCACACGCAGCTTCAATAGATCAAAGATGGCAGGTTTGAAGTGCATGCTTTCTCAAAATTAATCTTAAGCACTAACCTGATAAGAAAGTGTTTTGACCCATGCGATCCTGTCCACACCAAGCCAAGCTGTTGAAAACCAAGATAATTTTGACAGCAAACCTTGCTCTTTAATTGCTAGCTCTAAAAGTCTCGCTGCGTCATGTAAAGATTGAACAAGTCTGCCACCATAGTCTTCGTCTTGTAGTGACTGATTGAGTTTGACTCTCATTTCCTGCACATTGTCATTGATGGTACTTGCTGGAGGGCTTCCATTGACAGTTACCCCATCATCAGTAGATGCAAGGGGACGGATGTGGATGCCCCTTCTTGCTTTCCGACAGACAGAGTACAGTTTATTGTGATCCAATGGACAGAAAGTAAGACGAGGATTACTTTTACCCAACAAAGCAAGCATCGCAAGACATCTTTTCCTTTGATTATCCCAGTTGCCCAAAATATAATTCAAATGGTCTGTCCTTCTGTGGCAAACACGAAATGCAATAGAATCTCGGGAAAGGCATGGATTTGAAGTTCTGCAAACACAAACCTAGAGGATAAGCTCTATCCACATTGAGCAACACTTTCAATAGTAACAACGGACCAAATATTGTTGGGTTATATAATCAAACCAAGCAATTCAGGCCAATGATATTCAATTGCATACAGTAAGTCCTTCAACTATGCCTACGAACTTCCAATTCGCAGGTTTTTCATGACATATTTGCAGGAAAAACTGTCATGTTGTATCTGACAATAATCAAATAATTCCAAGCAGCACACTCATAGTCATTTCAATGTAGAAGCAATCAGGGTAAGCATTCCATTTTGAGAGGAGGGAACCTAAACATTCACGACGTAATAAGCAGATACTTGATTTATTAACTTAGATACAGACGTAATTTTAGCAATCACAGCTAATATCATTAACGCAATCGCATAAATGTAAAAATACCCAAAAAGAAGATACTCAAAAGCAAAATCAACACAATAGCTAAACCATAATTAATCGTAAAAACATTACGCGTTTAAACATTTCAAAACAAATATCAAAAAGTACTCTATTATGTACACTGAATTCTACTTCCTTTTAGGCATTTTGTAATCACAGTAGCACAATAGGCATCTCAACGTTAAGGATATTCAAATTTTTTCAGATTTACACCATCCAAACAGTCACAAACAAAACCTAACAGCCACAGAGCCAAAGAGTAAATGACAAATAAGAGAGAAGGAGATAAAATAACAAAGTAGAGAATATAGGACCTGTAGACAGCAAAGCTATGAAACTGCAACTTAACTGCCATCTACAGGTGAGAATTGAGAAAGGAAAAAGAAAAAGAAGATGTAGAGAAAGAGGGTGGGGAAAATAGTGCGTTTGGCTTCCTGGAAAATGGAGTAAATCAAAATGGAAGGGAAGGGAAGGGAAGGGGGGAAGTTATGTTGTAGTTGTGGACCTCTGGTGGTCGAGTGTTTTGTGGATGGGTTTGGGTTTGGGAAAATGATGCTGGCGTGGCAGGTTGGTGACTTTATCCTATATACGTGGCAAATGTGAAATCACATAGCTTAACGCTATCTTTGATTGCTTTTGTAGAAATAGGAGCTAGCTTAGGTGAGATGATGATTTGCCAGTTGGACTTCAATTCAATTCCAACCACTGGGCCTAGTTAACTATGGTCCAGTTTTTTTTTTTAGAGGTAATATTCACCGTCAGCAAACAATTACTCCGTAATTATAAATAGGTCGGTTCAGGTAAGATACGAATTGGGTGACCATTGGTTAGATAGGACGGGCTGGCTGGCCGTAGCTGGACAGCCGGTTCAACCTTCTATTTTAAAACAAAAAATTAAAAAATATATTTTTTTAATAAAATGATTTTGAATTTGACATTATGATAGGACCACGGGCCAAAGATCGATCCGGCTGACCCGAGGTCGACCTGTGTCCCAGTCAACTCTAACAGAGTGTTTGGTTCATTTGTTGGAATAGATAAAAAATAGAATGATTATTCTTAGTAATAGAATAGACAAAGAATAGAATGAAATAAGTATTACTTAGTTTGACGTATTCCTAAGAATTTCTAATGACGATGTATGCTGATGTTTAGTTTGAAAACATAAATTTAAGATGATAAAAGAACAACTAACAAAAAGATCAAAATATCTATATAGTCTCTATTATCATTATTACTACAACTATTATTATTATTATTATTATTATTATTATTATTGTTGTTGTTGTTGTTGTTAT
>JAOTIZ010000004.1:26755741-26769040 GCA_027123425.1 Erythroxylum panamense
AAGTTACAAGAGACACAAGGCAACATCGCACCCCGGGTGCATAGAGAGCATCATGGAGAAGCAAAGTATGTCCTCCATGTAACTTGAGCTTATATGTCCCTATTCCTAGAACATCTTCTTCACTGCCATTTCCTAACACAAAAGTTTGTGAACCCACCGGATACCGTTGAAAGTCCCCATAGCCAGCTCAATCCCGAACTATGTGCTTGCTTGCTCCTGTATCTACAATCCAATTAGGAAGAGTATTAGCAACTAATGCATGAGAACAATCATATAACTCAGGAGTTATGGATAAGCAAGGTACCTTCTTAGGTTCAGGACAATCTCGAGCAAAATGACCTTTCTTTCCACAATTATAGCACTTCACACGTGCCATGTTTTTCTCTCCTTGACCCTTAGCCTTTTGCTTCTTGACAATATGACCTTTTGGTCCATGCCTTTGAGGAGGCTGAGAACCTTTTCTTTTACCTCGTTTAGCATTATTGCCCTTTAGTCCTTTGCTTTTAGCAACAAGAGCCACATTGGAGGAGTCAGATGCTTTAAGTGATCCTCCTCCATTTCGAGGTGCCTAGTGATCTCTGAAAGAGTTTTGACATTTTCATTATATGTCAAAACAAGTTTCACATTCTTCCAGTGCTCAGTATGATCTGGAAGAGCCCAAATCACATTTAAGACTTGCTCCTCTTCAGAGATAGCCCGGCCAGCTGCCTTAAGATCACAAACCATAGCACTCATGGTTCACAAAGTTTAGCCATAGTGTGAGTCGTATTAATCTCGTAGTTCATCCACTTGAGGTGCAAAGCACAAAGCCTTGTGGCAGATTTTTGACCAAAAGTGATCTTAAGTTTATCCCACATATCCTTAGCAGTGACACAATCCTCAAACTCTCCAATTAAATCATCATGCATGAAATACAATATATTATAACATGTCTTTCGATCCTTTTTGGACCAATATGCATAATCCTTTAAGGATGCTTGATATTGCTCACTAGCAGTATCAATATCGTTTCCGTCTTTGTCCTTGACTGAAGGCGCAGTCATTATTATGGTCAAATGTTCAACCAATTCTCGTTCATTTAGAAGATACTGAATCTTCCTTTGCCATGTAGCATAATTGGACCCATCCAATTTTTCAGTGGTGGACAAATCATCGATCAAGATTTTAGTTGCCATATTTATAAGTATATATAAACATGATATGAGGCACATATCTGAATAATTAAATTAACAAAAATATCATCATTCATATCATAAGATCAAAATTTTCACTAAGCTCATAATCATCACTTATGACATAAATTAGAACATTTTTTATTAATTATTCACATGAAACATATTTAAAAAATGTATATATTTATATATATTTCATATGTTAAACCAATTAACATAATCGATTCCTATTAACATTTTTATTTTTATTTTACATAAAATAAATTTATATAACTCATACAAAAATGAATTAGGAATTTCTATAATTTAATTAACCTATTTTAATTTGACATATCACAAAGATGGCAAAAAAACTTATATGTAAAACTAATTTACAATAAAAAATCTTTATACATATAAAATAAAATTTAGATACAAAATTACCCATAAAACATATTTATGGAATACTTTATATGACTATAGTATAAAACCGAAAACAATGTATATACAAAAAGAAAACACTCCTATACGTTGTTTATTGTTTCATGCACGTTATTCCTTCTTTTCATTCTAAAAATGAAAAAACAATTCTCAATTTTTTTTACTCTTAGTTGGTTCTTCTTTCACACACAAAACCTCTCCTTTTGGATCACCATACAAGCATGAAAATTAAGGAAGACTTTTCCTTTTTCTAAAAAAATATTCCCTCATGCACACCTTTTTCTTTTTCAAACGATGCTCTCATTGATTCATGCTACAACACTCATTAAATGCATTTACTGTGCATGAACGACCATTAACCCATAAAAAACTGAAAAACCAACACCTTCACTTCTTTCCAAACGTTCCTTTCTATGGCTTAAAGAACAAAAAATAAAGTTTCTTGGTTTCCGTAAAACCAACTTCTGTTAAATGCATTTCCTATGCAGAACTTTTTTCGACAAACATTTATCCAAAACCAAGGATTTGTTTACCGTTTCTCACTGTAGATGTAAGCTTTTAACAATTGGTCTATAGAAAATTCTGCATTCTCTGTATATTCATTCACGTACAAAAGGAAAACAAATATCTTTCTATCTTTACAAACATGAGTCATTTCATTCACTTAAAAGTGGTTTCACGTAAGAACAAAATGACAAACTCAGTGAATACATTTCAATGTTGCTGTGTTTATTATGATCAACGCATTTAATGAATTTCAATGTTATTGTGTTTGTTATGACCCACTCATGCATTTTACGTGAACAAAAACAAACGCAAATCATGAGTCAACTTTTGTTAAAGTATGATGTAAACACAAACACAATATTGGCTCTGATTCCAATGTAGATTTATATATAAGGACTAACCTTAATGCGGAAGCGGTTGATTGATTTTTTGTTTGATAATCCACATTTTACGGTTGGCTACTAGAGTCACCGTTAATCCACGACCCAAACTCTAACCCTTGATGGTGTGATTCATGTGAGGAAAGATGAAGGAAGTTTTTCTCCGGATTTAGCAAAATTGCCTAGAGTAAAATGAGAGCCAAAACCTATTTGGATTCTAATGTTTTCATTGTCTTCAAAACCACACACTAAAACTAGCCAACTTCCTCCTTTTATATTATAGAAGAAAGCTATCGGAAGTTTTATATATAGATATATACATGGCTGTTTGTATATAACTGCCAACATATTATATAATAATTGTGGTACTGGAAAGTTCTCAATTTAAATTTTTATTAATATGAATCTTGAGAGTTATATTTTGAAGTATGAATACTTCTTTTCATACAGTACAATATCAAAGAAATACAAATTGAAAACTTTGATTTTATAAATAAAAATATATTTTATTCCATTCTGGATTAACTAAATGAGATGAAATAATAAATTGTCTATACACAAATTTTATCAAGTGATAATCCTAAACTTGAAATCAAAATCAACTAGAGAATTTCATGTTTTGCACATAATCCTTTTATGAATAGGTCAGTTAACCTTTAGTAATAAAATTAACTACCATGAGCTCTAAATTGATATATTTGATGATAATTGTCTTTTCCTTAATATTATCTCTAACAACTAAATAATTTATATCAATATGTTTGTTTCAAATTTCATTTTATTTTTCTTTGAGAAATATACATTGATATTCTTGCCATGAGTAGTTGGTCCTAAAATAAGTAAAGACAATAACATAAGAAGCTCCTTCATACACTTTCACAAAGGTAAATTGTATGATACTAGAATTACCAGTCACATGTTGTAAGAAGTACTCGTATTACCAAATGGATTAAATCCATCTGAGGCTAAACCGAGTCTAATATTATGACAATCCTCTGCAAACTATGGAAACTTTCAATCAAGATCTTTCCATGCTATTAAGTTTGCTAGATGATGCATAATGTTATCATCAGTGCTGTTCTCTTTATGTCACCTCTTACTATGATTGTTTTTGTTGACGTAAAAAGCCTTTATAGTAGTCGTTTAATAGGGAAGTATTTCAAGATTTTATGCGTTATCTTTTTCCCACTCGCCACCTTGATATCCCATAAATGGCACATTCTTCAAGATCTTTACTATCCTATCAAAATATAACACAATTATACTTACAAGCATGTATTGATATATATCCTAATCTTATGTCCCTTAACAATTTCTTTGTTTCATAGTAAGGTTCGGGCAATTTATGTCCAACAGGTAATGCATCATTAAGCAAGTCAATTAACATGTCAAAAGACTTGTTACTGCATTTATTACAAACCTTCAAATGCAACAACTTCATAGCAAAAGATAGCTGTGAGAATTTCAAGCATCCTAGATATAATTCTTCTTATGCAACTATCTTCAATAACTTCCCAAATTATCTTTGGTAATACTACCTTATGTTAGGCATACCAATTTTATTCATAGTCTTCATATAATTCTCATAATCCTCTAACATCTCACCAATCTCATCATCATCAACGTCATTAATATCACAATCTTCTACATCATTATTATTACTATCTTCAACACTTGTATTAACACTTCTACTACAACTTGCTTACAAACATTTGCCATGATAAAAGCATGGAGTATAGAATTTATCTATGCCTCAGATTAGTAAGTAATTATATACCTCATCTTGACTATGAATGTTGACATTTAAGCAATCTATGCATGGACAAAAAATACAACATTCAACACCCATTTAATCTTTTACAAATTGCATGAAACTATTAACTCCTTCTAACTATTCAATGGACCATTTCCGATGAGACATCCAACTTTTGTCCATCTAGCTATACAATTAAAAGTAAATAATTGAATTACTAAATGCAATCCTCGTTCTATATAACATAATGATTAATCACTATTAACTTCATAAACTAAGTTTGAATTCAGACAAACATTATGGTACGTGGCATTATTACAGCACATGGTGTTTTTCCTTTGACAACAAACGTTTAACCCGAAGCCCCCCAACGATGTCATTTCTTCTTAAAGAAACAACATCGTTTCGTTTGATTTTAAAACATTGAAGTTGAAGCCCCACAACGACGTCATTCAACTTTGGCGCCTTTTCATGACGATCTAATGTAATTGTTGCAAAATCGATAACTATTTGATTATAATTTGGTGAAATCGTTACCAATTCTTTTCTTATTTATGGTAAATTTTTAATATATCATTTAGATATAATAGTATATAATTGATATATAATAAATAGAGTTTTGTAACAACAAAACTTGTTTCAAATTATATATTTAAAAAGAGATTAATAAAAAGTATAAATTAATGTAATATAAATTAATTAATCTTGTGTTTTTAGTTTTATAAATTGGAAGAAATGACATTGTTGTTAACTAAATTTATTTTTAGTCTTATAATCAATGTGAACAATATTAAATTTGATTTTGAAGAATATGATATTAATATTTAATATTGATTTCTGTTTTTTTACTATATTTCAATTATTTTTACTTAAATTGCAATAATTATTGTTATATATGGTAATTCATATAATGTTATATTAATGTATAGATAATAACTTTAACTAGTATAATGATTTATGAATGTATATATAATATATAAATTTTCTCATATCTTACTTATGTAATATATTAGTGTATTTAATCATAATTCTATATTTATTATATTTAAATTTGGTATTGCTATAAATTTTTTTTTATATTCTATATAATTATGTTGTCAAAGGTTATGCCAAATGGTAACGGGCCACCATTTGTTGACGATTATCTTAATCGTCATCTTATGGTATATTTCTTCCCAATTAGTAAAAAACGACGTCATTTTGATTAACAATAAACAACGTCATTTTATACTAGGTTATTATAAACATAAAAATGAAGCTATCTTCATTTTCGTGTTAGCCATCGTGATTTCGAAGAAGAGTCATCTCTTCTATAGTCATTGTGTCCTGTGTTGTGGTCGTCACCATTGAACGAGCATCGTGTCCTATGTTGGTATTGTTTTTCTTTTCTATTTTCAAGAACCCTCCTTCTGTTATGCTCTGTTTTCCTACTACATTGTAGAGATTATGTGGGTTTTGTTTTCTTTTTATACAGTATGGGTTTTTGTTTGTGTTTATGTTTGTGATTGGAAGATGATCAATTCTTGAGAGTTATGACATTTGATTACTAAAAGAATTTAATTAAACTTAAAGAAATTTATGCTAAATTGACTTTTCGGAATAAAACTGTTAACTCATCCTTTCATCACAGGATGTCGACATAGTAACTAGTTTCAAATGGCATAAATGAGTTCCTCTGGGAGGAATGTGGCAAAATTCTCCTTTGAAAGGAACAAATATATGAACAACTAATCTCCTCATCAAGTCTAATCACCGCTTGCCTTAAATAGCCGATCTTCTTCTTAAGGGTTCTTAGTGTCATCTAAATTACCTCTCTTCCTTAATTATCTATATCTTATTTTCTATTAAGAAGCTATCAGATGAACATTTGATTGTATATACTATTTGCTGTGTAAACCTTCCTCCAATTTTCAGAAGAATATATATGAAAATGGAGGCATTGGTAATGTACTGATGGTCGGTGCAAGATTAGGGAGATCAGTTATTTTGGAACATTCGTTCATTCTAATTATTATGTTTATTCAATCAGGAATACATGTGTTCGAATTTGGGTTCATTATACCATTTGAATTAATTAGCTATTTAAGTTCTATACTAATTGTTTCTTAGGTGAAACGTATCGTACAGTTGTTTAATCTAATTCAGTAATCCATACTGCATCTGGGGATTCGTTCACCATACCTTTTGCTAGTTTAGTTAAAGGTCTTGTTTGAATGATAGCTGATCAGCTAAATTTTAGTTGATTAAATAAAATCAGTTGTTTGACTTCAACAAACAGCAATTTATGGTTATTGGTTAGTTGGGTTGGCTGATTCAACCCAACCAACCAAAAATAAAGCTACTTGGAAGTAACGTATTAGGACAATAAGCTATTTCCTTTTCTTATAATTCCAATTTCGCCCTTAGATTTTTGTCCAACCTCGTTACCTCTATCTCATTTTCTCTATAAGAATCACTATCTATTTTCTCTAGATTCTTCAGATTACCTCTCTCTTGTAGCTTGTGACAACAGATTTATGGTATATGCTTCTTGTTTCTTTTCTACAAACTCCCGAGCCAAACAGAAATAGGAGAGGATGATTCTAGAAGGAGTAGAAGAGGAAGAGAAAGGGCTTGCCGAAGGAATCGTCGGAATTCAACACATCGCCTTTTACATACATCGTGCTTTAGTAGGTTTTTCGATTTCAAGGTTGGCTAGACTTGCAGAGCAGGCTGAGAGATATGATGGTGTTACTATTTCTCACTCTGTTATTGTTAGATTCTAGCGATTTGTGAGAAATCTAAAATTTTTAATCTTTTCTAACATTTGATTTGTAATGGGTGTGTAAAGCGTTTGTGGGTAGTGTTTTTTTTCAATTGAATTTCTGGGTTTAGATTAGTAGGTATATTATATGTCTATTTATCGTCATTTATGAATCTGGGTTTATTTTCTTTTATTGATGCCGAACTAGGCCTCGTTATCTAAGGTCAGTGTTGTAAAGTTTGAGCGTTATGTAGCTGCTTGGGTGAAGTACAGTGATGGGCTCATGTCTGATTTGGCTTTCCCTTACTAGAATGTTTTCACTGTATGTTACATCTTTTTTTTTCATTTTTTTTTCATTTTTGGTTCTCATCAATTAGGGCGTGCTTATTTCTTCATCTCAAGGATCACCTCCTCAAATAGGTTAATATGTTTTTTATGAAGCCAGTTGATCACTTCTAAGTGCTTGAATTCTTTGGATAACAGTAGTATCATTTTGAAATGTAGACAACATGGTGTACTTGGCATTTTGTTTTCCTTTTGGTTCCTTCACAATTGCAATAAGTTACTTGTGCTCTTGGGAAACTTTTGTGGCCAAGTCTCATAATCAGAAAAATCCAAAATACTAAGTGCTCCTTCATTTACCAATTTCTTAAGTGTCTTAATGGAGATGTGTCCTAATCTTTGATGCCACAATATAGAGGAATCCTCATTCACAATAAATCGTTTTATCCCAGTAGTAATACGCATAGAAGTATAAGCAGTGTCATTTCATAATTTAAGAGAATAAAGACCATCAATCAAAACACAATGTCTAAGAACTTTGGATTTATTAGATAATTGAAAACCAGATTCAGTAAAATTAAAGATAAAACCTAACAGTACAAGTCTTGAAATAGAAATTAAATTTTGAGAAAAACTTGGTACATAAAAGGTATTTTCCATATGTAAAATAAAACCACTGATTAATGTCAAACTGCAAGTACCAATGGCTTCCACATGTGAACTCATCTTGCCTTTTGAATAGATGTGTGTTCACTATCCACTGGTTTACTTAGGTTATGCATACCCTGCAAGGTAATTGAAACATGAATTGTTGAACCAGAATCAATCCACCATGTGTTATGATTAACACTAACCTTATTAGATTCATAACAAACAAATGAAAGGTGAGTACCTTTCATTTCAAGTCAACTCTTAAATTTTAAGCATTATTTCTTCATATGTCCCTTTTTTTGCTGAAGAAACACTTTGATGCTTTCTTTATCTTGGGCTGAGGAGGAATCTTGCCTTTTCACTTATTTTTGCCCTGATCCTTCTTTTTCTTTCCTTGCATAGTCAAGTTCACTTTTTTACCCTCTTCCATAGCCAACCTCCCTTCTTCTTGAGCACATATGATCAACAGCTCATTAATTGACCATTTGTCTCTATGTGTGTTATAAGAAATTTTAAAAGGACTATATTGTTAGGGTAGAGTAATCAGAATAAAATGAACTAAGAAAGATTCTAACATTTTTCAATTCTAAAGCTTTTAGCTGAGCCATTATGTCCATCATGTGCATGATATGATCATGCACACCTTTTATCTCGGTGAGCTTTATAGATGACAATTACGTTATTACGGTGCTAGCAAGAGCTTTGTCAGATGTAGCAAATTACTCATAGAGAGACGATTGGACCACTTCCCTTTGTCATAAAGACTAACTGCATCCAGAGTGCTGGTTTCAGTGATAGTAGGTGGTTCGTCCTTCCTTATAGCATATTCTATATCCATCTAACCCAACTGAAGAAGCACTCTCTCCTTCCATACCTCATAATTATCACCCTGTAATTCAAGAATGTCACATTTAACTTCAGAGATATTCGCAGATAAAATAATTGCAAAATTATTAATCATACATGCTTATTAACCAAAATATGAGACAAAAAATTGCTATATTTTTCCAATGTAAATCATGCATGAATCTAGGAATCTAGTGACATAAAACTTGCCTATGGGTTAAAATTCTACTTAATTAGATCTATTTGACTATCAAATTATGTTCCTTTTCTTAATTCATGTGGGTAAATCAAGAAATATAATTTGATATTTTATCCTAATTAATCAAATACATATAACAAAACTCCTATGGGTAAATTTTACTTTATATATATGATTAACTGCAACTAATGTTTACAGTGATCCATAAACTTTAATGTATAATTTTAATCAATTAAAGATGTTGTGACTATTACCTAATTAATTAAAATTATATGAATCACCTCACATTACTTTAATCATAATTAAAACTAAATATTGCATCAAATAATTAATAATGCAAATAAATCAAATAACAATGCACAAATTGTGTAATCTACTTTTGCGTGTATAATGTTCATAAATTTATACATACAATTTTCAATTAATTACATATATAATGTGTGCAAATAGTTATTTCACAAATAAACAACTTTAATGTGCATAAAATCAAATTATTTAATCTTGCATGTCTAATTTAATACAAATATTAAACATACAATTTTAAATGTATAATTCTTAATACATTAGACATACAAATTAAAATAATTAATATTCACAAAAAATATTAATTCCAAAGAATTTTTTATAACTAAAATCACAAAAATTAGGTTAAGTGCTTAATTAACCCAATAAAGAACCAAAACATTAACTTAATTAATTGTTACTTAATTAATTAAGAATTAAAAAATTAGAACAGTCACCTTAAACCTCTAGCTGGGTCAGTGTGACAAGACGTGGAAGAGACATTGCAGGAGAGTGGGACAATGATGACGAGCTGACGACGGCTATGACATGCCCAGGAGAAGAAAACAAGACACGCGTTACATGGCTGGTGATGTCCAAAACTGCTATACAAACCCGACGCCTTCTGTCCTCCCGGCATGTATCATGCCTCCAGTTGGTGCATCATGCAATATGATGTGCCAAAACATAACTATGACATCCTATATGCACACCAACATCTAGCTCCTCTTCAAACATACCACGCATGCATGTGACAATCATCTCCAAAAACAAAACAGAGCATAACAGAGGATATGTTTAATAGACGCAAGGTAGAGGTATACATGGCTTTGATACCAAATTATTAACAATAACTCAATTGCATGCATTTAACGTAAAACATACAAGTCCTCTCTTATATGTAAACAACATGCATGTATATACATATAGGCGTTGGAAGCAAGCAAAAATAATAACAACATACCTCCAGCCATTGTTAATACATTTACTCTGATCCCTAATACAATCCCAAAGCTGAATGAAGTATTTTATTTAATTTTTTAAATATTCTAACCTCTCAAACTCTAAAGTTAATGGTGTAAATTTTTCTAAACAAAAGTAGAAGGTTAGGGACCCAAAAACAATCTACGGCTATCCATATATTGCTATGCCCAGTACAGAGGCAACGGATAGTAACAGACCATCACAACATTTTTGAAACATTATGATGGTTGTGAATCATATGGACCATATGTACATGAGAGAGTATTCCAATATAAAATGATATTTAAGTTGATATATTTAGACAAATAATAAAAGTTAAGAGTTATTGTCATTGCAGTGCACACATAGTAAATTACTATAAGACTTTCTTGCTTCTACTTCAAATATGAGATAATCCTTCTCAACCACAAAGCTTCACAAGCGACAATAGTAACTATTGTATATTCACCCTTAATTGAAGAAAGTGCAACAACGTCATACGTTTTAGAAGTCCAAGTTATTACCTATGAATCAAAGTATAATAAATAATTTGATGTGTTATTTTGATTAATTAGTGATCCAGTCCAATCAGTATCAATGTAGCCTAATAACTTGTTATCTTCTTCCCTTTTATATTTGATTCTAGTAACTTGTTATCTTCTTCCCTTTGATATTTGATTCGAAACTTGTTTATTCTTTTATAATTAACATAATATTTATTTCAAATATTTGAAATAAATTTTGTTTTGATTATATATAAATCTAAAGATATAACTTAAAGTTTGTAAGATGTCTGGCCTAATATTAGTAAGATAGATTCATGTTCCAACTAGATTTCTGAAGACTTTTAGATTTACATTTTATGTTTCATCATGTTTTTGTAACTGCTCATTTAATATCAAAATAGTAGATATTGACTTGTAAGACTTTATGGGAATTTTTTTTCATATTTTAATATAGTTCCATGATAGATGAAAATCTCACCTTTATATTGTTTTACTTAAATACAAAGAAAATATTCCATGTATCTAAGATTGTTCATCTTAAAAGTTTAAATCATGAGATGTTTAAATTCGTTAGCATCATTAAATTTACAGTATTGTAGATTAAATCAACTTCATATGGACATAAAGAAAGCCATAATTACTCCTATTTTCCCATTAAAAGATATTTTTGCTAATAAAAAATATTTTGTTGGAGATAGGAATCAATTTTCATGTTTTGTGCAAATGGGGATTACTTTAAGTTGTATAAAGACTTTTTTATGGTGATAAACATTGTCTTATTGACCTTTAACAATAAAACCTTATGGTTGTTCTATTTAGACTTTTTCTTTCAGATCAATATTTAGTAATGTAGAGTTCACATCAAGCTAAAGTACTTTTAACTCTAATTGTGAATCTATAAATGGAACAACTCTAATAGTCTTCATATGAATAATTGGAATAAATGTTTTTCTAAAATTAATTCTAATTTATTATGAATAGCCTTTTGCGATTAAGTGAGCTCTATACTTTTGCAGCTTTTGTCTTCATTGAATTTTGTTTTATATACCCATTTTAATATGACCAAATATATTCTTTTAGGCATATCCACAAGCTTTCATATATTTTTCTTTTCTATGATGATCATTTCATCATTTATGGCCTTTCTCCATACTCAGTCTTTCATAGTTTTATCAAAATACTATGATTCACAAGAGAAGAAGGTAAGATTACTTAAATCATAAATATTAGTTAATGAATATACATTCTTAAAGGTGAGACAAAATCAAATATTGACGCATAGATTTTAAGCTGATTTAGTAAAAGAGATCTCTTACGTCATTTTTCTCTTGCAACTAACTTATGTATAATTTCATGCTATTGAAAATTAACATATTTAAGAAGAATATAGCCTTTAAGTATGAATTCTTCATCCTTCTAAGTCCAACTTGCAAACTCATAAAACACAGTATCTCTGGATATTTACAATTGATTTATGTTTAGAGTAAAAAGATGATAACCCTTAGATTTATCAATGTAGTTGATGAAAAAAATTTTCCTTCCATTTCAAACTTCTCTTTATTCTGAGAAGTATTTAGAGCATAGGCAAAGCAATCAAAATTTTTTAATTGATCTATCACTGATTTGTGAATCTAGGCTTCAAAAGAGGTTTTATTGCGACTGCTTTATGCATAAATGATTAAGAAAAAGAATAGCTTTGGCTCATAAGAAAATAGGAAGGTTTTTACCTTGAAACATTCTTTTTGCCATTTCAACAATTTTTCTATTCTTACACTCAGTCACTTCATTTTTTTTAGGGGTGTTATGCGTAATTAGTTGACTTCAAATTTCATTTTCTTGTAATATTTTATGAATGGCTTGTAAATATATTCACTACCATGATCTAATCTAGGTGTTTTTAATTAATCTTCACTTTGTCTCTCTACATTAAAACAAACTATGTTAAGTAGGAAAAGCATTTGAATTTTTCTTTAGAAAATACAAACACATCATTTTTGTATAATAATCAACAAAAAGGATGCAATATCTTTTGCCACTAAGAGACAAGATCCTTGATAAACCCTAAATATTAGTTTGTATAAGTTATAATGGAGCGTGTGCCTTGCATAAAGATTTGAAAAATGAAAAGTGATCTATTTTATCTTAAGTGAAACCTTCATAAACTTTGTCAAATTTTAAGTAGACCAATTACCATATTCTTCCTTTTCAAAAGTTGTAACCCTTAATAGTTATGATGTCCATACTGCAAATCCTATAGGATAGATTTATTAACTTATTTACTCTTTTTAAAATTAAATTATGATTTTTCTTTAAGAAGATTGGTAAAATATTGTTGAAGCAATTTTACTTTTGCAACAATTTAATTATTTTTCTTATCAATGATAGTGTATAGATCATCATCAAATATTAGTTTATAAGCCTTCATTGTCATGTGTCGAGAGTATATAAAACAATATATATGATCTTCTTACCTCCATATTTAAACTAGATCATAATGACACTTTTTCTTCAATATTTATGATTTTGCTATGACTAATGTTAACTAGAGGAAAAAAAACTTCATTAAGTTCTTAAAACACTCATCAATCTTCTATG
>JAOTIZ010000004.1:26769140-26783468 GCA_027123425.1 Erythroxylum panamense
TCTAGGCAGATGGGTTTGCCTATATAACTTACAAATGGATCGATCTATTAATATTCATATAGAATTCCATGTATGCATACCTAAACAGTGATGCATGTAGATCTAATGCTCTCTGTTTCAATTCCAAGTCTCCGTGTCTGCATAAACAATGCTTTATTCTACACATTCTATTGCCTATCCTCCACTACTTTCAGACCAAACTCTTTGTTGGTAAATTTGGTTCGAAAGATTGAGCTTTAGGTTTAGGCAAGCCTAATAGAGCTCAAATTAAATTGCAAGCCAGATCGAGCTCAAACTCAAGTTTAGGCAAGCTTGATCGAGCTCAAACTCAAGTCGCGAGCTTTAAATCTAAAGTTTGATAAGCTTAAGCCACAAACTTTGAATTTGATAGGGCTCGACACTCAATAGGGCTTTATGTCGAGCCTGAGCTAATATTAAAATTTTAAAACAAGCTCGGATCAAGGACAACTTAAGTTTGTTCAGCCGATTATAAGCGAATTGATATATAAGGAGTCAAATTAAGCACCTTATAATGGTCTATACTAAAATGAAATATTTGTCAATTGATTCCGAAATTCATTTTCCACCCTAACAAATATATCTTTGTTGAAACTCAACTTATGGCAATAACTCGTACCAAAAAGTATTGTAACGTAATTTTTATATTAATTGTCAAACAACAAATGACAATATAATCCTTATGTTATACCACAAATACCACTACATTATTAAAAAATACCATTGCATTATACAAAGTATACTATTGCATGATATAACAAAAACCAATATATGTTAAATAGTTATAAGTATACATACAAAAACATACTCACAAGAGTTGGAGATCAATTGTAGTCATTAAAGGCACCTAGCCAGCTGAATTTTGGAATCTAACCGCCCTCTTCTTTTAACACTTATTCTAATATGTTGTTCATTAACACTTAATATTAACAAATATTAGGAATTCGGTTTGACTTCATTTAAAAGTTCCTAGAGAGAATCGGAATGGAACTTCTATACCGCACAAAATGTCAAAAAGTAGCAACAGTTCTAACGAATGACATTGAGATGAAATGCTTATCTAAGATGGTTGCCGTTCCATCGCTAGATAAAGTCTATACCACCTCGGGATCATATTAGGTGCTGAAGGAGGAGAAAAACAATAAAGAATAAAAGATCATAAAGAGATACTAAGAGCAAGATGTAAATTACATGAATTTGTAACTACTAAATAATCTTATATTATATGCTTTTAGTAATAATTAATATAATAGATGTGCACAGGTGGTGCGGCCAGCGTTAAAGAGAAGAGAGCAGCTCCTGTCGGGTGGCTCCACCGTATTCTTTTGCCACATTCGATACGGTAAACCACCTTCCCTTGTCTGTTTTCCTTCATTTCTTTTATACCACACTATTTCCCATTTCAAGCCCAAAATCAACTTTTCCTCTCTTGTTTTTTACCCTTTCCAATAACTCCGCTCTGAAGAAGATGGTGGTTTTATTTCCTTTATCAACCCACCTGATTACTCGGTAGCTGGTCTTTGTCTGGTCTCGTATTTTTGCTTAGTGTTTTGTTGGAGATGGGGAGGTGGGCTAGATATGGGCGGATCCAGATGTGGTTGCTATTTACGGTGATTTGTGGAAGACTGTCGTACTCCTCCGCCTCCCCAGCCCACCCGATGTGTCATCTACGGTCCCTTTCGGAATCGCTCTTTGGCTTTCTAGATCCAAACTTTTGTTCCCCTTATGCTGATTCCGATTCTTTTCGTGTCGTCGCTGTTACAGAGGTCAGTATAGTGTTTTTCTTTTCTTCTTTCTCAAGATTCTGTTTTTAAGTTTGTATAAATTGCAAGCTTTGAGATTTGGTGTTTCCAAGATTATTGACGCTAGTCGACAACTATCTAGCGGTAAATGGTAGTCAGTGTTTTCGTTTGGCTTGAATCAATTGTGGTCTTTTTGCTTGGTACGAATGAGGCCAATTGGTCCAGACGTGATTCCTGGTGATCAGTTAACTATTTTGTTGCTGGGTATCCATTTATGTGCATGTATTCTCACCTGCACACACTTTAGGCTTCATCCATTTGCCAACTTACTCCTTATGCTAAAACTTACACAACTAAAAAAGATGATGTCTTGTTAATCAATTTTGTAACTTGCTTGAATATTTTTCTCCATTTTCGAACTCTTCATATAGGGATAGAATATTGGCTTTATGATGAATTATTTATTTATAACTAGTATGTAGTTTGTGATAGAATGCTGAGTTGTTAACTTTCAAGGCTTATTCTTATCGGTATGCTTACTGGTGGAATTCATGGGTGAAGGGAGATGAGGTCTCATTGCTGAAGGCGCTGAATGTGGTTCACAAGAATAGTCATGAATATGTAGCGGTGCTCTTCTATGCCTCTTGGTGCCCTTTCTCTAGGAACTTTAGACCAAGCTTCTCCCTCCTTTCTTCTTTGTATCCATCTATTCTGCACCTTGCAATCGAAGAATCATCAGTCAGACCGAGGTTCTTAAGTTGAAATTGATCCAAGTGAATTTTTTGTCATTTTTTTCCAAACATGTTTTGTCTACAGAGTATAACAAAGATTAATTTGTGCAGCATTCTCTCCAAGTACAGAGTTCATGGATTCCCCACTCTTTTCCTTTTGAATTCTACAATGCGTGTTCACTATCATGGCTCTCGCACTCTCGTTTCCCTTATTGCATTCTACAGTGATGTTACAGGTAGAACTTTTATTCTGTCCTTCTGCTCCCCGTAGCTTGAGCTGTAATGGGCAACCTTATTCTTCTCTCCGCAATCCATGATAATGCTTTAGGTTATTTTCAAAGGAGAAGCATGCTAGGCTACAGAAATTCTTCTCACTGCTTCTAAATTTGACCATAAGTTTTAATTTAATGAAGTGCTTTGCAGTTTTATCTTCGATAATGTATTCAAATGTAAGCAAGCTTTATTAGTTGTTTCACTATGTTTAACATATATCTGCATGCTTCAAGCTTTGACCTGTTTGTATTAGTCATTGTTACTGGAAGATGATCAATCTGGGACCTTATGAGTGTGTTTGAATGTAGGCGTTAACAGTGCAACTCTTGATAAGGTTTCACATCCATCAAACTATGAAAAGCACGAACAGATTGAGCAGGAAAACTGTCCATTCCCATGGGCAAGATCTCCTGAGAACTGGATTAGACAGGAGACATGTCTGGCACTGGCTACTGCTTTTGTGCTTTTGAGATTGCTTTACTTATTTTTCCCAACAATATGCGGGTTAGCCCAGTATGTTTGGAGAAGGCGCATCCAAATCATCAGATCATGGAGCTTGTTGGATCATGCAAAGGCCTACTTGAATCGAGTGATTCAACTATGCCTTTCCTTTAAGGAGCCATATAGGAAAAGGCATTTGCAGGAAGGATCTATTAATCCTAGAGCATGGGCTTCCAAGTCTCTTGCTACTGTCTCCATAGGGGATGCAAGCTCCAGTAGGGGTGCACCGGTGAGTGAATGCCGCTGACACTATTCCTGCTAGGAGAAGGATGTTGGATTGAAGATTTGTCTCCGGCCAGTCATTTCTTTCTGAGAATGATATTTTCATGCTTGATTGATTATAATGCTTTATTCCAATGTCATTTTGTCCATATGTTTTAGAACACAATAATCAATAAGTAGAATTCAGTTTCAGAACAAAATTGTAGTTAGTTTTACTGATGGTTTTGTTATAAGAAGTCAATGTAAAACACTTTCCACGGATTCAAAAGGCAATTACTGTGCTACAGTAACCTGTCCAGTTTCCATTTTATCTGTACTTATTTAGATTTTAATTATGTCATTGGGGGAGCCTATGGGATTGTCAATGTCTGGTGATAAATGACTCAGTAATCTCTCTTAACAGCTTGATGAAATGAGCCTGGTTGACTGTTTCCTATAACGGGAGTTTTTAGGAATGTAATTGTTCTATAAAGTATGCTTTGTGCTAAGTGCCTGCTGACTCCAAATCTGATAGGAAACGGCAAACGGTCAATCGTTATAATGATGATGCTATGCTATTTTCATTAGAATAATCACAAAACATAAAAACTGTTGACCTTTTATATTCCCATATCGTCGTAGGTTCGAAGACAAATAGCAACCTATATATTTTTTTCATTATTTCAGTTTCTAGTTTTTTTAGTACTATTCTATTTTATGGAAGGGAAAAGAAAAAAAAGAACTTTCCCTCCAACTTGAAAGAACAAACAACCAAAGGTTTCTAAAAATCTCTAAAAATTAATGAGGGGATTAGTTATTAGGTCTGCCGATGAATACCCTGGTCAGAGACCAAAAAAAAAAAAAGAACAAACAACCCAAATGGAATCCAGACAAGTACAAGCACACGTGTTCGTGTGAACCAAAGAGAGCGATCAATTCTAGAAACATAAAAAAGGATTCCAATTTCCAAGTCTTGGCAATTTCCAGCAAAGTTGCTTATGAAAACCCAAAGCATCCGACAAAATTCCACTAAGTTAACTGGCCCCACCTCATCATTATCATCACTGATTTGAACATTAACCCAAGTCACCAGACAGCCGTTACTGGTATTACCGGTCAACGTCGTTCCGTTACATGTGCTGTGCCCCCATTAACTTCCCATCTAACGGTCACAATTTCAGCAGGCTCCAGAAGTCAGAACGCACGTTTTGACCGTCGATCGTACTATTCAACCATCAGAAAATCACATCGTACGGCCAGTATATCTCGTTTCAGTTCTGCAACTATCAAAAACCGCAATTCTCAGACGCACACACCCCCAGAGAGAGAGAGAGAGAAGCAGGCAAGATGGAGAAGGAGAGAGAGCAACTGGTGTACTTGGCTAGACTTGCAGAGCAGGCTGAGAGATACGATGGTATTGCTGTTTATCACTCTGTTCTGGTTAGATTCTAGCGATTTATGTGCAAAATCTAAAATTTTAATCTTTTCTAACATTTGATTTGAAATGGGTGTGGAAAGCGTTTGTGGGTAGTGTTTTTTTCAATTGAATTTCTGGGTTTGGATTAGTAGGTATATTATATGTCTATTTATCGTCGTTTATGAATCTGGGTTTATTTTCTTCCATTGATGCCGAGCTGGGCCTCGTTATCTATGGTCAGTGCTGTAAATCTTGAGCATTATGTAGCTGCTTGGGTGAAGTACAGTGATGGGTTCACGTCGGATTTGGCTTTCCCTTACTGGAATGTTTTCACTGTTTGTTACATCCTTTTCTCTTTTTCTTTTTTTCATTTTTGGTTCTCATCAATTAGGGCGTGCTTCTCTCTTCATCTGAATGATCACGTCCTCAAATAGGTTAATATGTTTTCTATTGAGCCAGTTGATCACTTCTAAGTGCTTGAATATGTTGAACTGGTACTAAAGTCTCAAGTTCTTTGGATAACAGTAGTATCATTTTCAAATGTAGACAACACGGTGTACTTGGCATTTTGTTTCCTTTTGGTTCCTTCGCAATTGCAATAAGTTACTTATGTTCTTGGGAAACTTTTCCGGACCCTACTTAGCAACTTTCATCAATGTATAGTGGAATTTTTTCTTTGGGAAGTGTCATGCTTGTTTTAAACTGCAATTAAAATGACATTTCTTGTCTTCAAACATGAGACTAGCTATGATAATAACCATAGTACCATTGTATTTCATTCGTTAATTTGTTTTTCCATCTCTATCCTCACAGCGCTATTACATTTCATTTCTTTATTTTTCGATTTCTCTACATCTCCAAATTTTTTGTTGCAGAGATGGTGGAGACAATGAAGAAAGTTGCCAAATTAGATGTGGAGTTGACTATTGAGGAGAGGAATTTGGTCTCAGTGGGTTACAAGAACGTCATTGGTGCTAGAAGAGCATCATGGAGAATATTGTCTTCCATTGAACAGAAGGAGGAGGGAAAGGGCCATGAACAAAACGTGAAGAGGATAAAGGAATACAGGCAAAGGGTTGAAGATGAGCTTTCAAAGATATGCAATGACATATTGTCAGTCATTGATCAGCATCTTCTCCCATCTTCCTCATCGGGAGAATCAACTGTTTTTTACTATAAGATGTGAGATTTATTGATCATTATAATTCCCTTTTCATTTAGCTGTTGAGTTGATTTAACTGAGAGGAATACTGTACTATACATGGAAAAGGGGATAAGGCTTTTGAAGATGAAGAAATATTTTATCTTAGGTAATTGTAATATAATTCGAGTTTATTTGCTGTTTTTTTCTGTGGAATAGTGCATCCAAAGACCTAAGTAATGCTTTGCAGCAATATCATATTGGGGTATTTATGTTTGGCAACCAGATTACGATCTGGTCTTTTGAATGATATGTGGTATTTTGTCTTAGTAGGGCTTGAAAAGTTCTGTTTACTGATATAGTACTATTTACACATGTGTGCTTCTTATTTAGAAATTAACGTCCAATAATTTATTTTCTATGATAATGAAACATTTGTTTTCTGTTGGGGGTAGGAAAGGAGACTACTACCGCTATCTAGCTGAGTTTAAAAGTGGTGATGATCGTAAAGAAGCTGCAGACCAGTCCCTCAAGGCTTATGAGGTGTTTGCTGTTTTTCCATTCTGTTTGAGATTAATTTGTTCTCCACTTTTTCCCTTTCAATTTCCTGAGTTTAATCTTCAAGTTTAACAGAATGGATCACTCAATGAAGGATGCTTTTTGTTGCATTGCAGGCTGCCACTTCTACAGCTTCCTCAGATCTGCCACCAACTCATCCAATCAGACTTGGCTTAGCCTTGAACTTCTCTGTTTTCTTCTACGAAATATTGAATTCCCCTGAAAGGTTAACACGCTTTTTCTAAAAGATTTTAACACCCCATTCCCTCTTTAAAATTGATAATAATAATAATCATGTGGTGGAATATGTTAATTTCTCCATATTTTACAACATATTGGAACTGTCTGCTTCCTTGTGGCTCTGGTCTTACATTATCTCTGTTGTTCAGGGCCTGTCACTTGGCTAAGCAAGCATTTGATGAAGCTATAGCAGAACTTGATAGCCTCAACGAAGAATCCTACAAAGACAGCACCCTTATCATGCAACTTCTAAGGGATAACCTCACTCTGTGGACCTCTGATCTGCCAGAGGAAGGAGGTAACTTAGAATAACTCTCTTTCCTTGGGAAATTGGGTCCCTTGAATCTTATAAGTGTTTCTTAGTGAAGTTAAAAAGTGTTGGGGAGTTACTGTTAGGCTTATGGTTCAGAGCCTGTTGCTCTAAAGGCGAAATCTCTCTCTCCTTTCCCAATCTTTTTCTATCCAATAGATATGATATATTTTCTGATTTCCTCTTTCTTGATAGTAATTACGAGGACTGTGTAGGAAGTTTGTTTGATGTTTTGTGAGCCAATCTTGTTTTGATTATGAGATAAATAATTGTTGCGTAATTGAAATCTGAATTTTGTGACAAAATGAATGCTGATGGAATTGTTTAGGCTCAAATAATCCACATATAGCACATATTTATTATCTTAATTGTCAAAGGTCTTGCTATTTGATGAAATATTTGTTGCAGGAATTGCCTTATCTGTGGTACATGCTTCTTGTTTCTTTTCATTCGTACATTTTATTGTGGGATTGTTCTGTGCAAGCAACAGCCTTTGGGCCCTGATGAATATTGTGATTTAATGGGCAGACTATTTACATTATGATGAAAGGACTGTCATTTGCTGATTAAATTTCACCTTTTTCAGCTCAAAAAAGGATAATATTCTTCCATCTAATATGTTTCAACTTCTTTATGAAATTAGTCATCACAATCGTTGATTTCCACCTTTGATACTTTCAACTTGGCAGGTGAACAACCTAAAGGAGATGATCATCAAGTAGAGGTAAGCAACTCCTGAATCTTTGCAATATGCATATGCGTGCAATTGGATACATCCAGTAGTTGTTCTATTTGCTGAAGTTTTAGGTTAAAGCAAAAAGTAATGTTTACCATGGGATTTTATTTGCAATTGTAACTAATGACAAATTTAATGTGTTAAAAAAAGGAGTTTTTTAAAACTATATGAATGATAATAGTTTATATTTTCCATGTTAAGTAATTCATTTTATGCATTTACTAACGGGAATACATTTAATAGGTTGAAGTATAACAGAAATAATGGGATTTACTGCTTTTTGGTTGATTTCTTGGGATTCTAGTGGAAGCATGAAGAGGATGTTTAAATGCTTTCTTCTAGGAGTATGCTAACTAGTAGAGGATACTAGTGGATGCTATTCTTTCTATTGCATATGTTTATTGTATAGAGGATGTCTACTAGTTATGTAATACTTTTTACTAGTCTGTAATCATAGCCCTTCTCTATAAATTTATATTTCTAGAATGCTATGAAAATTTATGTTTGTTTACATTTATCAAATGCTAGGAAAATTTATGTTCGTTTATATTTATCATTATTTAATATTACAAACTACTTAATAAATATTATTTACTATTGAATAAAAAGCACCAATAGTTATTTAATTAAATAAATATTTTGTGCTAATTAATAATTTTGGGTTTTAAAAATAACTTCTATTAAAATATGATCATCAATTAAAAACATTATTATTACCCATTTTTAATTTAATTTGTGATTAAGTACACCGAGAGTTGTTATAAATTTAATATCAAAATTTTGTGTAAATTGATATTGTATGAAAATATAGATTTTTAGCTATATAGTAATGACTAATGATGTCAATTAAAGACATCATGAATTTTCAATTGAATTTTTAAATTGATTTTAGAATAAATTCATCAAGACTTATTATAATTTTCGGATTTAAAATTGTTAAAATACTTAAAATTTATACATATGTGAATTAATAAGGTATTAAAGCATAACTTCTTAATCATGTATTAATGAATAAATTTAAAATTTAATTATAAGGTATTAAAACCTAACTTGCAACTATTTTATTTCTTTTTTCTTTTTTATTTTCATGTTTATCTTTTTCTAATATTATTTAATAGTTGTTTTGTTACCAAAAGAAGTATAATTTTCTTAAATTATTATATAAACAAATAGTAATTTAATAAAAATGTTTTAAAATATAATATTTTAAATAAAAATATATTACAATTTTATATATTATTATTATTATTATTATTATTATTATTATAAACTTAATTTTTGTAGAATTTAATATTTAAAATCTAAATTCCTATAAGCATATTAAACGAAATAATAAGATTATAATATTCACACTCTTATAATTTTTTTAAAATAATGTCTTCATAAGCCATTTTATACATAAATAGCTAATATTAAATGACTAATTTTACCAAACATCAAATGACAAATAGTTAATACAATCAAGTAGTCAAATAAGCTGATAGAATTAGCTAACAACTAATGCAATCAGCTGATTGTCAAACAGGGCCAAAATCAATAAGTTGTTAGAAGAGAGTGTCAATATCCCAACACCTGAGGGAAGATCTTTGACTTTTTCTATTGATGCCTTCGAACGTGCAAGGACCCTTTTTAGAAATCAAAACATAGGGAACTCCTTTATCTTTTCTATCAAGTCTCATGTTACTTGGAATCTAAAAAAAATAATTATTTCTTTTCTTTTTCGACGAAATAAGTGTCAAACTTTACTTATTTAACATGTTTGTGTAAGAATTGTTAAACTTCTAATTAAAATCTTATACTTCTTACCATATATCATTATATTATATTGCTTACCATATTTCAATATTTATATGTGATATTATACTATTAGTAATAAATATTAATGATTAAGAATAGTAGTCAATTTAAATTTATTATATTTTGATCTTATTAATATTAAAGTTTTAGGTATGTTAATCTTTTTATATCTAAATAATATTTACTTTTCAAAATTTAAATTACCTATCATGTGTTTTTCAACAATATGATTAAAACTTTGAAAACATTTTACAATTTTGAGATGTTCCATTCTTTTTTTATGAAATATTTGTATGAACGAAGGTGTAGTACTATGTACAATAGGCATCATTAAAGAATCATTTATGTATAAATCCATATATTTAAACAAATTCAAATTGTTTTGAATGCATTAGTTATTTAAACAAATTTATAAAGAAGGAAAATTAAAAATATGAAAAATCATATAAATGTCAATTATAATTAACCTTTGGATTATTAAGCACACTTACCATTAAAAAAATTATGTTTTTAACATTATTATTTTTAAGAATACTATCAAAAAAATAATCAAAATTTTCCTAAGAAATACATAAGATATAAAATCTTTAATATCAACCTTTTAAGAAGATTTAAACAAATCATTGCTAAATACGTATATTCAGCAACCATACAATAAAATGCCACAATTTTAAATTCTTTAATATCTTGTTTTGGCTACAGAGTGTGAAAAATTATCGTCAAAAGTCAAACTTTTTGTGATGATTAAGGGAATCATCGCCTAAGGCTAAACATTTTGCGACAAAAGTTCTAAATAGTCGTAAAAGGTCTCACCTTTTGCAATGATTCACATAAATCATTACTAAGATATTAATTTTGCGACAATATCATAAAACGACGCGAAAACCTTCACTTTTGACACAACAAATTCTGAAATCATCGCCAAAAGCTCACTTTTAGTGTCGAGTTTCAAATCATCATTAAAAAAACATAGCTAAAAGCCAATTTTGTTGTATTGTATATTTGCAATGGATTTGATATATATATAGGAATCATTTCACCTAGTGTAATAACCAAAAAGGCAAGTGGCATTTGAGGGAGAAATTAGATAGAGCTATGGCTAACTTTGACTGGTTCCAAACCTTTCCAAGTATTAAAAACCAATTCTCCCGGCTCTTTGATCTCTGATCACTCTCTAATCATTGTCTATATCTATACTCTCTTTGTGAAAACAAATCCCCTTTTAGATTCAATGATTACCCAACTAATTTAAAGGGGCTTGATAAAGCCAATCAAAAGGGACTGAGGCTTATGATATAAGGACTCAGGCAATTTATTCATATAAGTGAACTCTCTATTGTTAAAGAGGAACAAAAACTCCTAAATATAGAGAGTTAAGAACACTCAACTACTACTTAAGAATGTCAAAGAGGATCTTGAATTAGCTCCAGTAGCTCTTTTGTCATAATATTAGATGTTCAGCTCTAAAAGCTATGAAGAAAATTGCATTATAGAATTATCTCCAGGCTCTCACTATTGACCACTCCTTATTGATGCAAAGATCTAAAATTCTATAACTTAGGGATGGGGATAAGAATGCGTCCTTTTTCCAAAGATTTGTCCTTACAAGAAATGCCTCAAATAAAATTATGGCTCTAAAAAGTAGCCCATCCATGCTCACCTCCTAAGAAAATATTCAAAGGGAAATTTCTCCAATTCCATAGGTACTCCAAACTTAGTAAGATCATCATTTGCTTCAATCAAGGATATTAAGGGACTAACTAATTTATAAAGAAGTTGATCTGCTTATTAAGACTTTTACTAAGATTGATTTGGAAATGCTATTTTTTTCTAAATCCTTAAAAAGCCCTTAATCCAAATGGGTGGATTGCCAACTTCTTTCATAAAAATTGGACTCATATAAATAAATTAGTAATAAATGTTGTTATAGAGTTCTTCAAAGATAGGAAACTGTTAAAGGAGTTGAATAAAACCTTCACTTATCTTGTTCTTAAAGGTAATGCCCTTAAGGCCTTAAAAGCCTTTAGAACTATTACATGTTGCAATCTAATTTATAAAGTTATTTTAAAGCTCATAGTTAATAGATTAAAAATGATACTTCATGCTTATATTGATGCTTCTTAAGGAGCTTTCTTGAGTAGAATTCCAATTAAGTATAACATTTTTGTTACTCCAGAGCTCTTCAACCACTACAATAGGATGAATGCTAGCAAGAATTGTACTCTTAAAATAGATTTCCATAAAGCCTTTGACTCTATGGACTAAAATTTTATCATTAACACTCTTAAAGCTTATGGATTTCCTTCAATATATGCTAAATAAATTGGCCAATGCTTTTCCATTATGTCATATAATGTCTTAGTTAATGGGGTTCCTTTAGAGCAATTTAAAGAGGCTAGAGGAATGAGGTAAAGGGACCCTATTTCTTTATATATTTTTTTCTTTTGAGTATGGAAATTCTTATTAAATTGTTGAAGATAATATTTTAGCAAGAAAACTACTTTAGTATCATTTGAAATCATTAAGAGAATATTTCAGCAAGACAATCCCTTTAAGTATCACTTAAAATCATTAGCCTAACTTTTGCAGATGACCTATTCCTTTTCTCTAAAGTTAATGAAAATTCCCTTACCTCCTTAATGGCATACTTGAACATGTTTAAGAACTTATTTGGTTTAAGCATTGATAAAGGGAAGAAAGGTATGTTTCTATTTGCTAGTGCTAATAACCTTGCTTTCTAGTTTGCCTCTATCAGTGCTTTACCCTCTAAAGGTACAACTAACATATTTGGGAGTTCCTATCTCTTCCAGTAATCAATCGTATAATTATTTTAAGCCACTTGTGGAGAAGATATACATATTAGTATCATCAATTAAAGCACTAAATGTTTATCACTTTCAGGTAGAGCTCAAGTAATTTGTTATATCTTTAACAACCTACTAGTATATTGGGCTTCCTGCCTAGTTTTCCCTTTAAACATTGTCAAAATAATTGATAGATTGTTAAGAAGATTCCTATAAATTGAGAATTATGTAAGGACTCTATAAGGTTAACTAGTCTAGGATATGTACACCAAAATCTGAAGAAGGGTTAAAAGTGCTACCTTTAAGAATCACCTATAAAGCACTAATGATTTATAAATTATAAAGGTTGTTTAAGGACAAAGAAGCACTCTAGTTCAAATGGGTACATACAGGATGAGAATTTTTACAATATTCAGCCTAGATTAAACTCTTCTTGGACTATGAAGAATATCCTCAAACTTAGAGAGATTATCATGTTAGAACTCCTACATAAATCGGGTAATAATGTTAGCCCATCATTATGGTTTGACAATTAGAGTCCTTTTGTACTCCTAAAAAGACTAAATGAGCTCTCTTATTTGAGCCAGTGTCCTTGCTAAAGCTACAATTAAGGATTTTTTATACAATGGGAATGAGAGAGTAACTTCCTGACTTTCAAATTGTTAACTTGTTATGTAACATTCACCTGGATCCTAATAAAGAGGATGCAATCTCTTGGAGAGGCACTTCTTCATATGCTTTCACAAGTGCCTCTTGTAGGAATATGTTGAGGACTCCAGTTACTAAAGTAAAATGACACATCCTTGTCTGGTTTAGGTATGCTGTCATGACTCGGTACCACATCGAACCTATGACAACCACCGCATACTCAGTCTAAGGACACTCATGGTATCCTTAATCTGACAATGCAAGGCTAACTGAATATCTCTCTCTATTTTTTTGAAAAATTTGGGCAGCACAATGACTGTATTTAAAAAATCCCAATACTTAATAAAATACCTACAACAGTATCAAAAGTTCATACATAAAGTCTTTTATAGCAACAAGCAGTTAAGAGTTAAATTTATATAATCATAAAGTATATCAACATAACCAATCTAATAAAAATAATAAAATAGTAAAATATTTCATGAGCTACTATGCAACTAAAGTACAAAACATAAATTACCCATGTGCGGTAATATTATGAAAATATCAAAAGACCGCACGATTCACTCAGAGCTTTAAGCTCACTAAATTAACCTGTATGGTTAGAAGGCAGAGGAGGTGGGTACACTATGTACTCAGTGAGTAGGAAAAACATATATTGCAAATAGAATTCGATATACATCAAGACGGTATAAATAACCTATGACGTGAACATACATCACATAGAAACACATAGGTCTAGCCTATGACTCAACGTATATTGCTTAGGAACCACATAAGCCTAGCTTATTAATCACTCATCAGGTCCAGTTCTAGTACACATAAGCAGAAAGACGTCACATGTATAAATCAAATATCGTCAAAAAACAAATATCATAATAAGGCAAAACAATCATGTGTGTCATCACTAGTCGGCCAAACTAATGTGCACACCCACTAATTTCTAATATTGGCTCGACTTTCATCCGTGGTGAGTCCAGACTACAGTCGACAAGAGTGACATGGCCCTAGATAATGACCTCGTTAGTGTCGAGACCTTAGGTGTAGAATCACTCGTAAGTCCCGTAAAAAGGTATTGATATGAGGACTCGACTTTTATATACCAATGTCAAGAATACGAGGGTCGTTTAATCAGTTGTGCCTAGCATATGATTGGCCAATCGTTACCTCACCAATCACAAAAATCATATACAAATATTAAGTACAAAAAT
>JAOTIZ010000004.1:26844337-26866521 GCA_027123425.1 Erythroxylum panamense
TACATGTACAATAATTAGATCAACATTACTTACTATTATTCTAAACATAAGAAATTAGAAGGCATGATAGTATTAATGTTGAAACTTACATATGCAAGCACTAAGCATTAATTCTATTAATAATGTGAGGGATTTATTGATATATCACATAATATTATTTTAGAATAAAGAATAATCAATAAAAATCTCATGATTATTAGTGAATTTGCTTAATATTTTCAAATTTTCTATGATTAATTATGTAGAATATTTATATAAATTCATTGATCGTTTTATGACTTATTTTTATCATCTAATATATATGTGTTGTTTTGTAGGTTTTATAGCCTTTATAATCCACCGGGATTTGAAGTTGATACACCTGAAGGCCCCATCACAAAGTTCATCACGTAGCATTCATTCAAGCATTTGGTTTATGGTTTTAATCGTACATTTTGATCGATGTTGTGATGTTTTAATAGTTTGTAGTTTCATATCAAGAAGCTACGTTATTTTTGTCTCCATTTCGCTTTAAAAAAATGAACAGAAGTTCTTCATCAACTAAATGCTCATTTGTGTCATGGACAAGTTTTTTAAGCTATAGATAACCTATCGTGATGAACCCAGATTAAAGAACATGGAGATTAGGCTATAGCATGTAATAAAGGACGACATGACACCAGTTTCAATTGCACTGCACTTTCTTTTTCGTACATCATGTAAGATGGTAGAAGGAAACATGGACGATAATGTTGAGGATGATGGTAGACTATCATATAGAAGACCACAAATGAGCAGAGATAACAACAGGACCAAATTCTGTTATATCTTGCTTAACGCCCCCGAAGAGCCACTGCAGACATGACAACCAAAAGCATGAAGAGAACAACAGTGACGAGCGACGCCACGACAGCTCCACTAACTTTTTGACAGAAATCACCAAACTGTTGACAGATTGCAAGCCAGTTGGTGTTGGAGTTGCCATTGTGAGCCAAGTAGACTATGGCTGCAGCAGCAGCTCCAGCTGCAGTGGTCAGAGTAAGTGCCACCTGCATGATTATGAAACAAACTATCTTTTGTGTTCTTCCTGAATTTATATGAGACTTGGCAAATCATGATTAGTTAGTACTAGGAAGATGGATATATTATGAGTTAGAGAGCTTACGGTGTCCAAAATGAGAAGCAGAAGTCTTGGTCCAACTGCATGTGGCCTAACTATGGATACTATTGAGAATGGGAGGGAAAGAACTAGGTAGCCAGCTACTATTCCCATTGCAATAACGAAAAACCTGAAGCATGGATTCATTTATTTACATCTTGTTCAGTAATGAATGATATTGCAGCTGAGCTTTTCTGGTTCTAGTATTAATGATTAACAGTTTCTGCTGATGGGGACCATGTTATAGTATTACTAAAGAGTGACGGCAATGAAGACGTACTGGAAAGTGGGAAGATCGTCATAGCTGGCTTGAAACTGAAAAAACTGAGTGAAGAAAGGGAGGGTCTCGTCACTGGTTCCCATGGCAGCTGCAGCGGCTGAAGCAGCAGTTACAGCACCAATCCTGAGGATGAAGTCAAAAATGGCGACTCCTTTCTTGTACCCTGCCTTTTCTTCTCTGTGAGTTGCTATAAGTGGGGCTTTTCCTTTAGCAACAGAGCTTGATTCTGGCACATCAATGGTGGTTGACTGCTCCTTCATTTTAGTTTACTAGAACAGTAATACTACCAATGGTTGTGATGATAGTATGTAAATGAAAGATGAAAAAGTATGTGATGAACATCACGTAAGTTCTGAAACTTAAATAGAGAACTTAAACAGGAGTTGGTCTGATCAAGTTTTCGTGTAAGGGGAGTAGTTGCTAATTATTTCACTTGATCTCAGTTTGGTCAGGTGGATAAAAGAACAAGTAGAAAGGTGATGAAGGTGTATCTGTATAGATTAGTTGGTCCAACTTCATATAACGAAGCCACTCAAAATAATGCTAACAGGCTCTAATGAACACAACAGTGAGAAAAAGCAGCCAGATGCTAAGAAGAAAAGGGAAAAGGACATTCATAAATTAAATTTATCATACGTCTGATGGTGTCAGAAACTATAAAGAGATTGTTTTTTATTATTTTTTTTAGAGTAAAGGATTTTTAAGACATTTACGGAGATGTTGTAAGGATGTTGAAGTTAATGGAGTTGGGGAGATAACACTAGAGCTTGGATAGTAACGACAACATGACAAAGTGAAGCTAAAATTTCAAACTTGAAAGTGTCTGAACCTCACAGAATCAACGTATGAGTTATATGTTTGATCAAAAATAAGAAGCTATGTGATTTGTATGAAATTGTGGAAAGGAGGAGTATGACGTGCAGATATCAGGAAACTTCATCCGACTACGTACGTAATGGGGTTTGATGAACTTGAACTTGTAAAAACAAATTATAACTAAGCATATTCAGAAGAATTCAGATGCAGTTTCATCGCTATCGAGCATGCCGGCATAACCATGACATTGAAAGGCAAAAAGAGCAGAGCAAATTAGGGTCGTTAAAGAATCTGAATTGTATGAACTACCTTATTTAATAAGGTTAATCGAACCTGAAGTCAGGTTCGATTCCAACCGAACTTGAAAAATCAAGTTCATGGTTCAGGTTTAGATTTTTAACTTACGGTTCTAAGTTAACCGAACCGAACCTGATTTATAAGTTTAAATTTAAATCTGAACCTAAAACATCTAAAAAAAACATATCATATATTTAGATATAATTTAAGAGGATAATAATAATAATAAATTTACTAGTATTTACTATATTAATTATTGAGTAAAAAAAGAAAAGGAAAAAAATTACTTTAATTCTATTTTATTAAACTTTAATGCATAACACTCAATACTTCTAATTTAAATAGTAATTAATATGTGTCAAAATTATTGATCGAAATATTAAACTATTAGTAGAACAATTCATGGACTAAAATAATATAATCATTTAGAGATTAATTAAAGAAATTAATAAGTGTAAAATACATTTATTAAGAAATCCTACAATTTTAGTTTTTTAAGGCACATATATTTGCTTAAATATTTATGAGATATTATTAACATTAAACAAGCAAGTAAAACTGATTCTTAAAAATATATAATATAGTTGCTAATAAATAATAAGCATATAATAATATTGTCTTGTGCAAATACAAACATAGTTTTATTTATTAGAAAAGAATGAAAAATGAGTTGATTTAATAATAGACTATAGAATTGTATTTATTTATACGGTTGCGCTTTATATAATATAATATTTGAAGTTTTAATTATGATGCTAATTGCATTTTCTACACTAAGTTGCAATAAGAAAAAGGATACGTTTTGTATTTATTAGTTTATTATTATTTTTTTATTTTAACATGATAAAATAAAATTTAATGATGTTAGATGAATAATTCTAGTTATTTTAATCAATGAGGTCTAGTAGAGCGGTTCGTTCTCGCATTGATTCATAGTAATAAGAAGCTATATTGCGATACTTGATAAAAGATCAATAGTGATTCAACTGATCTTAGCCATAAATTTACAAGGTTTGTATTAAGACCGTTGAATTGAATTACCTTTTTAGAATAACTAAATTTACAAGTGATTTTAGTAATTTTATCAATGATTCATATAAGAACAAACTTCATTGCTATATCAATAATTCATATAAGAACAAACTACATTACTATTCTTAATTTAAATATAAAAATGATTACCATTTATTATATTAACAAAAATTGAACACAAAACCTGACATAAGGTTTTTATGATAATGTCTCATTTCTTAATAAACTTTCAATAGAGCTTATTATTTTTTATAATTTTTTGTCATATATATTGATACGAATAAGTTCTGATTATCCTGAGAACCGAACCTAAAAATAGGTTAATCAATCCTATAAGTTCTTTAAGTTTAGATTTAAGTTCAAGTTCGTGAAATTGCCGAACCTGACATTCAGGTTCAAATTCAGGTTATTTATGAACGGATCAGGATACCCTACCATGAACACCGAGAGAACTAATAGATAAAATTTGCACCAACAAACCATGTAAATGGATACAACGCATCAGCTATTTCTGCTTTAATCCTACACTCATCGTTTCTTTGTTACTTGGGTACAAAGAAGATTGTAAAGATCAAGTGAAACCATATCAGGGTTCTACAATATGTCAAAAGTTTCTGCTTTCATCAATTGCCAGAATGTTGAGAAAGACTTCAAGTAATCCCACAGACTAGTGCAAGATATTATGCCCGTATCGTCCATCCACGCTCACCGAGTGCCTGAATCACTTGACTAGCAGCCTCTGCGGCATCATTCAATGGAGAGTAGCTCCAGGTTTTGGATATCTAGAATTCAGACTATTTATTAGAAATAAATATGATAGTTATTCTTACCAATATTGCACATGGCCATAAGCTCCATATTCTAAGTGTTGACTTGGCTTTCATGTGGCAGAACCGTTACTTCATTAACAGTTGTAAACATCCACGTTCAAATTTCTCAAAATAACATTCTAATTTGATAAGATGAAGAGAAGGAAATTATAAACAGGTACATGCAATAATGTGCCATCTCAATTAACTAAACCAGACACAGTAGCATAAACTGAAACTTACTTCCTCTTTACCAGTAAATTGCTTCACCACTTCTCGTCCGAGCAATCTTTTCTGAAAGTCGGCAAATTTCCATGTACAACATTCAGCTCCTATAACGTAGACAGGCTTCCTGCAGCATGAAGACCTCTAGGTGCCTCAGTTAAAATACACAGGTACATTCCATGTTATGAAAACATTGACCATTACCATCCAACAAACCTACCCAGTGCTGCAAGCCTCACTCAACATACTTACTGAATCAGCCGTGATGACAAAAGCATCCGCCCAAGCTAGATGCCCTAAATGTGGATTTGCACCTAAGCACTTGAAATTGGAAAGATTAATTTGAAATTAAAGGACAAAAGATAGTTCCATACTTTTCTGGTAGACTGCATACCTTCACCATCCCAAATATGAACCTTAGGGTTGGTAATAAATTTTTGCATCAAAATTTTGGATAACTGACCAGAAAAGTGCCAAGAAAATGTGAGTGTTCACTGGAGGAATAAACAAGAAAATGCCAAAAGCGTTTGTACCTTCTGAGGGGTTCTCCTAGAAAAAGATACCCTAACACTTCCACAGCTCCAAAGAACATTATGAAGCATATCCGATAACTGCTTTGCTAGATCCACACCATACTGACAGCTCCCTATTAAGAATATAGAGATGTTAGACATCTAGCATAATTATTTTTTTTAAAAAAAAAGTTAACCATCCATCTCATTCAAGAGGGCTAAACATACTGTAGACATGACAAACCTAGCACTACAAGCAATCCTCACGAAGGTAAGAGTTATACATAATATCATGGAATGGCAAGTCAGAGAAAAGCCTAGCAGTAGCATACATGTAAATCTTATACCATAAGCCATTCCAAAACTCTCTTAATGTGCTCAAATAATTATCCAACCAGCAGATATTTGACTTTCCAACTACCATGAGTTGCACTCAAAGGCAGTTTAATAAAAGGGCCCAGGGAGGTTTTGCAAGTACGGAAGTCATATTCAAGAAGGAAGTCGCAGTAAGCTCAAGAAAATTCATCATTAGAACTCAAGTCTGTGTACTTTGACGTTCTTTCTCTTGACAGAAAGAATGATAACATATATCAGCCATTTAGGACATATTTCCCAAGAAAGTATAAAAAGTTAAGATGTTGAAATATTTAATACCTGTCCATACAAAAATTCCACAATATCAACATCCAATCTTACAAGGGATGAACAGAAATGCATTCTAAAAATGATGCAGTACATATCCTCCAGCAGAACTCCTTCGACACTAAACTGGTAGCAATTCTGCTCTTGACAAACGAATTATTAACTCAACCAATATAAAGTTGCACGACTCCTTACTTGTAGGCCCTCCAATGTTCACAACAAGCAATGGCTTAGGAAGTGGTGCCAATTCATCATGCCAGGCAGAAGCAGCATTCCTTATTGCAACTGAATCCGCCTGATGAAGAGCTCCAACAGTCAATATCTGCAACTTAAAAACACAAAATCATGAGTTTTGTAAGATGTTGAAACAAAAGAAGCCAATGATATGCTAAAATGATTCCCATTCCACATCCTCTTCTTACATGTTCACATTCACCTAACCCTGTTTTCCATACAGCAACAGGAATTACTCACCACATGTCTGTCAGGAGGCTCACGTGGGGTTATCCACCTGCGGAGAAACCAGGGGATTTGCTCCTGGGCATGAGGAGTCAAAGGATAATAATCGTGATGAGGAGTAATCACCAAATCAAATCTGTTCAGTCGTGTCCTCGGATGTTGTATCTATACAATGATCTCCAAGAGAAAACTTGACTGAGACAACTTATTTTACACAACCCAAACAGAATGCAATCTATTACTCCAAAAAACAACACGGGAAAGTAGGGCAGAGGACATTTAATACCCGCAATATTGATTAAGCATAGGAATACAAACAAAACCAAATCCTTAAGAGGCAAACAGTAGTTACTATCATTTTGTTCGGTATCAACTAAAAGTCAGAATCGAGCATGGCTTACTAGTACCAAATTAACCCGGAAAAAAGATAAGAGATAAGAGTTGAACCTGCACGACGAAGACATAATTTGGGGCCAACTGCCTGATAGAGCTCGCAACAGGAATGGTATCCCTACCGGACGCCACAACCAACAATGGTCCGTCCCTAAGCACGAAACACGCACTTTTACATAACTCCAGTCTTTAGTAAACATCGAAGATAAAAAAGAAAATAACTATGAGAATACTTCTCGAAGGTTTCGCAAGCCATCATCGCAATGTGAGTGGCGTCAGCTTCCAAAATGTTCGACAATCCTGCACTTTTAACCACAAAACAACCATCCAGGTCAAACCCATTTCCCAATATCAACGTTTACACTAATCCCACACGAATTTCAACGATACCGATTCTTTCATGCGAAAGAGTTACAGCCTTTGGCTCTTGAACCGTGAGATTACACCTCCAGCGTCCTCCATAGATTCGATTGATGAAGTAGTCAACTTTCTTGTGAATCGAAACCGGAAGCCAACGAAGCCATTCATTAATTCCTCCTCTAGGCCTTGTAACTCGCTACACAACATCAACATCAATATGCACACACAGATACGCTACATGTGAGCAAACATATGAACAAGAAATGAAACAAAAACGCAGAAAGGAGAAGACATTTTACTTACGTGCAATGAATAGCGAGAGGAGAGACCAAGAGCGCGAACCAAGCCGATGCATTGACTCTCAGCGCCGGAAAAGCCGTTACTAATCACAATCGCCCTTTTGATCACGCCGTAGACACCGTTGCCGCCATCGAAGATCTCCAGCGAAGTTTGTAACCCATGTAGCCTAACTGGTCTCATAGGATTAAAAAAGATGGAAAAAGGAAGTAATCTGTCTGTTTGTGCTGTGACACTCCATAAAACTTGGCCCCGGATGACATGGGCCAGTATTATTCATGGGCTGAATTGACTGGACCCAAACCGAATCTTGAACACTGATAAAGTTGTCCGTCTCCTCTGTGAAGGAAAGCGGAGGCTGGAGAGCGCAAAATTGGAAGATGTGGGCAAGCGCAGAAGGTGGAGCACCGGAGGTCACTCTTGAGACTTCCATGGGGTCGTTTACCGTTGAGGTGTTTCTCTACTTCTCAAAGAAGGAAACTTTCAACTCTCTTTCATCTTTTGTCTTTTTCTTTGTTGGTTTATTTAAATCTTTTTCTTTTCATTTTGTGTGTTGTTAATTCCGGTGAATTCCAGTTATATTACAAGCACGCTCCAAGAACTTGCCGGAACTTCATCGAACTGTGTCGTAGGGGTTACTACGACAATGTCAAATTTCACCGGATTATTAAGGTGTAATGATTGACAAATCATGGGAGATAATGGTTTTTGTTTTTCTTTCTGTTTTAGGTCAATGAGTTTTACACTTTTACTGTTAATGCAACTATATATATATATGTTTTTTTGGGGGGTTTTGGAGCAGGATTTTATAGTTCAAGGTGGGGATCCGACAGGAACTGGAAGGGGTGGAGAATCCATATATGGGTAAGCTTGAGCACATCCTTATATATTTTGTTCTCCTGTCGATGTTTGTTGGTATATCATATAGTAGGTGACTTTTTGTTTGTGTGTGTGTTTTAGTTCAAAGTTTGAAGATGAGATAGTGAAAGAGTTGAAGCATACTGGAGCTGGTATTTTATCCATGGCCAATGCTGGTCCAAATACTAATGGCAGTCAGTTCTTCATCACATTGGCGCCTGCTCCTTCTCTTGATGGTATTTATGCTTTTCCAGCAACCCTTTGTTCTCTAGACTGCTTCAGTAAAATAGTTGAAGTATGAATTTGAACAGTCATTTACAGTTTGACATATTGAACAAGCTGCAAAAGGATGGGAATTGTTGGATTATTTGAAATCTGAGGGTTGAAGAAAATGCCTTGGATCCAATTCATTAAATTTCTCATTTATGCATGAGTGACCAGGGTTACAAATCCAAAGTCAAGGATACTTTCCTGTAAAATCACCTCACAGTTCTTCGATGCCCTATGACTGTGCTGAGAAAATGAAATCACTTTTAAGATCTCTACAACATTGAAAGTCATTTGAGATGGAAATGAAAGTTGAAATGCCATATAGCTTTATAAGCAGTTTGATTGCTCGTGCATTTGGCGGTCACTTTGTTTCTGATTAAGTTTATCTTAAAATTCTAGATCAAATTCCTATGGTGATTACTAACTTCTGCTTCTACTTAGACATTTTGAAATTGTGAAACTTCCTGTTAGTGCTGTTTAATACCCTTCTGCTTTTATCATTTCTCCAGGAAAGCACAGCATATTTGGAAGAGTATGTAGAGGAATGGAAATAATCAAGAGACTCGGTAGCATCCAAACCGACAACAATGACAGGTGATTATCTCTGTGATATACATATTTAGGTTGGAACCCAAATTTCTTTTAGACTCTAATTGTACTAATATGATACTGCTGTCTGACTTAGGCCTATCCATGATGTGAAGATATTGCGGGCATCAGTAAAAGATTAGTCGTTGACAGGCTGTTCTTGAAGCACAAGGTAATGGTAAAGCCTATGGTGATTAGTGTTTTGTTTCCATCCACATGTACCATTAAACATGTTCCTTGGATTGGCTGATGTTTTCCATATTGGCAAAAGCAGGATAAAATGATAGATTGCACTAGTGATGGATTTATTATTTCTTCTCTGCAATTCAAACACTTCCTCCAAGCCTCTTTTTGCAGGCCTTACATAATCCAAGCCCTTTTTATCCTGCTTTCTAGTTGCTTAATTTATAATATCGCCTAATCCCAGACCAGATGTTTGCTTATATGTACAAATCCTCAAGGTAATAATATCGCCTAATCCCAGACCAGATGTTTGCTTATATGTACAAATCCTCAAGGTAATAATAACCTTGTAATGAGGTCAAATCTCTAGAGTTGTTGAATAAGGAAAAGGCTCGTGTCTATGAAGGAGCAAAATGTTAAGGTAACGATATATTCTACAAGAACATATAGTTCCTGTTTGGCAAATAACATATTGTATTAGCTGTTAGTTGATTCTATCAACGGTTAGTTGGTAGCGGATTATATTAGTTGATTTGATCAGCAAATAACATTAGTTGTTTATTAAAGAAATTTAGTAAAATTAGCTGTTTAGTATTAGTTTGTATAAAATGACTTATGAGAATATAATTTAAAATTTCATAAAAAATTAGGTTTTAGATATTTAATTTTACAAAAATTAAATTTATAGTTCTAATAAAAAATCTAGAACGAATAATAATAATAATAATAATAATAATAAGACAACCAAAATATTTTGAATATAAATAAAATAATTAATTATATTTTAATTAATTACATTTAATTATTATTATTATTGAGAACTTCTGAGGTCTAGCTTGAAAATCCCACAAGTAAAAAACTTGTGTTATCTTTTAGGCAACACATGAAACAAATCAGAGATGTGTCACGCCATACTTATTTATGTTGTTTAGAGCAATAACTAAAAAGGGTATAAGTGAGGACACAATCGTCATTATGCATAATTTTAACCAGCTGTTCAGCCAAAGCGCTGGTTCATTGGATTGAATCAACAGAGTCTATTAACCAATAACCAAACAAAATTTTTAGTTAACACCCTCCAATCAGCTAAAATATGGCTGAAAAGTCATCTATCAAACGAGCGTAGTGATTATGGGCAATCATATATCAAACAACCATGTCGACTCTGAACCTGAAAAGCATACACAGCAACAAAATGGGAAATGCATCTGAATCAGAAGCCATGTGGATAATACACTCATCACTTTGGATGGTGGCAAGTACATTAACTAATAATCATACACAGGCTACAACACTACTCCCTCTATTGCACAAGTCGTTTTAAAACCATTTTAAAACAATAAAAATGTTAAAAGGGAAACAAAAACTTTTTGTTATAATTTACAATACCTTCTACGACTCACTGAAAAAATGCAATCAGGACGCCTTATGATAGCCTTCTCACGAAATCAATCTCTCCTATACCCTATTAATTCTTTTGGCAAGACTGAAATTGAATATCCCCACCAGCAATCTTCTCCAACAACCTGGATCCTAATGGAAGGTAAGAATCCAGCTGCACCATAGAACACTTCAGCTTCCGAGATATCCATATAGTCTATGCTTGGCCTCATGTTTGTCTTGATGTATGTCTTCACAGTCTCCGCCTGTATGTAACATTCTTTAAACTCCAACTCAACTAGCCTGAGTTAGCGGCTTGAATCAGCTCACTGCCAATGTCTTCACAATAGTTACTCACCACAGATGCCGCAACTGAACTAAATCCGTTCATCTGGTTCTCTCTCGACAATGTTATCCGAGTAGGATTGGAATCCTTAGGAGTCTCATCTGAAACTCGCTTCTCCTGTAGCAGCTCCATATGTCTTAATGATGGGACATCACCTTTACAGTATCTGCGCCACATGCTCCGGTATGCTGTTTCTAAACCAAGGGCGAACTTTGTTCCGTCACAAACAGGAGACTTAGCCATAAGGTCCCGCAGACTCATCCTCAAGTTTGAAAGAGATTCAATGTCAGAGGCCAGATCAAGTGCCAATTGGACATACTCATCTTCACTTTTTGCAATCAGATGTGTTAGCCCTGCAATGCACATCAAAAGCCTCATAACTTCATTTGTACGCCAACATCCCAAAGAAAAGAAAACTAATTGAACAACAGATGAAGCACATCAAGGTATAGAAAAAGGGTAAAAAAACAAAAGGGATAAGTAGCACAGACAAGCGAGAAACTACTGCTGTCCTGTCTTTTACAATTCAAGCCCTACATATATAACCTTAATTCAGATCAACCTCATTTCAAGTCCAGTACATACAAGGTAATTGATTGATTTTGCCACACGTGATCCGATCAAAATATCAGAATGGACAGGCCATCTGATTTTAAGTTGCTGATAGCTTAATATATTCAATGACAATATGTACTACACCTACACACAGTCCTGACACCTATATTTTCCATATTAAACCACATTCTTATTTAAGCCCCATACAATAAGTAATATTTTTTAATATTATCCGCATGAAAAACAACACAGCATAGAAATAATTGTAATTTTTCAACAGACATCAAACTTAAAATCCAAAGGAAATTCCACTCACCAACTTTGCTTAGAAGGCTTACACCAACATTGTGAGCATGAACTCCACCAGCCATGGTAACACATGGCACTCCCATGTACAAAGATTCACAAGTAGTTGTTGTTCCAGCATATGGAAAAGTATCCAAGCTACATCAGATGCAGCAATTTAGAGATCCTTAGGAGAAAACAAAGCAAGGCAGATATGCAATGAAAAGTAGCATGCATCTCCTAGAAATGAGAGCAAATAATAGATATAGTCAGACATTAGGTATCAAATCAAACTTGAGGGAACTAACGCTACAAAAATTAGGAACATCAATTGTGAAAGAAGCAATTGGATTTTCCTTTCTCTCAGTCAAAGAATTACAACTCAAGATTTTACCTAATATCCATTAGAGAATAAGCTTGCATATGATCATGGTTAAGAAGAATCAGGGGCAGAAGATCTACACGCAAAGGTTCCAATCCAAGTTGCTCCAATGTTGTAAGGAATCGCTGCCTAACGCTATCACAACAGAATGGCTTGCATTTTACCACGAGACGAGAGTTTGGAACTGCACAAAGAATCCTAGCCCAAACTTGCAATACCTTGGGGGTTATCTGGGTAGAGAAGGAAATTTAATGTAATGAATATACCACATATTAGATTACACATACTGTTCCATCAATATTAAAAGCAAACAAAAGTTACAAAATAATTAGTGAGAATACCTTTGCCAAATTATTGAAGCTACCAAATGTAATAAAGCCATTAGATAAAGCAGGAGTTGGAGCAATGGGCCCGGCCTCTGGGGAAGGCGTATAGCAAAGGAAGCATTCAGGTAGTCTCACCAACTCCTCAACGTGTCTGGTAACACAATATCACAACAGTAAGGTTTTCTTTTCTTTTTCTTTTTCATAAAAGAGAAATATTACCAATTAAGAACTATAGACAGGGTGCCACCTCAGTATGCAGAAGTTTCATAAATTGAAAAGATAATATGACGCTGCACAAAGACCTCTCTATAGAACTAGTAAAGCATGTGAGAGAATAACAAGAATATAAATTATCTATATACGCATCTGATTCAGAGTTTCTTGATCATGGAAACCTGCCAAATTATGTTCTCTCCATGTGAGTCACAGGAGAGCCATGGGATATAATCCCACAAACTATTTGAACAAAACAAGTTGATAACTATTAAATGACTATTCTCAGGTATATTCTTGTCACTCCTCAAGACAGTTTTGAAACACTTGTCAGACAGCTTAGAAAGACATACTTCTGCTTAGTATCAGGAGGATCGGCCAAGGAATCAGTAATTCGGTAGTCAATGGTAGGCAGACCGGTAGTATTTGGGTAGCCAATCCATGTCACCTAAAATAATGATGAACCAAGATGGAGTTAGAATAAAAGTTTTGCAATCTCAGTTTTCCAATAGTGCTATTACTTAAAGTAGACATCAACATAATAATCAAAAAAATTTATGATTCAGCAAGAAAACATGTGATATTACATTGTTACAGTGCATTAGAAGTTAAGCATTATCTTAGGAAAGATCTCAGGATTTAGGCTTTTGTTGAATACAATTCTGTATTCCTATTCCTGATCGCATCTCAAACACTTTCTGAGAAATCCTGTTAAGGATTTTGCTTTAGACAACTCAGTAGATAGGTTGTCTGGCTTAGATTTGAGCAAACAAATGATATGAGCTTGCTCCCCTAAAAACTCATCAGAAGCAATTGCCTACTGATTTGATCCATGCACTAAAGACACCTGGAAAGTGGATTATGTGCATTGACCCTGTAACCACACCAATCAATAAACGATTAATCTCTAGCAGAAATTCTCTCTTGAAGAAGCTTTGCTCATCTTACAAGGAAGTTCAGGTCTAACAAGCTCCTAATCTAAAAAGTTTCAACACAGAACCAAGTTAATACTGCGAAAGCATTTGATGGAAAACTAGTAAAAATACAAAGAAATGTTATTTAAAGAAATGAGCAAGAGCAGAGAGCTGTATGCATCATAAAAGATCATATACAGGAAACTAAATATAGTTCTATTAATGTTAATATAATTTAGGTTTTGGATGAAGGCAGGTCTCAATACTGAAAAACTGGTAATAAATAATCAAAGCCAATTATTCACCAAAAATTGATGAATTGAGACAGACTTATGCTTTCTTACCAGTTTCTCGTTTTCACATGAATCCTTACAACCCTTCATCTTCTGTCCTCTTATCCATTAGTGTTCTCTTCTTTTATATAATAAGTTCACCATAAGAGTTTAAAAGAAGCAGCAAATTTATCAAGGCTGTAATCCTTTAATTAATTTTGCAAAAGAATTGGATTTTAAAAGAAACATAGCCATGATCCCACAATAAGCCATGTGAGAAAAAATTTTCATCAATAGCGTGTTTCCCCCCATCTCATTCTTGCTTCTTAAGAAAATAAACCACATATGTAAAAGAGACAAATTAAAATACCTTTCTAAACAAATATATGCACGTTCAAAGACAAACTCCAACAATATATCAAAATATAAACCATAATTAAAACCATACCTGAAGGGGTGCGGGTCGACATGCCATTGTTCCCAGCTTATTATTAGCAGTATGTCCAGTAAGTTCTACCAAGATGTCAATTTTATCTTCTCTAACAATACTAGCTACCTTCTTTTCATCAACACCATATATATCCCTCCACATCCCACCCTTTTTCAGAACCCTCTCCCTAAACCTTTCTGTTTTTGCATCTGCCTGAAATTCAGGAGACAAATAAATCAAAACAGTGAATGTTACATCAAAGCTTTGTATTGTATACAGTGAACAGGTGATCGTTCCAAAAACAGTATGTGTAGCTATGACAGTGGGAAGGTTGTAGTTAGCATATATTCAAGGCACCACCAAAATTAGGAACAAAAGTATTCAGATAACGATCACCTTTACAACTGCTGAATAAACCACCACCTTGTAGTTAGCATAGTTATGATAGACAAGAGGAGCCTCAATGAAATAGGATACAGAATGGGTAAAATAATCTGGAGATACATATCCAATCACAAGAGGTCTGTCAGGATCTTTTGGGTTGTCCCATGAAGTGTGCTGTGCATACAACCTCATAAAGCGTCTACCCCAGTCCCTGCATTTAGGCATTCCAAATGACACCAATTCAAATTATAGTTTGTGAAAGTACGCATGCAAAAGTGCAAATCTGAAAATAGTCACAAACACCTTCAAAAGAGAGTAACAAAACAATTCACAAAAACAACATGACAAAATTTCACAAAACAATGATCAGTTTGACAGTTTCCAATTTGTGTGTTATATCTGTTCAATTTCACAATGGAGACTTGGATGTCAAATCATACAACAAGCAAACATAATAAACCAATTCTAACAAAGCTTCATCACTTTCAAACAAATGTTAACAGACATCTTTCTAAAAAGCCTTTACTGCAGGAAGTACATTCAAGTACTTATATTCATACAATCTCAAATACTAATGCCAAAGTAGGTTTCTCTTTCGAGTTTTCTTAGCACACAAACCTTATTGCAGGGTTCAAAAAGTTGGTTGAAATGGGAAGAGAAGTGAAAATGAATAGAGAGGCTTACTAACGAAGTTCTTTCTATGTAACATGATAACGAATTCTCAAACTATGGAAATAAAGAATACCTGTGAGCCTCAAAGAGTTTGTTATCATGTCCCTCATTTATATAATTCATAGCAAGCAACCGATTCTGCAAAAGAAATCCCTCGGTAAAGATGGGAAATAGCAGCCAATTGTTACATTAAATGAAGCCACATTAATCATGGAACAGATTGGCCTCAAATGAGCATTTTCAATCTGGTATAAAATGACAACATCAAGTTATAACTAGAAATGGAGAACCATGCGTGAGCATGAGCATTAAACATAAATAAATCAATTAAGGCAGCCAGCATTCCCTTTTCTACTTTATTTATTTATTTACTATCTGAGAACAGATCAATAAATAGTGAGGAAAAAGAGAGGTGGCTAATATGCTTAATTCATACTCCAAGGCCATTCAACAATTTCGCAAAACATATGAATTGTATAAGATGAACAATGCCTATTATCTTCTTCAACAACCATAATTCAAAAAGTTAAAACTCCCTATCTTCTCCACATGATTTCTATCATTTCATATTTCCAAACCTCCCGCTAGCTAAGCATGCTTTTCTTTTGCATCAGACCAAGCACTAGAATACAGAACTCCACACCCACAATATTACCCATATTACTTCATAAGTAGAATACAAAGTCTACCTGGCCTGCATTGCGAGAATCAGGATCTATTTTTAGGCATTGCTCATAAGCATCAACAGCCATTGATATATTGCCAGCATCTCTGTAAAGAACCCCTTGATAAAGTACACAGAAAGTCAAAATATTAGCCCAAAAATCTGAAGATCACGGAAGCATGAGGGAACTATGGCAAAACTTTAATGAAACAAAAGACTTCTTAGAAACAAAAATATATCAAGAAACAAATGTCATATAAATCATGCAAACTGGTAGTAAATTATGTCCAAATCCTACCAACAGTAGGCAGGACTCAACTTTTTAAAGTGTAAAAGAGGGAGAGACCTAAGTTGTTATATGCTTCTGCATAAGTTGGATTTGCTATAATAGCTTTCTCAATCATGCTTGCAGCGGCATCCATTTTACCCTGTAAAAAGTGAAGGATATATCAATGGCTACTTCAAGAACAAAATTCCAAACAAGTGACTCCTCAAACCTGAACAGTGTAGACAACACCAAGGTTGTTTAGTGATTGAGAGAAATTTGGTTTGATTGACAAAGCCATCTGCAAAAACAAAATAATCATAATGATTATAAGATAACAGCTGTAGACACTAAAGAAGGACCTTAAAATCATGGACAAGAATAAAGAAATGCCTGGTAGCATTCCACAGCTTTATCAAGGTTGTCTCGGTCTTTGTATATTACTCCCAAATTGTTACATGCCTCTGCACAGTGGGGATTGAAATGGAATGCCAGTTCGTAGAACACAATTGCCTGTACAATCGGAGATAACAACTGTTATTGGACCCCAAACAAGGTAGAAACATGCCTATATGTTTACCCCTAATAAGACATATAAGCTTCAAGCTTAACTCTATTTGCAGACCCCTAAGAAGTACTGCCACTTAACATGCAATTTATACACATGCAAAGTCATCATACCTATGAATCACTTACCATGTCAAGCTTCAGCATTTCACCATAAGCAACTCCTAGATTGTACATAGCATCAGCATAGTGCCAATTGTATAACAATGCCTTCTTGTAGTATGCTATACCTTGATTAATGTCCCCCTCCAATTTAACCTGCATTTGTGTATAACTGAATATAAAATCAGATATGGGAACTAATAATAGGTCAACATTAATAGAAAGAAAAAAATGAAAGTTCCTTCAAAGAATACTAGCAATAGTTCCAGACTAAGTCTCTGTGGTGCCACCTTTGTTCCTAAATCTGTTAGAGCAATTGCCATGTTATTCTTTGCAATCTCAAAGTTTGGAGACACAGCCAGACACCTGCAATAGCAGAAAAGGTTGAATAGTGTCACTTCCAATATAATTGTAGCAACAATAATGACACACTACACTTGCAAAGCCCAGCGACAAGTTTAGACAGCTAGAAGGACCCCTACCTCTCATAACAGGCAATGGCAGACTCCAAGTCACCTCTATTTTTATATATTACACCCATGTTGCAATATGCTTCAGCATACATAGGCCTCTCCGTTGCAGCCTTCTCATAGCAAGTAAGGGCAGTATCATATTGCATCATTTCACAATACACAACGCCAAGGTTATAATATGCAGGCTACATATATGAACATACAAATCAGAATATACATAAACAGAAGGTATTAGAAGACCAAAAACCTCAGAACTTTCAATAAGCAAAAAGGTTACACTACCGCATAGTGTGGGTCTATTTTAAGAGCTTCGTAGTACTTCTGGATACCCTCCTGGGTATTGCCAGAAAGCTTTAAGCTGGTACCAATGTCAGTTAAAACAATAGCCAAGCATTCTGCAGCCGGTTTGTATGAAGGGTCTGCTTTTAAAGCTTTCTGGTATGACTGCATAAGAGTAAATAGTGTCTTAAACGACAAAATTAATAATATAGAAACATAATAGGAAGATACCTACTCAACAGCATTCACGCACATCAGCACTTGCTCACACGCAAACACACACACACAAAAAAGATGAAATCGTATCTCACAGAAAAGTGATAACTGCACTTTTACACAGTTTCTTGGCCATTTTGCATATAGAAAACACAGGGGAAATTAATGAACTTGAGTGATAAATACACATGTCAACAAGCATTATACTGAAATGGCAATAAAACTGATCCTAAAATGAGATTGTAAGTTAATTATAATACAAGCACAATAGTATAGAAACAATCTCCATGTGTATAAAACAGTTAGGTGTCTTGATAATTCTTGAATTTTTTTATCAGAAAACCCGCCTAAACCAATTTCAGATTGCTTTGTTCAGCTCCCATGTTTCATCACGTGCCTTTTGCTTTCCACATTTTTGTTCCATGCACATGTTATTATGCTCCCCTAAATGGAGTTCAGAGATCAGAAATTCCAATGACCATGACACACCACCAGAGTATTATGAAATCCAGGGACACAAAATGGCCATATATGAACATGGCACGGTGCATGAAAGAAATACTTCACCAAAAATCAATGATCATATTGTTTTGGAAAGTTCAACATTTTGAAATTAAGCCCCGAGGAAGCCAATGGAAATAAATTATAATATTTCTGATCATTATCAAGAGAGAGAGAAGTTTCTCAATTCATATAGCAACAAGGAATGAAAAGGTAAGCACTAAAACTAAAGTGGAATTGGTAAAATTAGGCCCTAAGGAAGCTAATGGAAATAAATGATAATATTGCTGATCATTATCAAGAGAAAGAGAAGTTTCTCAATTCATATAGCAATAAGGAATGAAAAGATAAGTAGTAAAAATCAAGTGACCAAGTCCAGGGTAAAATTTTCATACTAAAGTTTGGTGCCAAAAAAAATTGTACCAAAAAACCTGACATTGCTAAGTAAGGCAGCTAATAAGCAAGTAAATTGAGCTATCACTAATACAAATTAAACAGTGATCAAAGAAATTAAGGCAACAATCACCAGCAAAATAAGAGCTACTAGGAAAATATATCCTTAATGCAAGAAAGAGTAGGTAATAGCAAAGAAAGTTAACCAGCATATTCTCATCTAGATGAAAAGTACAAACTTAGCTATCAGGTAAGGTTGAGTGGCCACAAGCTTAGCCAAGCAGCAACCTTAAATTGTGGCAAGATAAGGTGTATACTGCTCACTTCAAAAATATAGTTGTTTCCAATTTAAAATTTGGGTTCAAAGGTCTTCTGCATCTACTTCACAGATTAATTATTTGTGATGGCAAAGTATATCTATGGACATCTAACAACATAGTCACAGAACACTAAAGTTCAGAAAGATAAGACAGGAACTAGTTACAAGAAACAGCCTCTTTCCAGATAAACTACACCTTCAGTCTTCATCCTTATTTCATTTTCTTAATCTAGTCTCCCTCTAATTCTTAATACTTCAGTAATTAATCAACTTATTTCAGTTAATTATATTAGAAATTTGACTAAACTGTTGATAAATGAACCTTTAGCGATGATCATTAGTGGAAGTTACTGGAAAGGACTTAGCTTGGTTTTGTTTTCAGTTTTAGAGTTCAATAAGACTACTATATTAAAAGAACATAATGATCATTAACATCATAATAAACAACCAAGAGAACAATGATCCTGAGGGCTCAGACAACAAGCAATAAGTTTCAGAGACTCCAGAAATGGAAAGATAAAGGACTTCTTGCTTATTGCTGCGATAAGTGACATCTTTCATGTCAAAATAGAAGCAATCCAAATCACATTAGCATAAATGAGTGCAAAAAAATAGTAAGAAGAAGGACACTGGATGCTTCATTATTCATCATCAACATCATAATGAATAACCAAGATAACAATGAGTCTGAGGGGCTCAGACAACAAGCAATAAGTTTCAGAAACTCCAGAAACAAAAAAATGGAAAGATAAAGGACTTCTTGCTTATTGCTGCAATAAGTGACATCTTTCATGCCAATTTAGAAGGAATCAAATCACATTAGCATAAATGAGCACCTCATCTATCAATTTACATTTATCTATCTATGTCTATGTGCGGGTATCAATATATAATTGTGTCATCACAAAGACATGCTTAATATATAAAAAGACTTCCAACTAACCAAAATCTTAGTAATTAGTTTCATTAAGCATACCTCAGCAGCATCTCCGAGACGACCCTCATCTTTGTATAATATTCCACAATGTGTGTGGGCACATGCATTTTCAGGGTCAAGCCTGATGGCTTCTGCAAAACTATCAAAAGCAGGCCTTGACATATTCTGCATCTGCAGGCAGATGCCTTTTCCAATGTGAGCTTCAACATTTCCGCCATCTTTCTCCAAAACTTTCTCATAAAGTGTAAGAGCATCAGCAAACTTGTTCCTGGATCGAAGAATATTGGCATATGATAGGTTGTCCTTTCCTTCAAATCCTTTTTGTGCAGGAGCTTTACCCCCAGAAGAGCCACTAGTACAAGATGACAGCTGTGAACCCTTTAAGAAACCATTCTCCCCCCTTGTCTCTCTCTCCCTCCCTCCACCAATATCCTTCTCTGTCCACGCCATCTTGGTATATCACTGAATTTCACTTTGCTCTATCAATGCAACTAAAGTCCGCCCAACATTCTTCAAAAGGCATGTAACTAATCAATATACTAACGTGAGGCTTCACCAAACTCGTGATATAAGTTTTTCTGTCTGAAGGAACCAAAAACTGCAAAAATAGGCATACATCTACCTTGATCAAGCATGCAACAAAAAGATTAAAGCCTTCTGACAATAAATTGGGAAGTTTCCAACTAAGCACCACAATGCTATTTCCATATAGGCAACACAATACCAACGTTTTGATCATCACTCAGCAGAATAACGAGCACAACAAACCTTGCCATAGTGCGAGAATCGTCATCAAATAAATTTAAACCCATCTAAACAACCTATGAAAGAAACCCCAGCTACTGCAAAACCGATCAAGTAATTATTTGGTCAACCTGTCCTATGTTCGTGAACCCTTAATTGAAAACATTTCGTCAAGCAAAAACCCTAAGGTGAAGAAATTTACAAAAAAATCCAAAGTTTCTCGAAAACAACAAGCAATTAAAACCTGGCTGCAAGTAAAGAATAAAAAGTTACGAACTTTATACACTAATGCGATTCCAAGGATGCCCTGGAAGAGATTTTTACATGAGAAACGATGACCCACAAGAACAAAAAGGCAAATAGGCACTTTGAAACTCACATTCAAAGCAGAGAGCTCGTTGACAAAAACTAGGTTCATAGGCCTTGCGTGAAGTGGCGCACGATAGGCAAACCGATGTGTAGGCCGAAGCCTCAAAGTCACAGTGAAGTCCACAGAGATTGAGATAGAAAGACTGAAGGTCTAGAGAGAGACGGAACTCAAATGGGACGGAGCCGGAGACACGCCGTCACTCTCTCTCGTCTCCGACACATAGACTTCGATGTGTCCCAAAACCCAAAGAGAGAGAAAGTAAGTGAGAGGCAAAAAAAGAGCACCTGGTGTCTGTTCGTTAATTACTGCGATGGCATAATAGGGACAACCTCTGTTTCGTTAACCCTCTATTTGGAGTTATTTGCATCTGTGCCCGGTGGCTCAATGGTCGCTCCAATTATGAGGAGTGTTGTCGGTAATAGTGGCCCGTTTGGATTGGAGGAAAATAAAGAAATTTTGATAAGAAGAAAATGACCTAGGAAAAATAGTGATCCAATTTCATATGTAGCATAATAATTATGAAATTTTATTGTTTGATTTTCTAAAAACTAATATCACTTAAATTTTATAAAATGAGTAACACATAAATCATAATAAAATATGAATCTTAATTGATATCTTATTTTAAAGTTTGATCTTTTTTTTATCTTTTTTCTTGAATCGTTTTTTAAATTAGTTCATTTCAATCACTATAATTGTATAAGTGTTTGGCTCTAATGACATCGACAAAACATATTGAAAGAATCTTACAATTATTGCAAAGAGAGTTAGGTAAGAAATGCTAGCTCTCTTAGAAGTTAAGCTTATTTATAATAAATTTTGAATATTTTAGTAATTTAATTAAAATTATATTATATTTTTAATTAAACTTTAATTAAAATTACAATTAATTATTATTAATTATCTGTTGGGCCCGAGCCCCGTAACCCGAATCCCGAGGCAACCCCTCGGGCTGCGCTCCAACGGGCGGCCCAAACCGTCGGACCCGATCCCAACGTTCGCACAACCATCAATTCGCACATGCAATTTATACGCA
>JAOTIZ010000004.1:26866621-26878728 GCA_027123425.1 Erythroxylum panamense
CTTACACTTTTAATCCTCTAATTTCTTAATTAAACCCTAATTAACCTCGATTATACTCCAATTAACCAATATCAAGCTCAATTAAATCAAACTAAACCATAAACATAAAATAATCACAGTTCACGCTTAATGACATCATAAAAGAAAATTTGGGGCCTAACATTATCAATCATGTTCAAATAAGATCCAATATCTCATATTGATTATTATTTATTAAATATTGCATATTTAATCACAAAGTTTTTCAAGTTTTACAATCAAATTCAACTTGATTAAAATACCTTTTCTCTCTTCATCTCATTATTTGCATGTGACCCATTAGGTTTCTAAATATATTAGTAATAAATATAAATTATAATCTTAAATCATATTTAGGATAAGAAGAATTAAAGTCCTTTAATTTATATTTAATATCTAATTAAACAATTTATATTCATATATCAAGAGTAGCATCTAATAACATGTCATGACCAACTAAATATTTAAAAATATCAAAGTAATTTTGGCTAACCTTGTCATGCATATTTTTCCTATAATTAAGTCATTTCATCATATAATATTTCAATTAGACATAGAACATATAATTAATGTCTAATCGGGTCCAAACATATTACTTTTTTACCATTAGCAATTAATTTAATTATGAAGCTCATGTGCCTCTCTCGTTTATAAAGCTTGGTTAGTTTCTTTCATCTTTGATTCAAGTAGAGTTTTATGTTCTTTTTAGGAAAAATTAAATCAAAATTTGTTAGTTAGAAAAGTAGGAGACAATAGGTGATTTAAGAGAGGATGAGAAGTGACAGTCTGTGGGTTGTCAATCAGGTAAGGTTGGAAGGTTTGAGTTTCAAATGAATTTTTTTAAGCTAAACTCAAGAAAACTCAAACAGTTAGACTTGCATGAGCCTAACTTATTGCCATATCTATTAAGAATGCTAATGGGAATGTCTAGTTTGAGTTTTAAGTTTATAAGTTCTAAATTGAATTCAATAAGAGTTTTAAGTTTATAAGTTTTAAATTTTAATCATGAAAAAATCAAATTAGACCCAAATATTTTTACTATAATTGAATTTAAATATTAATATTTTGGCATGTTTAAAAGAAAATTCAACATTTCACAAATGTTTAATTTTAACTCTAGATAAACTTTTCGTCAATCTTCTATTACAAAAAGTATATGTGGTTTTCTTTTTTGTAGGACTCTTGTTAAATGTCTTTATTGAGCGATAAGTTGGAACTAAAAAAAATGTTGTAGAGTTTCCCTTCTCTCTCTCTCTCTAATTTCTTTTCTTATCATTAGGAGGACTATCTGTTATAGAATGCCATAGACCATCTTTTCATGCTATTAAGACTTCAAAATTATTGTCTTCAATTCTAAATAAATCAAAATCATATCATATGCAATTTCAATACTATGGAAGTGTTATTTGAGAGCAATGAATGCATAAGAAGTGAGATGACTCCACATCTCCAAACAACCTTATATAGCATGCATTTCCAAACAAAAATTCTAGTACTTTAAAGGTTGATTCTCTAACCCTTACGCTGTGGTGGACCTTTTGTGAGATGTACCATTTTCTTTCATACCATATCTATCATAGGAGGGCGAGCCTTGGAGCAATGGGTAAAGTTGCTCCTTTGTGGCTATAAGGTCACAGATTCAAGTCACGAAAATAGTCTCTTTGTAAAAATACAAAAGGAAGGTTGCGTACATCATGACCCTACCCAGACTCCCACAAAACAAGGAGCCTTGTGCACTGAGTTACCATATCTGTCATAGGAGTTCGACCAAGCAAATTTAGATTCTGATGACAAAGTATAAAATTAAGAAATTCTTACAAAAGGATCTTGGACTAGCTCCAAATTTAGATCGATAAATGAGGACATTAGTACTATTAAATGTATGGACGATGACAACAGTAATCAATAGCTTTCATATGAGGAAAGGCTATTATATACATCTACTAAACCAAACAAGGGATTAGTCTTTACAAATATTTTACTCATGTTGCTTCTTCTTCTTTTATTAATATTAAATATGAGTTTGTTAAATGACATGCTCGATTAGGGCATATTGAACAAGATAGAATGTCCATATTGGCAAGAGGAGGGCTATTGGGCTCTCTCGCCAAAGTGAGTCTTCCTACTTGTGAGCCTTGTCTCACTGAGAAAGCTAGTAGAAAGCGTTTTGATAAGGCTAAGAGGGCTTCGAATCCTCTACAGTTAATCCACTCTGATATTTATGGGCCTATAAATGTAAGAGCGCGTAATGGCGCGACTTACTTTATCACATTCATAGATGATTTCTCACGATATGGCTTAGTATTTATGTTGTCTCACCGTTTGGAAGCTTTGAATTGTTTCAAATGCTTTATAGCTGAGGTTGAGAATCAAAAAGAGAGGAGAATTAAGGCTTTTCGTACGAATAAAGGCCAAGAGTACCTCTCTGATCAGTTTAGAGAATTTTATAAGAATAAGGGAATACGACGACAGTTAACGATTCCTAGAACTCCATAACAAAATGGGGTTGCAGAGAGAAGGAATCGAACTCTGTTGGACATGGTCAGGTCGATGATGGCTCAAGCCAACTTCCCGATTAAGTTTTGGGGGTATGCCCTTCTGACTATGGCATACATCCTTAACCGAGTGCCCACTAAGTCTGTCCTGACTACTCCATATGAGTTAGGGAATGGAGATAAGCCTAATTTGGAAGGCCTAAGGACATGGGGATCTACTGGTTATGTTCACCATTCTTCTCATAAGTTTGGGAAGTTAGGCCCTAGAGCTAATAAATGTGTGTTTATTAGATATTGTGAGCATTTTAAGGGTTATATAATGTCTGGCGAACATCATAGAGGGCTCACTGAGGTTGAGTCCTGAGATGTGGATTTTTTAGAAGACGATTTCCCTAGTATTGGTGAGCTTAAACAAACTCTTGAGCTTTATGAGTTAGAGGAATATCAAGACGAAGTGCCCCAAATTGATTTGGATTCAAAATCTATTCCGATGACTATTGAGGTTAGTGAGAGCATAGAACCTAAAACTTAGTCTCCATAATTGCATAGGAGACAATGCGGAAACGTTTCGCGAAGACACTTTGAAATAGAAGGTGGGTCCTTCTTGAGCATTTCTGTTGAGGTTAATGAGCCTTCTTCTTTTAAAGAAGCAATGAACTCACCATTTTCGAGTAAGTGGCTTATAGCAATGGAAGATTAGATGAAATCCATGGCTAAAAACCATATGTGGGACTTAGTTGATATACCTGTTCGGTGCAAATCCATTGGTAACAAGTAGGTCTTGAAGGTTAGGCATAAGGCAGATGGATCAATTGATAAGTATAAGGCTCGATTAGTGGTGAAAGGTTACACTCAAAGGGGGGAGCCTCAAATTGGTTGGATATAGTGACGTTGATGGATCTGTTGATAGAGATGAGCTAAAGTCCATATTAGGATATGCTTTCATTTTTGGAGGAGGAGTTATTTCTTGGTGTATCAAGAAACAACAGTGCGTGTCATTATCTATTATGGAGTCTGAGTATGTTGCATATACCTCGATAATGCAAGAGGCAATATGGTTGAGAAGATGTTTTAGGAGCCTCAACATTACCAGGCATCTTCGTGAGGCCACAATTATTTATTGTGATAATACAGCTACAATTGCCTATGCAAAGGACCCGAAGTGTCATGGAAAGACAAAACACATAGATACTCGTTACCACTTCAACCGTGATATCATTGTACAAGGACATGTGGTCCTAAAGCATGTCTTTATTGAAGTAAATTACTTGTTAATATAGAAATCACATATAATATGTAAAATACACAAGAAGGGGGGTTGAATTATGTTAAATCATCTAAGATATTAATCTTTAAAATCTTCTTGATTTTCTTGACAAATTCAGACGACTATAAAACAATGCACTTAATTTGATGAGTAATGCAACAATGGAAATTAGTATCTATTCTTCTAACAACAAGAAAATTAAAGAGATAAGAGTTAAAGAATATGACACCGCGATTTATATTGGTTCTCCCTTAACCTTGGGCTACGTCCAGTCCTCAGAGTTCTTTTGAAATTTCACTATCTCCTTCAACGTTACAAGTATTATTTCTATACTTGCAGAGCTTCTTCAAGTCTCTTTCACAAAGTATTCTTTATATGCTTCCTTAGCCTCTTCAGGCTCTAGCCTTTCTTTCACTCGAAAAGATATTGTTTGAGCTTCAAGTTACAGATGTATTTGCTCTCTTTCTTTCTTTCTTTTTCTCTCAAAATATTTTTCACAACGTAAGCACTTGAGCACAGAATTTCTCTAAGTATGTTTTGTACATTCAGAATTCTCTCTTTTTTAAAAGTTTACGACTATAACTAATATTTATAACCTAAATCTCCAACGGTCTTCTTTGAGAAATCTGCTTGTAGAGTCTCTTAAAGTCTGTTATTAGTTGAGTCCTGTAACCAACTCCAACTAACTGACGTTCAAATGCCTTCTTCAATTAGATCGTCTTACTTAGATTCATATGCTTCGTCTGGTGTTTTAGACTTAATCACTTCGTCTGATCCATCGTAGATGCTTTTTCTTATTCAGCTTTTACTTAAGTATCATCTTGATTTGATGATTTGTGCCACTTACATTTATCTGCGCACTTAACAAATTCATCAAAAAAGTTCACACACTTTTATTATTATTATTATTATTATTATTATTATTATTATTTGACTTTCATCAAAATCAATAAAAGGAGTGAAGTCCTCTTTACTTAACATTTATGAGAGGTATGATAGTTGATCCTTTTACTAAACCCATTACTAGAGATGATTTTCAAAAGCACATTAGGGGTTTAGGTTTGTTGAGGATTTGATGTATTTGTACATTTACTTATGCATTACTGAAATATGTTTTTCATTTTAATCATGTGTGAATTTCTATAGAAAATTAAGGTTTAATTGAAAATGGCACATATCTAAAAATTGTTACTAGGCATGATGTTGCTCTCTCACATGAGAACATCACCCCAATGCTATGATAACATGTTGGATGAGACAAAGTATTGCAAGGTACAAAATGATAGGCAATCTCCTTAATTACTGTGGCATGATTAAGGATGTTGTATGTCACCTTAGCTGAGTGCTAAGATAAGACTTGTTTAGTCGAACATGGAAAGTGTATTCGTTTAGCCTGTATGAAGTCGGATTTGAGTTTATGGTGGCTTAAGTCAGTCACTTTCTAGAGTGATTGGACCATGTTTTGTATGATGTTATTTAGAGTGTGACAAACCCTTAGTGGGAGCTCCACCATAACATACACTTCATACTGTATGTGCTTGAGACGACCGAATAAGGGAGTGATGAATAGGTCCCTTCTTCATCACTGTGCGAGCCCTGTCAATATCTAGTCTACCTCTATACCCTTTCGAACTTTAACCTTTTTCATGAAGTTAAGAATTGGTGTTACTACTTTAACATATTATCTAAGAGCCAGGAGGTATGAGTAAGAAAGCAGCCAAGACTTCGTGGATTGACATGAGCGTCTAAGAAAAATCATTTTGATATCACATAGGCTATTTGTGACTTATTGCCTGGTCAGTTACAAAGACATTAGTTATCAATAGGCATGAGTTGTCTATATGGTAACCATGAGAGCAGATACATTGTAGGATTTTTGCCTAGCTCTTTGTGAAAAGAGGGATCAGAGATGCAAAATCTAGTGTGATTAGAAAGGAATTGGGGTGTAACGATAACTTAAGTGATGTTACATTAGTTTGATGGTGACTTAATGTAACGATCCTTGCTGGTACCTTTCTCATATGGTCGCACGCTCTACTTCCTGTATGATAGTGAGAATGAATATTTGAAGTTGAGAAATACAACATGAGTTGACATAAACAAAGCATTTGTTGCTCCGAATAGACATGTGTTGCTCTTTCTATAATGAAACATATGTTGTTGCCAATGTGTACAAGTGGGAGATTTAGCAAAGTAGTGTGTCCACATTGGCATAAGTAAACCAATGTGGACAAGTAAGTTAGGTCTTATAAGAAAGACAAAACTTTCAAGTAAGAGGTTACTTGTTGGAATGTCCAACTCTTCTGTATTTTCTTTGTATAAGTTGCAACAGAGAGAATACATGAAAAGGCTTCTCTCTCCCACACTTGCTCTCCCAAGAACATTGAGTTCTCCCTCGTGTTCTTATCTCTTTGAGTCACCATTCACAAGGCTTAGGATTTGGGGTGTGAACTAGAGTAAGTAACTCTAGTAGCTACTCACAACATCGATAAAGGGCAAATTAGAGCTACTTGGAGCCATTAGAGCACAAGGTGGACTTGTAAAGAAAGCATAAGAAGAAAGGGGCTTGTCAAGTTTAAAAGGTAAGGTCTCACTACACCTTCCAACATTTACAAATGTGAACTTATAGTTTGTGATCATAGTGTCTTTTTAGTGCATGTGAAAGTGTAATTTTGGATCCGATTAGGAAAGTAAATAAGAGTTATGATAGGGCCTTTTTGTTTTATTTTCTTTTTCTTATTTTGATCATAATACTATGATGCTTATGTGCAGTCATATGTTTTGTAATATTTTTTATTTTTCAATTTTATTTTGTTTATATGCATTTACATATCAATCTTTAATCTGATTTTGGTTTATTCAAATATGAAGGCGACAATCCTCAGGTCTCAATAATTGAAGAAGATGTTCTTTAGCATTTTATGACCAACACAATAATTCCAAAGAGCTTAAGGCTATGTTTGGTTGGAGGTTTATTAATGGAATGGAAAAGAATGTGATTTTAGTTCATATTTGGGAGGAAGGTTTATAATAAAATGGGATGGAAGAAGAGAGTTTCATATTATATTCCATTCCATCCTAAATAGTAAAAATGAGAAATCTTCAATATGAGGAGTTTATGATGAAATGTAAAATGATAAATAACTTTTCACTATCTTATATTAAAAACCCTTCTTCTAAATAACATTTCACTATATTATATTATGAACCCTTACATCTCTCCCAAACAACAATTTTATAATATTACATCCATTTACATTTCATTCCATTATAAATCATTCAATTCCATTAAAAATCTTACGTCTAACCCAACATAACCTAAGAGCCCTTTAGATGTTTCCTCACTAACACATTCTTCAGACCTAGCATTTTCGTTGAGGCAAAATTCAAGTTCCTGAACTTTCAATCTAATTCAGTTCATGTTAGAGAATATAAAGATCATAGAAAGATCCGGAGATGATCTCTTGACACGAAGCTTGTGGTGTCCGACCAGCAAGTTGGATGCAATCTAGTTGTGAAAAATGAAGAGAACATAGAGAATTAAAGTGAGGTAGAGCAGAGAGTGTCTCCAATCACATTTAACTGTAACAGACTCCATTTGCTTTTAGTCAACGTCGATCTCGTCTCTCTGCTTCAGCTAAGTCTTCCCTTCTTTTCTTTCACTCTCTGCTTGTCAATCATCTATTTTCCTTTTTATTTTTGTTCTCTCTCGCTTTGATAGGTTATCTGGTTGCTTCGTCTTCAATCCGGATCTAGGGTTTTTGGCTCAAGTTTTTTGTATTTGGTTTAGATCTTGAACCTCTATTGTCATCTTCGATTTTGGGGCATACGATTGGGGTTTTCTTATGACTGAAAAAGGCTCTAATGTTTTTAGAATTTCTATGACGTATTACATCTTCATGCGTTGAATCCTGTGTTTTTAAACCCGGACCGGACCGGCCGGTCATACCGGTGACCGGTCGGTGGTCCGGTCCGGTTTATCCTTCAAAACCGGTTATAAATTGACCTAGTTTGAACCGGTCAATTGATCGCTCCGACCGGTCCAACAATTTTTTTTAATTTTTAATTTTTGAATTTTTTTAAAATATTTTTAATATTATATATAATTAAATATAATTATTACGTCACACCGGTTCGACCGGTGGTTGAACCGGTCGAATCGGTCAAACCGGTGGCCTTATACCGGTCGAATCGGTCAAACCAGTGACCAATAAGGCCACCGGTTCGATGACCGGTCTGGGTTTCAAAACATTGGTTGAATCCGAATACTCCACTCCTTCTCTGTTGTGTTTCTCTATTGGTTCTATTTCTTTTCATAAACCAAATCATCTATCTGTCAACTGAAATCTGAATTTTTGATCCCTAAACTAGCTACTATAAATCTACTTAGGCTTGATACCTACTTTTTTTTTATTTTCTCAAAATACTGACATTTTTATCCTCTGCTCTCTTCTTCGAGCATTTTTTCTTTTTCTACTTCTTAATGTTAGACACTAAAAGTCCATCACAAGCATTAAAATCCTTTGAGGAAGTGCTGATTCTCCCCTTCTTGGGGCAACTAGTAGCTCATTCTCGTGAGCTCTTTTTAGGTTGCCTGGCGTTTACCTGTGCTTGATTCCTTACTTTCACTCAGGTTTTTAAAAGTTTCATTTTTTAACGGTCTAGTTTAGGTTTCTGCGTGTGGAAGATGATGCTGGCTTGAGTATATGTAACTCCTTATGTGTTTTTCTATGTGTTTTTGCTTTTGATGTTGCTTGCTCCAGATCCGTATTGCGTTTTTTATTCAAAGAAAATTCGTTTTGTGGGATTTGCCTCTTGGGTTTCCTTTGTTTCAATCACCTTGTGTGTTATTTGGGTGGGTTTGGTTGGTTATTAGGTATCTGGGTATTTATTGTATGGCCTTCCTCTTCCTTTTGTTGCTTTGTACAGGGAGATTATTGTAGGTTATGGATTTTGGTTGTTGAATCCTATCGAGTTTTGTTTTTGTTTTTCTAGCTATTGCACTCTTTTGTTATAGAAAAGGAAAATTACAGGCTTTATCAAGCTATGGGGTGAATGACCTCCTCTCTCTCTTTCTCTCTATGTTTTTACCAATGAAAATCATCGACGTGTTAGTGTTCCTTCCATACAAACGTACCGCCTTGGCTTCTTCTTTCTCCTAACAGACAGCTCTTTGGTATTTCAAGCTACGTGAAGTCATAATTGGGGATTCGTTTTTTGTCATAGGTAGTTGACAACACCTAGTTTTTTATACCGGTGTTTTCCTTCACATATTTTCTTGTAGGTGGTGAAGTGGATTTTTATAAGATATACAAACGAGTTCGTCTTTGATTTTAGTCCTAGTTGCTCGTATCAAGTTCTAGGTTTTAAAGGCTCTAGTAGCGGTATCTCTATCACTAGTTGTTTCATCTTTATTGCTACATACGTTATGAATATTGTTTTTAATTTTTGAATGATTCTTTTTTATGATTATTTGGAAGGTTTGATTTATACGTGATTCCCCTAAAGTTGATAAGCTCCATATCCCTTTTGTTTCGCTGTTAATGCTTTTATTCTTTATTATTATTATTATTTTGATTATTCTTATTATTGGTATTCTTATTGTGTCTCTTTTATTAGTCATTTTTGGCATTTAGTGGCGATCGTGGTAGAAACTAAGCTTCCAAGGTTGTATTTCTCTAGTAGGATAATCTTCTTCTTTGGCTACCTGTATTTGGGAGATCTAGGTTTTACTTGTAATATTTTAGCCTAGTTTTATTGTATTATTATTTAATTATTTATTGTCTTTTCGTAGTTGTATTGGTTTTTATTTCTATTATTATTATCATTTTTCGTATTATTATTATTAGTCTTATTTTCATTATTTTATATACATCTATATATTTTGTTATTTTAGTATTAATTCTATTTATTGATGTTTTTATTGTAATTTTATTTTCTTAATAATTTACCGTACTAGTTTTGCTTATTTTTTCTGTAACCTGCATCACTCTTATATTGTCTCATTTGCATGTGAGTCTATCATAAACAACTTATCTATTATGTAGGAGTAAGGTTGGGTACTATTAGACCTCCTCAAACTTTACTTCATTGCGAGATTTCTAACTAGATGATGATGATGATGAAAAAGATAGAAGAAATGATAAGCAAATCAGATAGAGAGAAAGAGAGAAAGAGGAAATCTTATTACTTTTATTTTTGGGTCTCACTAGGCACGTAAGAAACAAATCTAAAAAGCATGTCATATATGCTTTTTGTAATGGAGGACTAGTAAAAAAGTTAAGTCAATATTCATATTGAATATTTATGAAATATTATGAATTTTTTTAATGTGTCGTAATGTTTAAATTTAAATTAAATTTTGGTAAAAATACTATATCTAATTTAATCCTTATACCTTTTAATCATATTTAAACTTTAAAATTAATTAATTTAATTTTTTAATTCAAATATAATCAAAACAAATTTGAATTAACCAATAAAAATACATATATCTAATTTTTGTTTTAAATTAAAACTATAAGAAATTGTGAAAGAAGAAAGTTATAATTTATGGATAACTGCTATCTAACTTGAAATTTAGTGAATTTCTAAATTTATTTTTTAAATTTGGTTTGAAATCAAGTTTAAATTTAATGAAATTTAGTGAATTTCTAAATTTATTTTTTAAATTTAATATATTGATTTCAGTTGAATATTAACTCAATATTTTTCTATCCCTAAAAAAAAGTTGAAAAAGAAAAAAAATTCAATAAGATTCAAGTACAACTATAGTGTTTAGAAATGGAACCTTAAAGGAAGAAAGAAATATTTCCTATTGTTATAAAAAATTCCAACTTTCCAATAAAAATGGTAATTAAGATTGTATTTTTTTCTCTTTTATTTCCTCAATTTACAATTCTAAACATAATGCAAACATTGGTCTAGAAAATTGTAGACACATGGATATGTAACATATCATTTCGAATTTAATAATTATTAGTTTCACATCTACATTTTACAGTTTGTCCGTAACATTTGTCTATCTTTATGAATTATACAGCTCCACTCATTGGTTGGTATTTAAGTTGTTAGGTAGTCTTTTGAAATTTAAATATGTACTCGAATGTAATAAATTTGAATCTTTATGAAGATTCATAGTTTTACCAATACTCCCTATGTTGATTGTAATCACTCCATCAATGCACAAAGTTTTCCGTTTTGTGAAAGTCTAGAAAAGGTCCATAATGTATGTAATTTTCTATTTATTTTTTTACATTTTGTAATTTGAAATTAAGATCTTATAATTACAAAAAGAGCAAGGCTCACCCTCTTCGATTTTATTAAACAAGTTCTATTGATCAGTTGTGTCCTCTATTGATATCCAAATTATACGAAAATTTCCATGCTTAATGTTTTTTTGAACTACTGCGTTAACAAAAACACCTTAAAGCCCTCAAGGGGTGTGGCTCGATGGTTGAGAGCAAGACTTGATTTTGGTTAGGTCTCAGGTTCGATTCCATGCTAGCTCCTCTTGTAAGAGCCTGGGGCAGCCGGGGTTTTACCTGTGGATGGAGAACTAGTTGGGCCCTCAATGATGAGGTACGCCCGCTTGGCCCGCCTGTGGAGTGGTGCGCCAGTTGAACCCTCAGAGAGGTGTGCTTGCTTGGCCAGCCTACGGGGTTTCTTCGAATAAAAAAACCTTAAAATATCAAATAATCTCATTTTGATTAATATTATACAAAATTTTACTTTTAGAAAGTGCGATTTAAATAGAAGAAAAATGATCACTTGAGTTATTTCTCTCTGGCACGATTTGTGCATGCGTGTCATTTGTCTATTTCAAATTTCACCAAGACAATTAAATAGGTTAGCGTGAGTGGTTCAATACTCTCATCTCTTAACTAGAGATCTCGAGTTTAAGTCATAGGAATGGAAAAATCTGTTTGGCCAGCACTTTATCCCCTAATGGCTAACTCAGTGCGAACAAAGATTAGTCTGAGAATGAATAACTTAAAAACGCTTTCTCATGAGACCTCCTAAAACACTTCATGAATTTATAAAAAAAAAATTCACCAAGGCAGTAATGACATGGGGCGAGGCAAAGAAGGTCGAAAACAGACACATGCAGCGCAATTGTGAAACTATACGAGTTCGTTGGTACGTTACATGTGTATACATGTTCTTTTCCACCTTTTAAGCCCATTCTACATTTCTATTTCACATACATACTCAAAAATCAAAATCCACTTTCCTCGTTCCTCAAAATTTATCGTATAGCCGCCATCAGGAGGTGTTAAAACACTGCTACAAGTTACATAATCCTTCAACCAAACTGGTGACCTACG
>JAOTIZ010000004.1:26878828-26902408 GCA_027123425.1 Erythroxylum panamense
GCAGTGGGTTTGGGTGGAATGAAACCAAGCAATGTGTCGAGGTAGACAGCAAGCAAGTGCTTGACGAATGGATGAGGGTAGGTTGTTCATACACGCATGTTAATTTATTACACATTGTGTAGTATGCTAACAACCATCTTTGCACCATTCTCAGAAACACCCTAATAGGTACTATACCCCGGGCAAGCCATTCCCTATTTACCCTAGACTTGAGTTTGTCTTTGGGAAAGATAGAGCCACAGGTGCAGCTGCGGAGGACCATGGGAATGCAGCGACCCAGGCTGCAGCAGATGAAACTGGAGGAGATGCACCAGCAGGTTCACCAGTTCTTGAGCCGTTGTTTGAACCAATTCCAACGGAGACACCCGTTGTCACTGGTTCTGTGCATGCAACTGGATCTGTGGCCTCATCTACCAACACAGAGGGGAACCAATTAAATAGGGGGAAAAGGAAGAGCAGGGACACTGCAATGCTGGAAACCATTGCTGCCACAATTTCTCGCTCTGCTGACTTGGCAATTCGGAGTGCCCAGATAATTGCAGATGCACTTACCGTGGTCCCACCAATTCCACAGCTAGGTGACGAGCTTGAGGGATTGGGTTTCTCTAACGAAGAGGTTATCACGACTCTTGAGATATTCTCCATGAATCCTTATATGGGGAATATTTTCTGGAGTGCAAATGCAACACAAAGGCGGGATTATGTGCGGCGCCTTTTAGATAGGCATCATTGACTGTTTAATCTGTTGTACAAATTAGTATGCTTTATGTTAGCTATATAATGGACATGTATGATGGTACCTATGCTGTGAACTGATGTTTTGGACTGATGTTTTGTGATCAGATCATATAGGTAGGACTGTATTGAACTGATGTTTTGGACTGATGTTTTGTGATAAGATCATATAGGTCGGACTGTATTGAACTGATGTTTTGGACTGATGTTTTGTGATCAGATCATATAGGTAGGACTGTATTTGTATCTCTGTTTATTAATGACGAATGGTAGGGTTTTTAATTATTTAATGTTTACAATGTTTGAACGTCTATGAATGGTTTTGAGATGATTAAGTTGCAGGTACAGGTATAATATGGCCAGGTATGGATTCTATGTTGTCTTTGCCGGACGTGAAGTAGGTATTTTCACCAGCTGGGAGGATGTCAAATTGCTTGTTGAGGGCTTCCCAAATGCCAGGTTCAAGGGGTTTCGCACTTTGGCAGAAGCTGAAACGGCCTTTGCCATGGATCGAAACAGGACCATCCGTCCACACGACGAAATCGAACGAGCCGCCACTGAACCCCAACCGATCCCGGTTAAATCCACACTGGCACAATCTCAACAACCCCTTGTCACTGCAGCCTCACCAATCCCGCTACAAGTTTCTGTGCCAACAGTCCAACGACCACATGCAACGGAACCATCGCCATTCGCGCTTCAATTTCCACAGCCCATAGCTCAACATCCACATGTCACTGCAACATGCAACCAAAGTTTGGCATCGAGTCAGACATTATTCGTATTTGCTGTTGGGGTCATTGTCGGCATGATTATCCTCGCAATTCTCAATAAATTTTAAGGCATCAACGTATTTAATGTCATGAATGTTTAGATGTTAGCTCAATTATGTATTAGAATTTGGATGCTTCACGACGCTTTTCCAACCTATTATGTAATTACTAATATTAATGTTTAGATGCTTTGTTAAATTATTTTGTCCTAACAACTTTTCATAATACTATTCATAATTATAAGAAGATATATAATAGTCATAATTACAATAATAATAATAATAAACTCAAAATAAAATATATTACTTGCATGGTAATAATTAAAACCTAATATTACAACGTAAATATACTAATAGTAATAGCAATAACCAATATAATATTAACAATGTTAACTATTTTAATTCTAGTCATATTTTTAATAATAATATTATTAATTTCAAAATTTATAAACATAATAATAATTATTATTAAACATAATAATAATATCCTAATAATAATCATACTAATAATAATAATAATAATAAACGAAATAATAACAATTGTAATAATAGTAATATTAATAATATTCATACGTTAGTATAATAATTATCATAATAGCACTGAACAAAATAATATTCATAATATCATAAACAATTATAATAGTATAAATTTTTATATAATAATAATAATATACAAAATAATGATTATTTTTATTTTTAAACATACAAATCATAATTATTATAATTATACAAGACAACAATAATAATATTATTATTAACAATATTCATAATAAAATTAATACACAAAATTACATTATTTAACATCTACAAGTCTTTACACTACAGGGGCATTTATGTCATTAACACTGTTTTCTGTCCTGCAGACGGCAACCAAACACATTTCTATCCCTAGGACGAGGACAATTATCTCTGTTCTGTCCACCGCAACCAAACATCTCCCTGTCTTCAATTCTTGTTCTGTCCAGTCCAGTTCTGTTCCGTTTCGTTCTGTCTTTGCAGTCCGCAGTCGGCAACCAAACGCAGGCTTTTGTAGGAGGCAGTTAAATGTATGTTTTGCCTCAAATTCTGAAGTTAGCGTGGCACTAGAAAAGACTCAAATAACCCTTTTGTTGAAGCCCAACGAAGTGGTCCCGTCCCTGTCCCTGTCCCTGTCCCTGGTTATTGAACTTTGAAGGGCCGCTACCATTTTCAGTTCTCATCTCTTGTCTTAGAATCTTATCTCCACGTTTCCTCTGCCGCATTACCTTACGGATAATTTTTCACAAACGTACTTGAAACTAAAGTTTAACTTAAACTTGGGATTTGGGAAATCTGCCGCTGAAAAGAAATACATTGTAACTCAATCCTTTTCGCTGAAGTCAGCGTCATATACAGGAAGAGAGAGACCCGCGAAGCCTGTGGAGCTCTGTTGTCCGTTCACGTTCTAGCGTCTATTCAGTGAACGGAATAGCATTGGCATAGCAGAGTCAAAGTGGGTTGGTTAGTTTCGATATTCATTTTTACAATCTGCCTCCAAATTCCAATTCTCAACAAAAATCGTCTCTTCTTTTCCTGAAGCCGATGATTGATGCCCACGCGAAGAAGTATGTACAGTAACTTTTCATATAACAAAAACGTCTATTTTTACACTTTTCGTTTGTTTATTAACAACAGGCTGATGCTGCAAACCTTAAAATTCACTATTTCACGAGAAGATAATTATCTTTTTTTAATATATATAATTCCACATTGGTTGATAAAAAATAAATACTTACTAGGATCTCCTGTCAAGTTCAAGATTTAATTACTTTTTAGTCCTTGTTAATGGCGCCTTTAATTAATACTATATATATATTTGTCTCGATAAAGGGAGAATCTAAATTAGGTGATTATCACATGCGAAAAATAATTGTTAATTATTCCCACCCACAGCTACAAATTAATAAATTAACAACCAAGTTGACCGAAATGAAATTATAGCTTTTTTATATAGATATTATATTGAAAAGAAAGCGAGTCTTAGAGTAATTAATAAAAATTATTCTTTTATTATCAAAATATTACTAGTTTAAATTACAAAAATAATCTCTTTAAATTGATACATTTTACAATTTGGCTCAAGTATGTTGTAGAAAATGTAAAAGCAGTTGATGACGATGACCTAACCTAGAAAATCAGAAATTGGGAAATAGTAATAAGAATCAATACTTTGGTTCTCCATTGAGGTTGAAAAAACGTGCTAGCTTAAAGCAAACTGTGTAAACCAAACCCAAACCATGTGCCTTCTTTGACAAGGATATTTGACCAGTAGCTCTACCTTCCCTTCCCTTTTACTTCCCTTCACTTTCCCTCCCTCACTCCTCGTTCCTAATATCTCTCTTCCAAGTGTATTTATTGCTTTCAAGTACTACGCTTTCTTCAACCTTTCCATCCGCTTTCTTTTAACTCTCACGTTTTTGTGAATGTAACGATATGCAGAAAGCAGCAAGTTGGCAGTATCCTTCGTGAGCAACGTACAAGTCTCTTCTGTATATCTTTCTCTTTTATGCACACAGAGGAGGAGTGATTCGTGAACTCCCACAATGGTACTCCTTATCTCGCTTCCTTTGGTTCATTTTATATGCAATTGTCTAGCTTCGTCCCTGAAAAAAAAAATTGCACTTCTTTTTTATGTTCTTTAAGAATTTAGAAAAGAAAGACAGAGAACGCATAAGGAGAATAAGAGGTCAAACTTTAAACTCTAGGAGTTGTTTTTCAAATTTACCATGTGTAATTAGGACATAATTTACTTAGTAATGAAAAGAAGTATGCGTGTATGAAGTGTCAAATTTAAGCAAAAAAATCAGTATATAGAGAAAGAGAGACAAGATCCTCTGTCTAATTTTATGGTATCTTATTGTGTCTAGTGAATCTTAGCTATTTATTTCTGTGAGACCTGCATTTATTTATGCAGGACTCACACAAGATTCACATAAATAAATGACTGAGATTTACTAGACACAATAAGACATCATAAAATTAGACAGAAGATTTGGAGTTAAGGAGAGATAAGAGACAGGAGACGTTGGTATGTGAATCGAACATCCGTGCATGTCAAGCCTATACTTTCCCTGTAAAATTGTACGTTTCCCTTCCTGTCTTGTCAATACCATGCATGTGTTCTCCCCCCTTTTGTTTTGTTTCACCAACGATGGATCATGGATCTAGGACCGGATATTATTATTAATTAAAAAACATGATGACCTGTAAATCATAATAACTAATGAATTATGGGTTAATTAATAAATAATAATAATAATTGTTCAAATTAATTAAAATACATCTCAGTATTTAATTATTTATCTTTAATTTTTTTGGCTTATCATTTGATTAACTATCTTTAATTTAACTATTTTATTATATATTTTAACAACAACAACAACACCTATTAAACATTTTACTAAGATGTAAGATCTGAAAAAATCTAGTAATATATATATTTTTTTTTAATTTTTAATTTTTAGTTTTTAATCCTAATAATTAAATTTCCGTAAAACATTTTCCAATTCACCCTACCAGCCATTCTAGCTAATAGCTGTAAACCATTTGTTGGTGCCCGTTAATTTGAGCTTAATTGGTCCTACTGAAAATCATCAGAATCTTATCTTGTCAAGAAGTTATTAACTCGCCGATTCCTTCTTGGCTTGCATTGCATGTACGGTATCATATTGGGGCTAAAAGACAAAAGTGGAAAGCATTAGGCATGTGGACAGGGGAACCCAGTAACTGTAATGACACAGAACTCAGATTGCCATGGCCACTAGATCATCTGTCTCAAAAATGTTACTGTTCTACTTCCAGTCAAGTTTAACGCATATTTACTATCCTGCGCCATCCTGTGCCGTCTATACTGTGTCATCCTGCGCCATCCCGTGGGGGGATAGATCTCTGTCTCTATTTTTATGTACTAATTCTGTCTTATTAGATTCAAGCCATTTATTTATGTGCTCATAAATAAATGACTTGGATCTAATAAGACAGAGTTGGTACATAAAAATAAGGACAGAAGATTTCATGCCCATCCTGTGCCGCCTACACTCTGTCATCCTGTGCCATCCTCGTCCAATCACAAATTTTGCACGAAATAAATAAATAAAATAAATCTTCTATTTCAATTAGTCGGTTAATGTCTTATTCTATTAAATCTAAAAATAATCAGTACACGGCGAGCAAAATTTGTGGCTGAAGTAGAGTTGCACAGGACGGAACAGGGTAGATGGCATTAACGATCTCGTTCCCCATGGGCCTGTCGCTAGAATACTCTTAACTCCATGTGTGTTAGTTATTCCCATCGCTTCAAGTGGCAGACAAAGCAGTACCCTAGAGATTAGGACATAATAATCAATTAACAATTATTTAGGACCTGTTTTTTTCAGTTTTAGTTTTATTTTAAAATTCAATAAATTTTTATTTCCTTTTTTAGTTTTAGTTTCTTCCTGTTTTTATTTTTGCTTTTTTATAATTTGATTTACAGTTAATTTAATTATTTAATATTAATTATTGACAAGAATTATAAATAGTTTAATTTAATTTTTATAATTATTTTAAAATTTTAAAATAAATAAATTTAATTTAATAGTTGTCAATAAATATAATTCAAATTAGAAAAATCTTTAAACAAAATTTTATTTAATAATTAAAAATAAATATTAATTTATAATTAAAATTTTATCTAATAAAATATAATAATTTTGCTGATAATTCAATAATAAATGTTATATACAAGATTTAATACATTTAGTTAATTAATTAATTTTAAAAATTACCTTTAAGTTTTATATAGTATGCAATTATTATCATTAATAAAAATATAATTACATTTACATTAACAACTAAATAAGTTTTATTTTATCTAAAATAAAAATTAAAAATCATAAAACTAAACACTAAACAGTCCTTAATTGCAGAAAGAATTATGTAAAATCTTTTTATTTTTTCTTTTCAACTTGTTAGTTTATAGTTTATAGGTAGAGTATTAAAGCTTGAGTGCTTTCAGGATATTCAATACGGACTTGAATAAAGCTTTGTTCAAGGGTTTCTACTTTCAGAAAGGACATCCATCCTGGTAGAGCAATAATGCAAAGCCCTTCAGAGAAAAGACCGGGAATATATACTTACACGGCTCAGTGGCCCATCTACGCGGTTGCTTGGTCGGTCCGCCATGACAAACAGTCACGTCTGGCCGTCGGGAGCTTCCTGGAGGATTATAGTAACAAAGTGGAGTTAGTCCATTTCAATTCTAACACCTCTGATTTCACCACCGACAGTCGCCTGATCTTTGACCACCCTTATTCACCCACAAACGTCATGTTCTTACCTTCCGAAGACGCTTCCCATTCCGACATTATTGCCACTTCCGGTGACTACCTCCGCCTCTGGCGAATTCATGATGACCACATCGAGCTCAAGTCTCTGCTTAACGGCGACAAAAGCAGCGAGTTCAATTCAGCTATAACGTCGTTTGATTGGGCTGATTTCGACGTGCGACGTGTGGCTACTTCTAGTGTGGACAGTACTTGTACTATTTGGGACACAGAGAGAGAAAGTGTTGACACACAGTTGGTGGCACATGATAAAGAAGTGTACGACATTTCTTGGGGGGTGTACAACGTTTTTGCGTCTGTTTCCGGAGATGGGTCGTTGAGAGTTTTCGATTTAAGAGACAAAGAAAGATCGACAATAATTTACGAGAATCCTACGCAAGACTCTCCCTTGTTGAGGTTAGAGTGGAACAAATGCGATCCGAGGTTCATAGCCACGGTCGGGATTGACAGTAACAAAGTTGTGATATTGGACATTCGCTTTCCGACAACACCATTGATGGAGTTGAGCAAGCATAAAGGTAGCGTCAATGCTATAACTTGGCAGTCTTGCTCGGGGAGGCAGATGTGTTCGGTAGGTGATGATTCAAGGGCTTTGATATGGGGGGTGGGGGCCGTAGGGTTCAGGCCAGAGAACTGCGGAGAGATTGAGCCAGAGATGTGGTACGGGTCAATCGCTGAGATCAACAATGCACGATGGTCTCCCGTTGAATCGGACTGGATTGCTATTGGCTTCTTGAATAGCTTACAACTCCTGAAGGTTTAGGTATAATTCAATAACAAGTACCGATGTAATGGTCTTAAATTGGTTAGTGGTACCTGGTGAATTACAGAATTTGGTGGGAGTATCTACATCTGTTTAGTGTTTACTAATCTAGTGAAAGTGGGAACCATGTAACTTTTATGCCCTTTAAAAGTTCACATTTTCTTCCTCAATGCAAGACTTCGAGTGAAAAGTTACACCGTGTATCCGTCTGAACAAGATCCTCTGTCTAATATTATCATGTCTTATTCTGTCCATAAAATTTCAACCATTTATTTTGTGGGACCCACGCGGGGTCTACGCAGGAACTACACAAAATTCACATAAATAAACGGTTAAGATTTATTGGACACAATAAAACACCGTAATATTGGACAGAAAATCTGAACTTGTATTTGTCAACCACTAAGAATCACCTAAATCATAAAAACTGGAACTAATAGCTTATCAGTATATGTTGAATCTACATCTAATCAGTACACAGTAACCCATTTGATCACTGTGCATTAGAGAATACACTTATATAGAATTTAAATTTAAAAATTAATTCAAATAACAAAATTTATTTAACTAAATTTGAGTTTAATAATTAATTAAAATATTAAATGAATTAATTATTTGAGTTTAAGAATCAACTCTTATATAGAATTTAAATTTAAAAATTAAGTCAAACAATTTTAAAAATGAGTTTGGATGATATAAAAGTTTAAAAATAATATAACTCGACCAATATTTATATACTTATTATATCTCAATCATGTATATTGGCCTAAGCACACAATCAATTAAGTAAAATTATTGAAAATCTCAGAGTAGCTTACTTGTTAGTTGTGATGTTAAATATACAATTTCAAGTTACTTAAAAGAACAAATACGTATTTTCTGTCTTCCTTGAAAGAAAAAAACATATGACAAGTAATGTAGGTAAAGAAGGCCCGGCCTACTCCATAATTCTGAACCGGTCCACTAGATGGTGTTACAGAACATATATGTGGCAAGTAGCGAGAACAAGGCATCAAAAAGTGGTTCGTTAAAGATCGAGGCTACATGGCGATGACCATTGAAGGTACGATTTCGTTTACATATATATTCGAGTCACCTCTGATTCCTGTTTGTTCTGTTCGCTCCCCGCTTGTATATATGTTTCTTTATCCGGCATAAATTCCTTCGAGTTTACTTTCCCTAATTCATTCGTTACTGGTTTGATTCTGAGAAAGATCTGGAATTTCTGAGGACTGCTGCGAATTGTTCGTTTTGGGTTTTCTTGGCTTTAGTTACTTGATGTTTTAGGATTGGAAAGTATGGAGTTTGAGCTTGATTAAGCTGAGAGTGTGCTTCTGTTTTAGTGTGTTCTTTGTGGTTCTACGCATATTCTGACCAGGATTAACCCCATGTTTATCTTCAGAAAAATTAGGCAGGAGGGCTGGGGAAAAAATTGAAAATAAAAGCATCGGGCATGATATTTCGGTGGATATTCTTTTTTTTTGGGTAATTTTGTTTCGACGGATGTTGATGGGTTCTTCAAAATTGATTTGGTTATTCAATTTGCCTACTGATGGAGCTCATGAGATGACGGATGAGTTGATTATTTATGTTTGTGCCTACCGTGGGCGGTAGCTACTGCTTTACTTAACTTGTTTGAAGATGAGATTGGTTTCGCTTTGAACTTTTGGTCTCCTTTTTGGTTCAATTTCTTTTAAAGATGTTTCATTTACAATGCCGTTTGGTGCTAATTATAATTTATCTTTGTGCGCTGCTGTCCTGGGGATGCCAAATGTTCCTTATCTTCTGCAGTGTAAGTTGTGAACCTAGCCTATTATTGAACTTCTGAAGTAAATCCACCATGGTTGCCTATAACATGCCTTATTGAATGCAGGCTTGCCGGGCTTGCTTTCATGTTTTCAGCTAGTATTCTGCTGCAGATAATGGTATTACTTTTATATCTGAAATCCCTGCGTTTTGGTGGTTCTGCATTGCAATCAGTTATCTAGATGTTATTTAAGTTTCATAATTTGATGCTTTTTATAGATATGATGTGAATTTTACATATATCCAATGGATTTCTAGAATCACATATGCTTTACAAATTTCAGTTGATTTACTGCTGAAAATTTTGCAGAAGTAGATGGATGCCAAATGAACTAATTTCTTATTTTTAGTTTCCCTCGTGTCTCTTGGAGGGAGATATTTCACCCTTGCTACCTCTTTTCAATTTTACAGTAATTGAAATTTGCTGAATACATCCTTATTGTTCTTTTTAGTTCTTAAAGGGGCGGGTATTTGTTTAAATATGCTGTATTATCCTGCTTGAGGAACGAAAGAAAAAAAGTTCTGATTATCATGCAATGTTGCCAAAAAGCATCAGTTATGCACAATGCCCTTTGTATCCTACCGAATCAACCACTTCCTTGACATTTCACATAGTTTAAATTGCACTGATCACATTTTTCATGTTTCTAATCTCACAAATTCTAGATTCAGATCCTAATCCATCAATTTTTCATGTTTACACTAGATCTTTAGTTGATTTACAAATTAAAGCTCCAGGTTTCCATGAAACAAACGCTCCACTTTGTGCAATATTTTGTCCCGCTTTTATTGATGTACCTTTCTTGCTTTTTTGTTTCTAACTTTTATGAATGACAGGCTTGTGCAATATACAACAACTGGTGGCCAATGTTATCAGGTTTAGTATACCACACCTTCTATGTATTATGGTTGCATTTGATTGCTTAATGATTTGATACCATTCTCCCTACAGCTCTCATGTACGTGTTGGTGCCTATGCCTTGTTTATTCTTTGGTGGAGGTTCCACTCAGTTTCTGATTAGTAGGGATGGTGGAGGGTGAGTCCTGAGTATAATCATCATTCTATTTTCTTGCTAAAGTTCTTCTATTGAGTTAATTTCATACCTTTCATCTACTTTATTGTTGTTCATTACTTAATTAATCCATTGCGGACGACCTTGTCTGACATTGAACTTCTTTCATGTGTCATGGTATATTTTTTTTCTTAAACTGTTCCAATGAAATACCTTTCTTGTTTAACACCATGATTGATTGATTTATACTTCTGATTGTATCATTCGTGGTGTTTGGCTGATCATTTTTAGCTTATTAAAGTTTACACAAATGAATAAAGTGCATACCTGACTGATTAGATATTTTTTGTGTTACTTCAAACAAATGCATCAGTTATTCATTTCATAGTAGAATAGTATTTCTGGAATTGAAAATGGTGTGGGCAGCATGATTAGCTGCCACATTGGCATTTTTTATTTTCTATTTAATGACTTCGTTCATACTCTAAATTCTTGTCGAAACATTTATCTTTCAGTTGGATAGATGCTGCTAAATTCATGACCGGAGCTTCAGCTGTTGGGAGCATAGCCATACCCATCATCCTTAGGCATGCTCATATGATCGAAACAGGAGCTATGTTCATAGAATTCACGTCGTTCTTCATATTTGTCTGCACTGTCTTGTGTTTCCACCGAGCTAGCCTGGAAGATGACTGGTGACTGATAATTTACTAGCTAGATTCTGATATGACTTGTGCGCATTAACATTCGCTCAAGGATCTATATACGTGGGAAAGAAGTACAGAATTCCCAATTTGTAAATCCTCTTTATCTACCTAAGAAAGTTTGTTGTGCTTTGTGTTTTCGATGATTGATCACAGGCTGAGCTTCTGATTTTGCAATATATGGGTAGCATAAGGACAATTTGGATCCTCTTTTATTTTTATATAATTTTTAATTTCATTTGGTGTTTTTTAAAAATAAAAGTATTTTGCTTTTTAACAATCACATAAAGAGTTAGAAAAAAATTAAATTTATTTATTAAGTAATTAATTTTACATCCTATATACAATGTTAATGATGGCTAGGAATCTATTTATTCGCCTTTTATTACAAAGTGTGTAATTAAATGAGTAAGAAATTTGCAAAAAATTACTAGAATAAATTTTATTATTAAAATAGATAAGATTTTCATTTTAGAATGTATTATTATTAAAATATTTATTATTAACTGTTTAAATTATTATTGATAAATTTATATTCGTAATTAATATTATATAATATTTTTAATTAAAAATAAAATTATATCTTTATGAAAAATAAAAAAATCCATGTCACTTTTTATCATTTTCATAAACTATAAAAAAGAAAAATGTTAAACTAAAAACTAGAAATAAAAAATCAAACTAAGTAGATTTTTCAGTGAATTTGAAACAAAAGATAAAAAATTGTAGTAGAACTAACTTGATCTCTTTATCCTATGTTTATTTTTATATAATTTAAAATAAATCTTGATATTTGTAATTTGATTCATCTTGCACATAGTCTTTGATTAAACAACTTAAAGGCAACAAGGGCTCTAATGTAAAAAAAAAGTGCGAAGAACTCGAAAATAATTGGAGTAAAATAATAAACTTGGATAATATTAAGTTAAATGGTACATAATGTGTTGTAAAAATCGACTGGATTAGAGCAAGTTTGCAGTTAAATGGGACTGAAGGAATAATAATGAACACACATATTTTACATAGAAAACTTCTAAATTAGGGTAAAAATCACGGGTAAGGATAAAAGAATTTTACTACTGAAAAAATGGAGAATTACAAAGAAAAACTAGATCAAAAAAATACACATAATATTTTTGTCTCTCTTTCTCTTTCTTTTCACTCTCACCTCACATCTCTCTTCTCTGCTAATGAGATGCACTATCTTTGTTTATAAGCAGGAGATTGAAGGTATGGTTGGCCAATTTAGCCAACCATTATTTGTCTTATTAGGTTTGTTAGGCACCGAAAATTCGATGCCTAATACACTAAGCCTACTAAGTTTGACAAATCTCCTGCTTGAAGATTTGATTGAGAATCAATCATATCTTCACGCAATTCTTTTTATTTTATCGCTTTATGTTGCTTACGTATCTGTCAGGCCACTTAAGGATCGACAGTCATAATCTACTAGGTTATCCATTGTATGAATTTTTTACATATTCACCGTTCCTTCTTCCACTTTCTCACGAACGAAGTGATATTGAACTCAAATGTGTGTTGACTTTGAATGAAATGCTGGATTCTTTACAAGATGCAAAGCACTTTGATTGACACAATACAGAGTAATATTCTCTTGTTTATTCCTAAGCTCTTCCAACAACATCTTCAACCACACAGCTTCTTTACTAGCTTGTGTAGTTGCTATATATTTTGCTTCTGTTGTTGACGTAGCCACAATTGACTATAATTTTGAAACCCAGCTCACATCTCCTTTAGCTAGTGTAAACACATATCCTATAGTAGATTTACTTTTATCAAGATCACTTGCATAATCAGCATCAACATATCATTTGACAGTAAAATCTAATCCTCCATAACATAATACAACATCTGAGGTTTCCTTAATGTATATAAGAATCCTTTTAACACTATTCTAATGCTCTCGACCAGGATTCACCATGTATCAACTAACTTCTTCCATTGTATGTATAATGTTTGGCCTTGTACAAATCATAGCAAACATTAAGCTTCTCACTGCTGATGCATACGGTAGTCGAGACATCTCCATTCTCTTTTCTTCATTGCTAGGACTCATACTTGAGGATAACTTGAAATTAACAAGAAGAGGGGTATAAATTGACTTACAATCTTGTATGTTGAATCGTCGCAAGATCTTCTTGAAATAATTCTTATGAGAAAGCCAAATCTTCCTATTATTTTTGTCTTGCTGAATTTGCATCCCTAGAATCTTGTTTGCTGGTCCCAAGTCTTTCATTTCAAATTCCTTAGCCAACTATGTCTTCAATTCTTTGATATGATCATTATTAGGGTCTGCTACCAATATGTCGTCTACATAGAACAACAAGACTATAAAATCATCTTTCTTAAACCTCTTGAAATATGTAAAAGTGTTTGCATTCAATTTGCTGTATCCAAGGTTCATGATGAAAGAATCAAATCTCTTATACCAACACCTCGGTGCCTGCTTTAAACCATACAAAGATTTGTTCAACCTATAAACCAATTTCTCTTTACCTTTTTCTTCAAAACCTTCTGGCTGAAGCATACAAATTTCTTCTTCAAGATCTCCATGAAGAAATGTAGATTTCACATCTAACTGTTGAAAATGCAAGTCAAATGTAGCACATATTTCTAGGACTACTTGAATTGTGGTGAGTCGAACCACAAGAGAAAATATTTCATTGAAATCAATTCCTTCCTTCTGATCATATCCTTTTGCCACCAATCTAACATGATATTACTCTACTTGATCGTCACCACTCTGCTTGATCTTGTAAACCTATTTATTGCCAATAGGCTTTCTTCTTTATGGTAGTGATATCAGCTCCCATGTCTTATTCTTATGCAGAGCTTCAATTTCTTCCTGCATTGTTGCTATCCACTAAGATGCATCTGAACTATTCATTACTTCTTGAAGAGTTGTTGGCTCTCCGTCCGTAGTTAAAAGATAGTATGCAATATTGCTCTCCATAATATAATTTGAGTGCCAGCTCTATGCTCTTCTTGTGCGAGTTGATCTCTAAGTATCTGAAATATCATATTCGATTGGTTCTTTCTCCTTATGCTTTGGAGCAGCTTCAGAAGAATCATTTGATAAAATTCCCCTTCTGCCTGTACTATTGTAGTCTCTGAATTCTCTTTTGAAGTGCTAACATCTTTTGTTTGCTCTTAATCATTATCTTCCAAGAAAATAACGTCTCTGCTAATAACAATCTTGTGGGCAATGGGATCCCATAAATAATACCCCTTTACTCCTTCAGCATACCCCAAGAAAATACATGTTCTGGATTTTGGATCCAACTTTGTAGTTTCTTAGGTACTGAACATCACATAGGCAGGACTTCCAAATATATGGAGTTTGGAATAATCCACTGGTTTACCAGTCTATATCTCCATTGGTGTCTTCAACTCAATTGCAGTTGTTGGAGCTCGATTCACCACATAACAAGTGGTATTGACTACTTCTACCTAGAATTTCTTATCTAAGCTTGCAGTTCTCAACAACGCTTTTATTCTTTCCAACAAAGTTCTAGTCATCCAATATACTATTCCATTTTGTTGAGGAGTGTATGCTATTGTGAACTGCCTTTTGATGCCTTCTTGCTTGTAGAATTCATCAAATTCTTTACCAGTATATTCACCTCGATTATCTGAGCTCAAACACTTTATCTTCTTACCAGATTTGAGTTCCACCCGTGCTTTGTAAAATTTAAAAGTTGGAAACACATCTGCATTCCTTTTGATAGGAAACACCCAACATCTCCTCGAATAATCATCAATGAACGATACAAAAAAATTTTCTCCTCCTACGGATGTAACTGGTACTTGCTATACATCAGAGTGAATCAATTCTAGAATTTCTTTACTTCTGAACTTTGATGTATTGAACTTCAATCGATGTTACTTACTCACAATGTAATGCTCACAGAAGGGTAGTAATATCTTTGTGAAACATGTAAATTGATTCTTCTCTACAAATATCTTCATTCCTTGTTCTGATATATGTCTAAGATTTTTATGCCATGTCATTGAAGATTTGTCGTCTAGACTAGTCATCGCAACGGATGCCTCTCCTTCTTGCAAAGTTACTCCCTTCAGCATGTATAGATTTGCAATAATATTCTCTGCTTTTATAAATACCAACACTTGTTTAATCACTTTCATGATCTTGTTTTGAATCTCAAATCTAAAATCGAGATCATCTAGTTGTCCTACAAATAACAAATTATTTTTCAGGCCCTCCATATGTCGTACTTTTTCAATAGTTTGAGTTGTCCCATCTATATCTTTAACTTGATAGTGTCGATACTAATGATCTTCAAAGCTTGATCATTACAACTATACATAGATCCCCCCAGAGATAGATTAATACTAATGAAACCATTCTCTTCGAGAGGTTATATGAAAAGTAGCTGTTGAATCGAGAAGTCATACATCAACAAATCTTCTTTTACCTCTAATAGTCGTTACCGCTTCACAGAGCATTGCATCTCCTTCATCTGAAGTATTTGCCGCATTTCCTTGAGGAATAGAATCTTTCTTATTCAGATTCCAACAATTCTTCTTCAGGTGCACTTTCTTGCCACAATCGTAGCACTTGAAATTTTTCTTACTCTTGGATTTTGATTTACTATGACTATGACTCCCACTTAGGCGATGTTTTATTGATCTTCCTCTCGTCACCGGCAAGGCCTTCGGTTGTTGTGAATTTGCTAGCTTGTCTTCCTTACTTTTATGCCGACTCTCTTCTTTCAGAATAGCAGCTGCAATATTGTTGAAGACTAGAGTGCCTATGTTGTTTATTAAATTGATGATGAGTTGTTGATATGAATTTGTTAGACTTTGGAGTAGAAGTTATGCACGTTCAATTATTTCTACTGTGTGCCCCAATGATGTGAGTTGGAAAAATAGAGTACTTAAAGTATTTAAGTGTTTCGTCATCAATGTGGATTCCACCATGTGTAAAGTGTATAATTTTCTCTTTAGAAAAATTTTGTTGTAGAATAACTTAGCCTCATACAATTTTGTTAGATGATCCCAAATCTATTTTGTCATCTTCTTCTCTTCTATACTTGACAACACCACATCTGCTAGTGCTAGATGAGGATTTGCAATAGTATTCCCGTCCATCTCATTCCACTTATTATCATCTGTGAACGTTGTCGACCTTTCACTAATGACTGCTAAACATTTATCTTTTCTCAAGATAGCCTTTATCTTCAACTACCACAATAAGAAATTACTCCCATTGAACTTTTTAATCCCAAATTTCTCTGCTATTGTTTCTATCACGAACAGAATTTTGGCTCTCACTATTTCACTTGAATAGAAACCTTATATATGAATAGTACCTATACGTATGAATAGTTTCGTATATGTGAATAGTACTGTATGCATAAGTATGAATAATACCGTATATATGAATAGTAATTTATACTTGAATTATAGTAACTGCACAGTTTGATGCAAAAATAAATATATGAACAGTTGTCACCTTTTGTGGTTACTGTTCACTAACTTTTACTGTGCTCACCCGAACTTTGAACGAATTATGCCAAAAAAATTTGTTGTAATTTTCTCAACTTGCTCTGATATCACTTGTTGTAAAAATCGATCAGATTAGAGCAAGCTTGCAGCTAAATAGGACTGAAGAAATAGTAATAAACACACAAGTTGTATACTAGAATAAGTTGATTTGAATCCATTGGTCAATCCGTGTTTTATAAAAGAATTATATTAATTATATGGACCTGTGGGCTGTTATAAACATAGCACGTGTACTGACTCTCTTCGTATCAGGAGAGTCTACGATTGGAAAGCAACAACAAAATCTACATGCCTATGAATTTGATTTGATGCATGATCTAGCATACGTATTTCACTCATGCATGTACTAGAATTGTAAAACTTTACTCGAATCACCGTAATACTCATACTTTTCTGCCCATAACTTTAAACAAAGTTTTCATCTTTTGAGTTGCATGCAATTGGACACAAAGTTTTTGTCTTTTTATTTGCATGCAATTGGATACAAAGTATTAATACACTATCTATTCTTTTAAATATAATAATATTACTTTTACTAATTAATAATTAATATTTAAGAACGTCTTTTTTAATCTCAATTCACTCTAACAACAGATTTCTTAAATGACTACTAATCAAGAATAACAAAACATTCTCTCTAATTACTTTAAAGCGACAAATCCTTTATTAATTTACTCATTAATTTTTATATAGGTCACACTATACCTAAGTAGCATCAACTGAACTACCTTAAATAGAATATGTCATAAATAATATCAAACATAGTAATTATCATATAAGATATTTCGGTTCTAATAATCAATTATACAACTATCATAATAAAAAAATCGACAAACACATATGTAATATTCCATTTGAGATTCTTATAATTAGATTAATTCAGTGAACATATTATCTAATAAGCACCACACATTGGTTTAAGTATATACATACTGTAATTTATAAAATCAATTACTTTCCTCATAAGAAAGAAACAATAAGATATGCTAGTTTTACTGTTTCATCAATATCATGTCTTGATGAATCTACAACTAGGAACAATTTAGGGATAATATATATGTAACATCTCATTTCCATACTAAGGGTTAGAACCCTAAAAATTTGGTACATGTGAGATCAAAGAGAGATTAAGAAAACTGTATTTCATACTCATGCATAATGTAGCATACACGCATATGAATTTGAATTTCTGCACAATAAAATGACTATACATGCACTCATTTGACATTTTTCAGGTATAATTGAATTATAAATGTGTTATATTGAGAATTGTGGTTTTTATATGCTGGAAATTGATTTGGAGAGTGTATGTTATTGATTTAGAATTTTCGGTTAAGTTTGTGAATTTTTCGAGAATTCAGGGTATTTTTGAACTAGAAAAAATGTTAATTCATAGAACAATTGAGGAATAGTAGTACAAATAAAAGTCCAATGGTAGTGGACATTTTTATAAATGACATTTAGATTTAATGACATGTGTCACTAAAGATTAGGAGAAATTTTGGATTAGAAATTGGAGACAAATGAACCAAGTAACTAAGTGTTATTTTCATGGCACCCACCAAGTTTTTAAAACCCACCTAATTTCTCATTTTCATTTTCACTAAACACATTTTCATCTTCCTCACTACTCTTTTTATATGAAACTCCTACCACCCTCCACCAAGTGATTTTTGTCCGTAATCTTATACTAGCCACTTCAATACCTTGCTATCCTCCTCTTGTTGATAAAAGACCCAATCTATTCCTCCTTCAACAATGATGATCGTGTATGTGGAGAAGCTAGGATTTCTTGGTGATTTGAAGAAAATGAAGATAAACAAGTAAGTATAAGCATGAACTTTTCTTGATTTGCTGAAGGAAGTATATTTGATGATAGTTAGAGGTTAAATGGACATAAAATGGTAATTTATTTATGCTGGAATGTGGGTAAAGAAATGAATACTTTGATGTCTTTCTTTTACGTGTATGATGATTAATAATTCATAAATTGATGAAGAGATGAATTAGAGTTAGAGATGAACATTGTTGAAGTGTGCTAAACATGTACAGATGCAGTGTTTCCATTGAACAGGCGTCTGTATTTTTGCCACATCTTGGTCTATAGACATACAAATGGGATGATTTTAAGTTCATATTAAACTAGAGACATATGGATATATTTTTTTATGAAGGGATTGAAATTTAATTATGTCTCTAAGAGTTTCAAAAATTAGCTCGAAGTTGAGTTTGTGGATTCTATCGCGGTTTGGAACAGTTTATAGTGTTGTTAGCATAACTTGAATAATATCCAACTTAGTTTTATGAAATTGGTTTCATTTGAAAATTAAGACATAAAGAAACAACTTTTTAGAAGAGTGTTTTGTCTAAATCCTTCATTTGCCTTGTCAAACTTTCCATGCAAAATTGACCTGAAGGTCTGTTTTCAGAAGGGCCAGAATAAAGTTTTAAAAGATGGGAGTGCACGATCATGCACAAGCACGATCATGACTCTTAAGGGTCACAGGTATCTCACCATCGTGCATAAGAAAGAGGGTTACAATGGAGAAGCAATTGGAATTGCACCATCGTGCATAAGCATGATTGTGCATAATGAAGGTGCAGTGAAAGTGGACTGATGAGAACATCCTTAACTCTTTTGCCTATAACTTTTTCTTCCAACCTCCAAATGACATGAAACTTGAACCATTGGACTCGCAGCACATTGATCTTCATCTCCACCAAAAATTATAACCATCTAAAATCATTCTGGGGAGATTGATTGATGAATTTGTGTCAGAATTAATGTGGAGTTTTGGAAAATGATAATTGGAGTATTTTTACAGAACATGCTTCGGTATTTTAGGAATCACTTGTTATGTAGTTATCTAAATGTGATTATATTTAATTTGGAGTAAACTAGATACATAGGAATACAAATAATATGAAGAAGTAGAATTGTAATTCAGACTCTAAGACTTTCAATTTTTGGATGGAAGTTGAATCTGATGTATTATTTCAGAATGAGAACAGTCTGAAAATATTGGGAGAATAACTTTCAGATTTCTCAACCAAATTAAATGATCTTGGTGTCATTAGAAACTTAAGAGAAAGGATAACAATCTATAGAAGAAAGTGCTATCAAATTGCTTCATTTTTCTTGTCAGAATGATCATACAAAAATCGACCCGAAGGTTTGGAATTTTGGAGATTTTATGAGAAGAAATGAGAATTTGGATCTTGTAAGATCATATAATGTTAGAATAACATTAGTGAATGAACTGTTGATATCAAAATACTAAAGGCGTGAGTATAATGGGAATGAAGATGTTCATATGAATATAGTTGTGATTCAAAGGAGATGAACAGTAGGTATCAAAAGTGAATGAGAATTTGATAATATACCCGAGATTGTCATCGAGCATGCATTGTACATATTCCATATACTCAATTGTAAATAAATGAATACTTGTAATTGTGCAATTATTAATGTATGTGCATCGTGTGTATGTATAATTTTGATATGCAGGTTGAATATTAGCATTCAGGCATTTCCAAAATTTAGAAGCAAATGATAATCTGGAGCGTACTGTAAGTAGACCGAGATGGTCTCACTTCATTGTTTGTTTTGTTTGAATTTTGTATTAATTGACTATTGGATGATGCTATGAATGTGATTGATTGTGTTGGTTTCTGGACATAAGGTCTAATGAATGTGATGTATGAATGAAATATTGAAGTGCTCCTTGTATATGAATTGGATGAAAAAGTGATACTTAACTATAATGTTGAATGCCAGACTACGGTATGATGATATGTGAATGTGAGTGACTGAGAATATGCAAATGTGATTGAGGCATTCCATTTCATGAATGCATGAAAAATAATGGCAGTTGTGACCAGAGTAGCCACCGATCAGAGCTTAAAGCTCAACGTGTGACAAAGAGCCTCGAGCTCAAAAGTGATTAAGAGCCTAAGGCTCACTATGTAAAATGAGTCTTGTATCCCCCAAGCAGATAAGGGACAGTTAGTAATGAGCCCGACATCCAATGGATATAAGACAGTTTAGGCACTCGATCACAATAAATGGCCTAACCTGACGTCTAAGTTTGATCTTTGGTGCTTTTTCTTAGAAACATTAGTATATTTTATAGAATATATAAATTTTTCTTAGGTTATCGAATGGTGAAAAGCACATGAACGGGTGAGCTTCTCATGAATTTGCGATTTTTGGAAGATAAGATTTTGTTTATGGGACGCCAGCGTCGCCTGGGCATAGGTAGTGGTGGACGGCGTAAGCGCTCTCATTGGAGAGTTCAACAGCGACGCCAATCTGGAGGCGGGCACCGACGGTGGAGTAGGAATAGCGGCAGAGGGATGAGGGTGGCGTGGGGAGGAGGATGGTGAATCTTGATGGATGGGAGTTGGGGTTGATCTGGATCAACTGGAATTATTTAGAGACTTGAGTATTGCTTTCTAGCTACTATCAACATGCAACTATTGTTGCTCCATCCGCTGCCATTGGAAGTCGCCATTGCACCAATAAACCTTGCTAGTAATATCTCTAAAATTTCTAGATCCTGGTGTTCCGTTTGTTCATTGGATACGCCGAGTATCTTCCTACAAGCACAGGTTTTTCCTTTTCCATATACTTTTTAGTCTTTAATCATTTAGCACAGAGAATAAGAGGAAGATATGAAGATCTGGTTTTTGGGTCAGAAAGAGCTACTATCGATAAAACTGTCCAAGACTTCACTGTAAAGGTATGCTTTATTTCTTTTGTGGGATCTATAGTGTGTACGTCAGTAAGAACAGTAAACGTTCTTAAAGTTCCCGGTAACAGCAAAGGTACAATCTTTCTTGTGACTTATATTCTAATTAGTAGCGGCTTACCATCTTTGTTGTTAAGCGTATTGTGCTCTTTACTTTCACTTTTTTATCGTGTGTTACTTGTTGCTATGTTCCTATTAGATATCGTCTTCTTCAGTGTCGTTGCTCTGTGTCCCCATTGTCGTGATTCCTTCCATACGGTGGAGGGTTGCAGACAATGATGCGACCCGTAAACAGTAAACCCTCTGACATCGATGACAACTTTATTGTGTCGAGCATCCTGACAAGTATGGTAAGACCTCTGCTGTCCTGATAAGTTCTGGTAAGAACTCTGCTCATAAGTCCCCTACTTGACGTTTCTTTATTATCACACTTTTGTTTTTTATTTTTTTTATTTTTATTTTTATAATAATAATAATAATATATTATTATTATTAGTTTAGTATTTTTCTTTACTGATTATTATATTCATTATATATATATATTGTCTTTTTTAATGAATTTGTTTCTGTAACTTGCATCATTCGTATATTGTCTCATTTACATGTAGGTCCACCGAAAATAGCCTCTCTATTATATAAAGGTAAGGCTATGTACTATCGGACCTCCTCAGAGCCTGCTTCATTACGGAATTTCAGTCTGGGTGATGATGATGGAAAGTGGGTCTCATGTGCACTGCATATGCATAATATGAATGATTTAAGTGTATTGAGTGTGAAATGTGAAATGTGAAATGATGTGAATGTGAATTATGTGTTATATGACTGGGTGAGCCATCGATGATAGTCACTTATTGAGTTTGCAAAACTCACCCAAAATTTGCAAATATTTTTCAAGATCAGAAGAATACCCCATTAGACAAACGGGAGTATCCCTACATCATACAAGTAAGGGATAGAGGTCGGGATCAGTTAACGTCTGCATTGTATTTCTTTCTTTTTGTATGGAATTGTATATTCTGTAACTTTTGTATCAAATTATGTATTCCGAAAGTTTTGTAAAAAGGTGTATATGATTTATGTTGCAATGTAAAGACTTTATGACTAAAGTTTTTTGTTTTTATGAAAGGACTCAAATGGCTATTGAAAATTCTATTGGTTGTATTGTTATGATTGAAAAAGTTTACGAATAAAGTAGGCCCGAATTGATTATCGATTTCTGCATATTTTGATTGTATTAAAAAATTATATTAAGTTTTGACTAATTGAGTGTTGTAGCACGCCACCCTCATAGGGTACGGACTCAAATATCACTCATAGATGTCGAGTACTTGTCTGGCGGAAGAGTGGGTGCTACATTAGACATATAAGTTTTATGTTTATTTAGAATATAATTTTACTTGTTGATTTGTAGGTATAAAAGATAATGTTATGCAAATTATGCAACTTCTACAAATTAAGCAATTTTTAGACAATGAGATTGAGTTTTGGGATTCGGTGACTTATGTAGCGAGTTACATGGGTGTGCATTTTTTTAACCACATATATAAGGAACCATGCATGACTTCCTATCCAACAGGAGAACTATGGATGAATGAATTATTGAATAGTTATGAAAACTGTGTTTTAATACATTTAGGATGAATCAAAATACATTTCATCAATTATGTATAGTTTCGGAAAACAATTATGGTTTGAGACCTTCGAATAGGATGTCTATTTTAGAGAAAGTCGATTTATTTATGTATATCCTAAGTAAAGGTTCCCCTAATTGAGGTACTCAAGAGCGCTTTCAACATTTAAGTGAAACTGTGAGTAGAGTTTTTAGAGAAGTTTTGAGTGCTATGGATGGATTTCAAGGGATATACTTGTACCAAAAGATCTCAAATTCAAGGAGATTCTACAACAAATTGCCAATGATGCTAGATATATGCCACATTTGAAGGCAATTGAATATGTTCTTACTCCCCCTTCATTATATTTTTCATTGCAAAGTGTTGTTTTATCATCTTATGATCATTGTTTTATATTAAGATTGCATTAGAGCTATTGATGGTACACATATAATGGTAGTTATTACAGAAGAGGATCAAATGAGATATAAATGATTTAAATGAATAACGACTACAAATGTATTGACAACATGT
>JAOTIZ010000004.1:26909017-26922113 GCA_027123425.1 Erythroxylum panamense
AGAGTTCATAAGGAATCATGTGTACGTATTGAGGGAATATGGATAAGTAGTTGGGTGCCGAATACGGGATCCAACATAATTGTCGTTCTTTCAGTGGAAAGTCAAGCAATATTGAGAGGAAATTTGGTATAGACCATATAAATGAATGAAGTTTGCCAGATAGGTTAGCTACTAAATATGCTACACACAAAAGCATATGAATTTTTGTAATTGGCAAGGGAAAGTAAAAAACAATGCAACACCCTATTAAACATCATGCGCAATCACAAATGGTCCATCATCTATGATTTATAAGTAGAACATAATTAAAATAAAGCCACCATAAATTCATAGCCTTTTAAAACAATTATGCTTTCTCCTCCCCATACTTAAAACAAATTAGGACCCTAAACTGTGATCATTGTTTGTTTCATAAATGTATATTTGTGAAGGGATAACACCTACCTTAATTGATGTCTGTCAATATATTAAATGCAGCATTGAGGACTGCACACTAAAAGGAGGCTCAGAAAACAAAGCTTTTTTAAATACAAGTGATCCAATCTAATATAAAAACATGGACCAAAGGGGAATTCATGGGAGTTTAGGTTTAAGCATGGCAAGCTATTGGCATATGTGATAGGTGTAGATTGCATTGTATTTTAGTGGTTAGTTTAGTTTATATTTAGTCATTGATTTGAGTGTTTAGTGTGTGTTTAGGATATAATTGTGTTAGTTAGTACATATTTGTGTTTGTGAGTGTTTTGTGGGCAAAAACATGCTTTTGAGCTTCAATTCTATATATTTGAGATGCCTTGACATATTTGTTGAGTGTTTCAGGGTAAACAGTGAATAATCGAAGAATATCGGTAAGAGCAATTTTACCATTTTTAAAGGAGCTGCTCCAATGGCTACCTAAATAGCGTCGCTCATGGGTATGGTTGAGAAAGGCCCACCCTTAATCTATCTGGGTCTTTCGGTTTCAACAAGAAGACTTACCTTCCTAGAATGTACTCCAATATAGAGAAAATTCGGAAACAAATAGGATCCTGGGTGAATAAATTCTTATCTTTTGCTAGAAAACTTCAACTTATCAAATCAATGTTGAGTTCTTTGCATATCTACTGATGCTCACATATTTTCCTTGCTAAAGGTGTCATTAAGGCAATAGAAAGAATACTCAAAGACTTCTTTTCAAATCAGTTGATGGGAGTCAAAGGAAGTGTAAAAATCAAATGGACTGATATTTATTACCCAAAAGAAGAAAGAGGGCTAAATATTACTGTTAAACTCACAACGAGTCGCTATTATTGAAGAGGTTATGGTGGATTATTGAAGATAAAATGTCTTTATGGCAACGGTGGATACATTCCTATTTTCTTAGAGGGCAAAGCATTTGGGTTATCTCCATGTCTCCAAATAACTCTTATTTTATGAACCAATTACTGCACTTGAGAAATCTTGTACAAGACTATATGACTTGCACCATTGACAACAGGGAGCCAATTTCCCTATGGTTTCATAATTGGATAGGCCAAGGAAATCTCTACCATACATAATAGTTACACAGAGCTCTTATTGATCCAAAATGACATATTTCATCAATGGTGATAGATGGCATTTTCCAAATCACCTTACTCACCTGCAACCTTCATATGCTCCCTCTCTTCATCCTGATACTTTCTACTAATATAACAAGCCTATCTATCTCCTCTTAAGTAAACAAATCAGGGATCTATTACGGGTGAGGAAACCTCAAAATGGGATGGGATTGAATCATCTGGCACAAGATTAACCCCCCCTCCCCCGAACCTCCTTTCTGTTGTGGCTCACTATACAAAATAGATTAAATACAACTGATCAGCTCAATTACTCAAACATCAATACATGCTGTCCTTTCTGCTAAACTTAGGAAGAAACACGAGACCACTTATTCTTCATGTGTGAGGAGACACATCGGGTTTGGAAAGCAACGCAGCTCAGTTGCCAATAGCCAAATCAATTTACTACTTTCTCCAGTGCAATCTAATGGCTAGCTACTCAAAGAGCTCCCTTATAATTACCCCATATAGCAGCTATTAGTATGTGTGTTCAGACAATATGGAAAGAACGCAATGTCAGGTAGTTTGAACTCAAGTCTAAACGACTAGATATTCTCATCTCCAAAACCATTGACATCATTAAAGAGCTCGATATATAAATTGATTACACAACAACTCCAACCTTCTTCAATTATTACTACCGTTTTCTCTCTATATTTTAGGTAGTTAAAAACTTTACACCTCTCTTGTTTCAAAGGGTATTACCCTAGACCCTTTTGTAAGATTTAACTTTCATTCTTTATTCATGCATTTTCTTCTTTCTTAAAAAAAAACTCATAGGTTTCATAAATATCTTCCTTTTTATCACGTGAAGTACTGTCATCACTGTCATAATTTAAGATTGAACTTTGAGCTAATTCATCTATGTTTTCCCAAGAATTTTTTGATTTACTCACGTTTTCGTCATCAGTTACTTCCTTCTGGGTTGCTGTTAAGCAGGTAACTAAACTTTTACTATATAAAGTAACTAACACAACACTATTCATAGCTTCTTCGTCACTACCATACTCACTTCCGAATTTATTCTCACTCCAATTGCTTATATAGGACTTCCCTTTTATCTTCTTCAAGGTGTTAACACATTCCACTTATACATGTCTGAAGCCTTAATAGTCATGACATTTAATTTTCTTCACTTTTCTTTCACCCTTTTGAGTTTTAGCTTGTTGTTTGAAGTTGTTGTTCATTGAACTCCCACCGTTTTGCCTAAACTCACATTTATCCTTCTTTACTTTCTTTAGCCACTTGTTGAAATTTCTTATCAATAACTCCATATCGTCATTCTTTTCGGATTTATCTTCTAAGTCATTCACATCTTTACCAATCTCGACTTACAATGCCAATCCTTTTCTATTCTCTAGATTATCCCTTAACAAATTCATCTGAAAGTTAGTAAGAATCCCAATTACCTTATTCAAAGACAATTCAGTGATATCATGAGCTTCTTTGATGGCTGCAATTTTTAGTATGAACCTCGAAGGCAACAATCTCAATGTCCTCTTAACCAGTTTCAGGTTAGAGTACTTCTTCCTGAGTTGGTGTGCTTGATTTGCTATGTCACGCAGTCTCTTATGGAAGTCTCTAATGGTTACACTCTCATCCATCTTTAGCTCTTCAAATCTCACAACCAACATCTGAAGTTTTAAGGCTATCACATATTTCGATCCTTTATATATAGTCTAAAAAGTGTCCCATGTTTCTTTCGCCAATTCACAAGTTGATATCATAGCAACCGTCATCAACTGCACTAAAGATGGGGTGCCGGGCTTGAGAATTTCCAAGCGTTCTCTCTTTTTTAGCCTTAGTCCACTCAGATGCATCTTTAAGCACTGCTTCTCCCTTTTCATTAGTCGTTACTAGATGTGTACATCCATTTAAAAACGAGTTCGATGCTTTTGTTCCTTGTGCCTGAATAAATAATCTCATTCGTGATTTCAACATAGGATAATTTGAACCATCTAACAACGGTGGCCTAATGATTAATGCCCTTTCTTTTATAGCCATAATTGCGAAACAAAGATTTACATTGACATGATGTACCAAGTTTTGATTCGGTGATCCTCTTTGATATTAATTGAAAAACTGTAGGGTCTAGTAGTTTCATAAAAATCTCCTATTTGACCACAGTTGCTTGTAATTGTATATGTCGGTTACTTAATATAAAGCAAATATATCAGTAACTGTTAATTTTTTAGCACAAACGAAAACATAATAATAAACACGAAATTAAACAAATTGACATCGATATCTGTTAATGTAGTTTGACACATCTTGTCTACGTCTACGAGGCCTTCACCCAGCTTAATTCTTTCACTAATGACAATAATTTTATACAAAGCTTTACTAAGCCGACATCAGTCAACCCTTGATAATATCCCTTGTGCTCATAAGTCGTGAAAGAATTTCACATCCAATAGTATGACCGTCTCATACCAATCTCAATAAAGGATTTTCTCAAACAATGTTTAATGATAATGAAACAAAGTAAACATCTCAAGTGATTAAAATAAATTGGAACAAAAAAGAAAACACTTGAGATATAACGAAACAACTTCCCTATAATTTAACTCCTTCTAAGATAGATCTAAAAATGTTCACCAATTGAAAAGCCTTAATCTACTGCCCAAATCGCTTGAAGCTCCAATTGAAATCAACACCAATCGATTTACCGATCATCAACAAGAATCCACAAAGAGGAAACACGCCACCCACTGCAAATGAACTTCATCTCTTACCACTCATCATTGTGGCCAACATGAGACAGTCCCATTAAAGAACAAAGACTTGAGTTGCATGAAGAACTCAATTGGAAGTGAACCACCTCACACATTTTCGACAGTCATCAAAGAGAACATCAATAAAACACCCCTGTATACAAGAACAAGGACTTAGATTGTATAAAAAAATCAATTAGAAGATAGCCACTGAACCAACCTATACGACAATCATCTCCTTTTTTAGACAATAATGTATTTACAACAATTATTAAAAAGAGAACCTTGACAGTACACCACCGTAGGAGCATCCAAGAATAAGATACTCACATCATGCAAGATTAGGTCACATAGTAAAGTTCTTCATTCATCACACCTTTTAGTCACGTGATGCATATCTACATCTTTTACAAGATTAGGTCTTTATCCAAGTCAAATTCAATATATCTTCTGCCTTATCTTGATTTGAATGTGAAGTCTTTCATTATCTTGGAGATCTAAATTATCAAAAATGTCAAAATTAAATAATAAAATATATACCATATATCTTAATATTTCTAAATGCTACATAGTCGATTACTCACTTGTTTATGGAGATTCGTATACCTTTTCACAAATTTCTTTCTGCCTAGTTTAGTTTAATTACATGAATGGGCATACTTTCATGTGAATATGATGATATAACTGAAAACTAAATCTTCATAAAGATCAATGTTATCAATCGAGTTTAATGAAATTTGAATTTAATTAGTAGCATACAAACTTGATACACTTAATATATTTTCAAACTATTATATACCTTTAGAGTTAAACAATGGGATAATCAAGTTAACTTTATCAACTTGCGTTTAATTAGTTTGAGTGTATAATATATTAAATTTGTATGAGAGAAACCATGTTTAAAGTTACTAATTAGTAAAATAAAATAAACAGATATATTAAAAATTAAAATAAAAACTGTGAGAGAAATAACTTTATAGTAAATTCAAAATTAAAGAAAAGAAGTTAAGTACAAATTTAATTATTTTTAGTTTCCTAAACTTATACATTTCTAAATATTATAAAGATGATATGGCGTTATTTTCTCTAAAATAAAAATTCAATTTATCATTAAATTATAATCCAATTAAATTTTAAATAAATAAGTACGTATTATAATTATTTGAAAATTTAAAATAAAATTTTACGTTAATATAATGGTTAGTTATAAATATAAATGGATTCCCAAGTTATTTTAAAATAATATAGTGGCTAGTTATAAATACAAATGGAGTCTCCGCCCCCTCTGGCACTTAAATTTTATGCGAACTTCTAACTAAAGTTCATTAAGCGACCCAAATTTGCATGTATTTGCAGGCCTGCAGGTTTGTGTCTTGACTCAGCCAATTCATAGGCTTAGATCCTTGGGGATGGAACTTAGAGTCATCGTTCTCATGATTCCCACGTCAAATAACTACGAAAGTATTAAATAATTTATAATAATATACAAATCTTTTCTTTTTGAGTTAACTTTTGAGGATGGGTTAGGTATTTCTAACATGGTATCAAAGTCAAGTTAGTTTGTCTTGATAGTTTGGGGCGGTATCCGGTTATGTCCCTTTGTTCAATATGTCCATCAGATGTCCAGTCCTGCTCTGAATTGAGGAGAGTGTGTTAAGAATCTCACATCGAACAACTATAAAAGTATTAAACAATTTATAATAATATATAAACTTCCTCTCCTCTTGAACTAATTTTTAGAAATAAATTAGGCACTTTCTACCGATCATCTTTCCAACATAAAATCTACATGAGGGTATAATTGTTGATTGCCGCATAAGAAAATGGAGGCATGCTATGATCGGTGTATTGAAGCTTACAAGAGGCTTGCTTACCCACTTGGGAATGGCTTTTGGGGCCCTCATCAATTCTTAACTAATAAGCTATCAACCCCTCAGTCAACATCACGCTTTTCTCTTTTGTTTTGCAAAATTGTCTTTCACTAATGCCTCGTGAGTCGTGACACTTGGCTAAATGTTTCAGGCGCAGTTTCTTATAATTAAATTTATCCAGTAAACTTTCGAGGTTGTCAATTTCATAGCTACGTAAGTGCTGACATACGCAGACAGGAATTAACGAAGGGATCATATCCAGTCTTACCTGCTTTTATATGGAACTTTAATATTTTTCATTTGTTACTGATCATGGTTTCACATTGTAATTCCCGGTTCTATGATCAAGTCATATCTAAAATGTTCAATATGATTCCTAAATAGTAAGCTGTAACTGGATTTAGAAAACGCTAACTCCTAATTTACTGCAGTAATTTACTTGAAGAATAGCTACGACAACTGGTTTCTTTGTGTGACAAAAAAATTGCAGTCGGTTTTGCGAATCGCTTGAGGAATCAAATGGTAGCAAAGCATAGTTCATTCACAGAAAAATGACCTCCTTATCATCGTAGAATCATTGTCTGTTGTTCAACCCAGTTAACGACTTCAGCTTTTAGAGGAAAATAAAAGATATCTTAATTCTGAAACATACTATCAAACAATTTTACATGGAATTCATTATTAGCTTTACTGATTCTGGAGTCAGGTGTCAAATGATTTATCCTGACCAGGCCTCTGAAAATTTTGATTTTGTCATTGTAAAACTCTTTGTGCCTTTCCCAAACACGGCAAAAGCAAATATTGGCCACCTTATTCTTTCGTATAAGTGCAAGTACATTACAATTCTTTCCCTTATTTCATCACTGACATATTAAAACTATACGGTAAGAATAGTGCCTTAGCTCTGTGGAATTAGATGCATGTCCTAAACTTTAATCGAAGCTTTAAAGTTTACTTAATCCCATAAAAATTTGGTAAAATTTTTAAAAAGTTGTATTTGTTTTCAAATGTAATTAAATTAATTTACTTATAACTATATCATGTGATGGAAAATTATATATATATATAATCATGAGAGAATTTTAAGAAATCATTTAAGCATATCAGATATCACACAAATTTTGATTAATTTCAAATTTATTATAATATTGATATCTTTTCATTCGTAAATTAATTTTAATTAGTTAATATTTTAAATATATTTTTAAAATAACACTTATAGACTTATTAACAAGAAGTATATATAATTAAAATTAATTTACTACAAGTTGCAAAATCGTATAATTATGATTTTTTTTTGGTGAAACACTAGTAAACGTACATCAATTCTTCATTTGATTACACTACATCGAGAACAAAGTTAGTAGCTGGCTAACGCCATTGTAATTGGTGATTTTCATGAAACTATCAATCTAACTGCTGCCAATCCCAAAGAGGTCCAATGTCTATGTCCATATCCGTGCTAATTCTATGTTCACTAGCTTGAAAGGTTTGGCATTGGTCAGCAAAGAGCGGGATCCTTGGTGTTGATAGGATATCGTCAAAATTATAATTCACGACTTCAATTGGAGGTACTATTAATGACGGTAGTGTTAGAGTTGCTCCTGGATCGTGATTGTCACCAGTGGCTTGAGCTTGAGCATGTTGAACCTCTGGTTCCTTTATTTTCACTTCTTTAGCAGGTCTTCTATCGAACGATCTCAAGCATTTTGATTTCTTATACAGCCTGCACAAACTGAGTTCATTCCTCAACTGCAAAATAAAGGGCAGAGATATACATAAATTCTTTCGTTATTTTTAAGTTTCTACTTCAAATACATGAGTAGCCTTCTTATAATTTATTTAATTAACTACTAACAGACTCTTGAAAGACAAAGAACTTTCTAAAAGCATGACGAAAATGTTAATCATATCATTTCGTAACATGATACTGTCGGAAATTTGCTTTATTGAAATTCCAATATTCAAATGCATGGACTGTAGTTTGACGTTCTAAGTCTAATTAGTGATTAGTTAGCTAGAGCCATAAGTTTCTAACCTCTGGATGTGAACCACCTGAGGAAGTGACAGTTTGTATAGCTTTGTATTCATTTATCTTCCACTCAGTCTTTCGACCATTTGGAGCTCTTCCCTGGTAGAATATCATGGTCCTCTTCAAGCCAATAGGCCGATTATCTTTCAGTGAATATACATAGCCAAGACAACCACTTGCCTTCCAATACCCTGATTTTGTCAACCTGTTGGGTTTTCCGCCATGAAACTCGCTTTCTTTTCTAGGAACAAAGAAAAACCAGTGCACTGAATCCCCGCGACATAAGTCTCCCGACAGCTCTGAATCAAAACAAGTTATAAAATTACAAATCCCATGTAAGAAATGTTAACAAGGTTATCTTTATACTTGTTGTACTTGGGTTTGCTTGACAGTAGCTAAATATACACTGACAAGCTGATTATAACGAGAAATGAAATAACAGTTGCACTTGTTTTTTTTTTTTCTTTTTTGCGTGAATTGCACTGCGGACACTTGATCATCTGAAATGACTTCGATGGTAGCACACTACCACCTTAAACCATCAAGAAAGTACCAAGCTAGTTAAGCTTATTTAAAGCATCAAGAAGAGCAAAGAAATTTAAAGAGCGAAAATGTAAGAAATAATATGCAGAGAAAAGTAAAAAGTTTTTACGTGGAAGATCCCATGGATTGTAGTCGTAGATATCGAGGATGGGTATTACACGGTCGATATCTCGGTTGAGGGGATCTTTGTCTCCGTCAAGCCTGTGTCGCAGATAAAAGGAGACTAACTCTTCCTCTGTTGGGAAGAAGCGAAACCCAGGTGCCAAATCCTCCATATCTTTCTGTTGCGGAGACAGACAGAGATAAATTGAGAATATGTGATAGTGGAAGAATTTAAATACTTAAAATTCTTAATTTGGGATTTAGAAGTATGTAAAATTGATATGTGTATGCACTAGGATCATTAATGACTATATATAAGGAAATTAAGACTTTGTGCAGTGACTGATGGTCGAGGAAAAGAGGAAAAGAAAGAAAAATAAGTTACTGGTAGTTTGATTTGGAAAGTTAACGCGCTATAGAAGCACTCTAGCTACAGTTACAGCCACTAAGAAAGAAGAGGGATCTGCATTATTTAATGCAGTATTTGACGAGTTTTTAGCATAAATTATTCCAGTTTTTTTTTTTTTTTACAAATCGGAACAACAGGAGGCTGAATTTCAGTAGATCATGACAGTAAGGCCACTCTGTCACTTACAATACTCCGTCGCGTATTTTTTTTAGGCCGACATATAAAATTGTCCTTCCATCTGTCTCCTGGCATTGATTAACTTTCTATTTTAGAATCTAAATTAGTATTGTAGATAATCATGGCAAATGAAAGACAGGAAACTGTATATATACTCAGCATCGTTATGTATACCTTTTGCTTTTTAATTAGGCAATTAACGTACAACCTTTATTTAAAGGGTAAAATATAACACGAATAAAATAACAAGATGGTTCCCTTTACAACATAGAAGAAGAAAATATGGATGTCTAGGGGAGATTAGATCTTCTGTCCAGTTTTATGGTGTCTTATTGTACCCAGTGAATCTCAGCCATTTATTTATGTGAGTTCCACGTGGGTCTCGCATAAATAAATGCGGGTCTCGCTGAAATAAATGGCTGAGATTCACTAGACATAATAAGACACCATAAAATTGGACAGAGAATCTTGTCTCTGTTTAGGGTAGGAGATGGACGCCACATCAAGAGTAAATATACCAATATAAAATTGAAGTAAAAAGTAAAAAAGGGCACACAATATTTAACGTCAAAAATTCTTAATAAATATGTAGAAAAATTATAGGCAAAAATAGAAAACTTTTCACTATAGAAAACATATATTAGAAGAGGAAGATCTTACAATTTACGTTAAGAACTAATACACAAGATTATGGGGAAGAGAATTTGGAATGTTTAAAACGTTAAGCATACGTCTATTTATATAACTTCAAATGAAAGTTATATTCTCACAAGGGGAGAAATCTTTGATAAATAAAAATTGTCTTTTTTGTTTTATAGTTAGATTAAGAACATTTTAAATTATTAACCTTTCATATTCGGCAGTCAAAACATGTGATAATGTAAGTCAAGGTTGCTAAAATGGAATTAAAATCTTTATCTTACGCGTCTCAACTTTATGTTTACATATACACCGTCAAATTTCACATAACTTGCGAAATTCAAATAGCTTAGCACACTACTTTAGCAAGTTCGATTGTGAAACTCAGACATGTAGCATTGTGCGGACATTTTGATTGTTTAAGTTATATAAAACTAAATTGGCTTGATAAAATAATTAGAAAGAATATACCTAAGGATTAACTATTGAAACAATTTAGCAATATGTGAGTATCTTTTAAAAATAACTATTAATCCTAAAGTTATTTATGAATAGGAGTTCAAGTATTTTAATTATCCATTCCCAAAATGTTTTGCATATATACAATAAAATATGTTATTACTAAAAATAAATATATATATTGAATCGGCATATAATTGACAAATATTTATTATTATTTACGTGCAACAGATATTTATTTTGAATATATACAAATGTTTTCCGTTTGTACAATAAAACTATATTATTAAAAAATATTACTAATTAATCAAAATATGTTTTGCTATTATTTGCATATACAGTACCCACAAATATTTTATTGATAAATAATTTGTAAATTAGTCATTTTAAAAATTATTTTAAAAACATGTTGTAGTTACTAAATAGTTACAGCGATATTATGCTGTGGAAATCTCTTTAACAAATGTAAATTAAGCTTTAACTTCTACTTAGATTACCACATAAGTTGGCTGTATTTCATCTCAGCAGTATATATATGCGATATTTAAATAATTATATTATATAAATAAAGGATAATAGTTTTAAAACTCTGATAATAATTAAGTAATCATTACATTATATAACTTTACCGTTAAATTAACTTCATTCCATGTTAAGTTGTCAACATACACCTGACATTTAAATAATTATATTATCTAAAAGAAGAAAAATAGTTAAAAACTGGCTTTCAACCCTATCTCTTCCATTTTTGTGGCCGTATGCGGAAGAGCGGTCTTGAAATGGTTTTTTTTTCTTCTCAGTTACTGTCATGTTTTGGAGTACATTCTTTTAGCCACCCGTTTAAGGTTTGTTGCCAAAGTTACATTGAAGTTTGACTATCTATTCACAACATCGTTAAAACTGTCTTGGTGTCGTATACATATGTAACTTTTTGTTCCACACTATTGCTAGGCTGCCTAGACTGATCTATGTATCACGGTAATTAGAGTGAAATCACTTCCGCAACTTTTTCTGCCACTACTAACGCAGAAATCTAAAGATACAGTCTCTCGAGAATTTCACATCAAACAAATATGAGAATATTTAATAATTTATAATAATATGTGATGTGGATGAGCTTGCATTATTGAAGTTTTGTCCCTTTTGATCGCCTAAGTTGTCTACCTCCTATCTTCATTCTTTGGGAGATCTTGGGAGTCAAACCTGAGACCTCAGAATTTTATTGGGTGTAAGAAGTGATTAGAGGTGTGAGTTAAGCACCCAACAAAACCCTAAGGTCACATGTTCGAGCGACGAAATCCGCGTAGACAACTTAGAATCAAACGGGACAAAACTCAATGGTGCGAGCCCACCCAAACCAATATGTAAATCTTTTTTTTGAGCTAACTTTCAGGGTAAGTTAGGTCTTTTAACATGGTATTAGAGTTAGTGTGTCTTGATAGTTTGAGACGGTACTCGATTCTATCCCTTTGCTCAATATATTCATCAGATGTTCAACCCTATTATGAATTGAGGGGGTGTGTCAAGAATCTTACATAAGGCAAATATAAAAGTATTCAACAATTTATAATAATGTACAAACCTTCCCTCTTGAACTAGTTTTTAGAAATGAATTAGGTCTTTTAACATAATGATTCTCGTGCAACGATTTGAGGGATTTTTGGAAATTTTGAGGATACATTTAGTCTAGAATAAACCAGCCAACATTTTGAAGCAATTTGTGATATATCAATGATTTCATATAAAAATTAGTTATTGTCCTCAAAAGAGAGTTATGAATTTTTAAAAATTAAGATAAATAAAATAAATTACTAATTTCAAAAGACATTAGGATTCATATCATTCTGCTACTTCAAAATCGTCCAATGCTTTCCTGGGGAGTTTCAAATCCAGTGAAGAGAAGGTGGATATTTGGGCAATTTTTCTTAATTCCCTAATTTATCCTATTTTAATCATTTTATTTTTAAATATTATAATATGATTATTTAATTATCACGTATATATTAGCGTAAAATGAGATCGACTCATGCAATAATTTATGTCGACAAAGTTAATGTAGAAGTTTGAATATTTGATTAATTTTTTAATAATTTTGATTAGTATATTATGATTTTTATATTATAAAGAGATAACCAATCTTAATTTTTTGAGATTTTTTTAACTCAATGCCAAGATTTTAAAATTTTCAATTGAGTAATTAATCTTTTAAACCTTAACAATTTAATCCAAAATGTTAGTTTTTGTTGATGTATCTAATAGATAAGTATTCACGTAACATTTAGTATACACATCAAGATCGCAATGGGTAAATCCATGAGTCGACCCTGTCAAATTTTTTAAAATATTTTTTTTTAAAATTAATCGTGTAAAATAATTTTTTTTAATTGAGTCTAGATCTGAGCTGCTCAGGTTTATACAATCCAATGTTGTGAATACCGTACCGGGCTCGGTATCGGATTGAGCTCTAGAACGGAGCTGTACCAGTACCGGATACCACTTCAGAGAATTTTTAAAAATTATGAAATAGTCCCTAAAATTTTTAAAAATTGCAAAATAGTCCATATTAGTAT
>JAOTIZ010000004.1:26922213-26934682 GCA_027123425.1 Erythroxylum panamense
TCAAATAGTCAAATTCAATCTCATTCATCAATAATTCAACAATTCAATATTAATAGTTTAATACCGTAAATCACTAAATCTACTAAATCACAATCACCATTCCAAATTCAATTTCCAATCGGACCAATCACCAATCCACTTCCAAAATGCAAAATGCCAAAATTCAATTTCAATTTCAGTTCAACTTCAACAATAACAAATGATAAAAATTAAAACTTCACTTCAACCAAAATCATCTTCAACATTCACACGTTCCCATTTCTCATTCTCAGCCGAAATCAACCTCTGGGATTTTCGGATTTTCTCTAAATCCAACACAACAACACTAATTTTTAACCCCAAATCTACCATCATCCAACAACCAACACAATCACAGAAGCAATCAATTTGAAAATGCCATGAAAAATGAAACCAAAATAAAAAACATACACCCCAAAACAATCGGGTCTTCGGTGATCCGGGTCGACGTCGGGTCATGTGGTCTGTCCGTCTGAGGCTCTGACCTGCAGTGCATCGTGTGGTGCGTCGAAGGCAGAGAGGCGACGAGGAGGACGGAGGAGAAGGCGGCGAGGAGCGGGCTGAGAGCCTGAGACTGAACCGTCGAAGCCGAAGGGAGAAAGCAAACAAACCACCGGTCGAAGACTCGAAGGAGGAGGACTAGAGAACTGGAGGAGACATCGACGGCGAGGAGGAGAAAGCAAACAATCCACCAGTCGAAGACTCGAAGGAGGAGGACTGGAGAACTGGAGGAGATATTGATGGCGAGGAGACGGTGAGACACCGAGAGAGAGATCGGAGAAGAGAGGAGGTGTGCGGCATGCATCAAAGAGTGAGAGACTGAAGAAGAATCCAGAAGGGTGGGTAGTTTAGGTTAAAAACTTCCGGAAATTGCAAGTTAGTCCTTGCAATTTTCGGAATTTTCAGTATTGGCCAGAATTGATGGTTTCGGCTGGTACCGTCCAGTAAATGTCGGTATCGACCGATATTCAAGCCCGGTACCGACGTTCACTGATTTCGTACCATTTTTTGGCTAATACGGTACCTTCCGGCTCGTACGGTACGAAATCCATTTCTTTGATACAATCAGAGACCTAACTCTTTTAAGGAAAAAAAATCTTAGATAATTTTAATTATGTTATTCTTGGTATGCATCGTCTCTAGGTAGCCGGATTTCTTTTTGTCCGTATCCTGGGTGTACACACTAACACATTTCTAGTTAGCCGGATCTCTTTTTGTCTGTATCGTCGGTGTGACTAACACAAGGGGGGATAAAATCATACATGCAAAGTCATCTTCTGTTTTATTTTATTTTATTTTATTTAGGTCAAAGTTGATAGCCGCACTTGTTAAGAAACCAATTGAACTGTGGGAAACATGCCGTCAAGTTAGAAACAAGAAAGAAACTGCACATGTTTCTCCTGTCCTATATGGGAAGATAAAGTATCATTAAATACCCTACTTTCGGTTTTAAAGTAACATTATTTTTTTAAAAGCAGTGTTCAAACATGAATCCTCTCTAGGATAAGTTGATTTCTTTTACTCTATGGAAAATCGTATCTAAGTAATTATCCCAACTTGGACCTACGCAAGTGAGACACCTGGTAGTTTCTTATATTCCAGCACTATTAATTAATCAAGGTCAAAATTAAATATCTGCATATAGTACTTCTGATTCCATGTATCCCAGTTCCGAAAGAAGATAATGCAATAAATATAACCTAAAATCTAGATCAAGAAACCTTTAAATTTGGAAACATTGACTTATTTATATAATAAATTCATTGATTTAATTTAATCATTAAAACATCACTAAAAATGTTCTGTATGTTATCTTTTATTTTATTTCTCTTTAAATTTTACATACACTATGATTATTTTTTATGGTCATAAATAAATAAATTATTTTTAAAATAATTTAAACTAAAATTATTAATTATATCTCAAATATAAATGAAATTTATTTATCTTTCTTTCCGTATTTTTATTTCTTATATGTTTAAAAGCTTAAGAACTGATATGTTTTTATCTCCTTCTTTTCTCCAGTTTAATATTTCTAATTTTTACATATTAGAATGGGAGAATATCTGTACATAAGCATAAAATGAAGCCAACCAAATAAAATCATTAGGTTGTATTTATTAAAACGTACAATGTAGTGCAAGGTATAATACATTAAATTGTTATTGTACGTGTGTGTGTGTGTGTGTGTTTTTTTTTAATGCATAATTGAAAATATGAAATTCTCTTTACCTCATACTTAAACTCATACTTTTTAGTTTTTACCCGGGGGGCCGTATAATCTTATTTACATGACTTGTCTTATATAAATTATTCTTAAATTATATCTCTTATTCCATTCCACCCTTAATTAATTATATTCCATTCCATTATTTCAGCTCTCAAATTATTTATTTACCATCAATATAGATTTTAGGGTCTCTAATAGTGACGACGTTATTAAATGAGTAAATTGCAACATCAATTAGAATTAAGAGTTAAAGAGTACTTCTATATACAAGAATATTTTTATAATTAAATGTCTTAGTGTTTTTAACAACCATATAATGTTCGTATATATGAATAAGTCTTCTTTTAAAATTGAAATTAATATAATATCAGGGTTAGTCTAATTCTATGTTATATATTTTCCACATACATTCAATCTTGTGGACACCCACTGACATTCATCCTTGTAAACTTTTGTTTTGGTTGAAAAATAATGAATTCATTGAGAGTTATGAAAGACATTAAAAGAGGGATTACAAGACAGTGCCCAACCGTTTGAAATTATACAACAAAAATAACAAAATCAAATTGTTATTAAGGGAAAGCTAAAAACGTGATAAAATTAAAGGTTACATCTTCTTTTAGTAGAAAGACTTAATTTTTTGACGAGCTTTTAGAATTTTTCTAATCCGGTATTGAATTTTTTGTGTTAAAGCATGGCTTTCAGTTTTCTTTCAATTTTTGTGTTAAAGCATACTTTTCAGTTTTCTTTCCGTGGAAAAACTTGCATATGAGTTGTCCATTTATGAGCAAGAATAATAGGGTATATTATGTAAATTGCCACTTCAAGAGTATTTTATATACAAGAGAGTTTCCAAACATTTAATGCTTTAGTTAAATACATGATATTCCTCTTATATATGAATTACTCTTTTTCTAAATATGTGATTATGAAAATTTAATATAAATAAAGTTCAAATAATTTCTTTAAAAATTAGCAAAGATTTCGACAAAATAATGATTATAAAAATTTGATATACATAAAGTTCAAATATATTTTTTTTCTCAAAATCAATGAAAATTTCAACAAATTGCTATCTTTAACTAGCTAAAAGAAATAAGGATAATGAAAAATTATGAGTAAAGTTCAAAATCAATGAAGACTTCAACAAACTCCTTTATCATTGACTAACCAAAAAGATTAATGAGGAATTTATCACAAGACTGTAGACTTTTCCATTGTCAATTAGGCATGATAACGGAGGCAGCTATTACAAATTCTTAGGAGGCAGAAGAGAGGTTAAGAAAGGCATGATAACGGAGGTAGCTATCATGAGTACTAATTCTTAGGAGGCAGAAGAGAGGTTAAGAAAAACTCTCTCTGGTTGTTTTCATCCATTCTACGTTTACAGAAGGTGTTGATGATATAAATAATGGGAGTTCGATATATTAAGAAGAAGTATTCATCGAAGGATTATTTTAGATACGGGTAATTGTTTGAGTCCATTGACCAGCATTTCTGATATATTTCTCGCTTCTGCACTATTAAATTTATTACACACTTAAGATGCCATTTTTATCTTGTACTTTATATAGCCATTCATGAATAAGTCTAGGTCGTAATTCCAGTGTGTCAACTTTTCAATGATTGTTCATAGTCTTCTAAAACCTCCCATTCCAAGTCCTTGCTCCGAAGTTCGGGTACTGACTGAACGATCATTCACTTCCGAGCATTACAAAAATGAATGGAAACTAAAACCCGTAAACCACTTCACAGTACTCACCCAGATAGAATGAACATTCATGTTCCCGTAAACCAACATACTAAATAGTTAAGGGCATATATATATATATTACATGTCAATTAAAATGAATTTATTGATGAAATGCCATAATTTAACTGAATACTAGAGAATTACACTAATTAGAATAATGAAACTCAATTAGAAAAATGATTCGTCCACCTAATTTTATTAATAATACTTTTGACCGTCATATTATTATAATTAATAATACTCAAATGATTACCTTGAATAATGAAACAGAACTTGACCGAAATGCGGGTCCACAAACCTTTTAAAACAACCATCTTCAAGTATCAATCCTTGAAGTCACCTTGGAATTAAAAAGGGAAGTGTATTATATGTATGAAGTCTCAAATCATGAAGGAAGTAAAGCGAGTCTTGGTGGTCTTTTTTTTTTTTTAATGTTACATTACATCCAATTAGCTGTCAAAATCTTGAGCACCGGTGTGCGGACTGACTCGTGACCCATGTTTTTTATTTGAACCTAAAGTTTATCTTTTTCGACATAACATCCTTTGGGTGTACCACTTTCTTTCTGGGGGTAACCTCCCCCAACTTATTTTGTAATTTATTTTCTATCTTGTGCTTTCCCGTGTATAAAATAAAAAAAAATATTGAGCACCGTTCACATTCCTAGGTTACCGCCTCTATTGAAAATGGGCTACGATCCTAAAATGACTCGAGAAAGATTGGTAAAATCCGAACAGCGTTTGATTTCTATTATTACATCTCCTTGAAATGTTAAAAGTATATCATTTGGTCTCCTTACGTGTGAGTTACTCAAGGTTGACTTAATAAATTAATCCGGAACAACGGTGCTCGTAAACAAGTAATAAACACTGTTTTAACATGAATGGAACCCTCACGTCATTGCACTTAATATCATGATTAACCGCGTAAGAGAGATTGCCCCTTGTTCCTTGGAATCGCTATAGATATTATCCTTTTGAATGATAAAAGATGTATTATATATTAAAATCCAAAAAAGAAAGATTTTGACTTTTCCTACTAGTGAATAACAGATTAGTAAAGAAATAAAACATAAAAATTAATCTGAAACCTACTTTATAACTAAACCTGAAAAAAAAGAGATGAATCTTCTAACAATTTTAGTTTTATTGATGGACTGATCTCATGAACAAATATAATTAAAACATTGCTAGAGAGAAATTAATATCATATTTACTAGAAAAGATTGATAAAATAACTTAATTATTGATACTTTATTTTTCAAATTAAGAAGTCTTAAGCTTAAAGTTTAGTTAAGGGTGACCTTGAGAAACATTGTAAAGCAATAATAGAATAGAAATAAACAAACAATAAGATCATAAGAAGATTTTTGATGATGTTCGACTAATTTTTTGTGATTACATCTTCAAGAGTAAAAAAAAAAGTTAATTCACTATTAGATTTTTTTTAATGAATGTTACATATTTCATATATATAGATTAAATTTAAACAAATATAGTTCATTGCAAATTTTAATTAGTGCAATTTTATATAACTTGCCTCTTATCAAACTAAACCTAATTTAAATATAATTTTAATAAGTCTTAAAATTCTTCTGAGGATATCTATTGTGGACATGCCTTAAGATACACTTGTGTTCTAAGTTGTGTATCTCACTGTTTTTTTTTAAACATAGACACAGGCTTTAATACGTTAATGTCTTAAATAGTGGATCTCTCTATTTCTTTGTGTCTTGGACATGGGCTCCAATATGTTGAAGTTGTCAAAGAAGACTGATTCAAAGTTGTAAAATCTATAGGATTAAATAACATTAAACTATTAGCTTTTTTTTAGCTAAGCCGACGTTGACATTATCATGCAAATTTAAGTCTTAGAGTTTAGCTAGGCAGTTATAGTTTTTTTTAATACAAGTTGTAAGCCTATATATATTTAGGCCATTCTAAAGTTAAATCAATCAAATTCTCACGCAACTTGAGCTTTCTTGATATGTTAAAACTATTATTTTAGTATCAGAGCCAGGTTATTAACCTAGGCTTCTAAGTCACTTCAATAACAAGATGGCATCAAGCAGCAGCTCAGCAGTAAACGTCTCACAACCTCAAATTCCCATTTTCAAAGGTGATTCGTATGAGTACTCTGGAGCATCAAGATGAAAACCCTCTTTATCTCAAGATCTATGGAATCTTGTTGAAAGTGGAATTTCATAAACAGACACAGAAGAGACATCAAACAAGGAAACTCTGAAGAAAGTCTTAAAAGCCTTGCTCTTCATTCAACAAACAGTTGATGAAATGATCTTCTCAAGGATTGTAGCAACTTCTACAGCAAAGGAAGCTTGGAACATCCCCAAAACTGAATATCAAGGCATTGGTAAGGTAATCACGGTGAAACTATAATTTCTTAGAAGAGATTTTGAGACAACAACTATGAAAACTAATGAGTATGTGCAAAAATACCTAGATAGAGTTCCATCGATTGTTAGTCAAATGAAATCCTATGGTGATAAAGTGACAGATGAAACTATTGTCGCAAAGATTTTGAGAAGCTTGATTTCCAAGTTTGACCATGTAGTGTAGCCATAGAGGAATCCAAAGACCTCTCTACCTTCTCTATTGATGAACTTATAGGGTCTCTTTAAGTACATGAGACTAGGATCAACAGAAATGTAGTAAAAGAAGAAGAGCAGGCCTTCTAAGCACAAGGTTGTTCACAATATCGAGGTTGAGGTAGAGGTGGATTTCGAGGAAGAGGGCATGAAAGAATAAGCACAATTCAATGCACTCATTGTAAGAAATTTGGGCACAAAGAAGCTGATTATTGGGCCAAGGACAAATAAGCACAATATGTAAAGGAAGAGGAAGAAGACTATTCGTTTATGATGTATGTAAGTCCCCAGATCACGTCCCAAGAAAAATGGTACATTAATAGTGCCTGTTGAAATCATTTGATAGGAGATAAGGAGAAGTTCAAGGAACTAGATGAGACACAAAAATCTCGAGTTCGACTGGGAGATGATAAGTAAGTGGAGATTGAAGGAAAATGTACTATTGTTGTCAAAATAAATGGAAAAGAGAAGATGATCCAAAATGTGCATTATGCACCAAGTTTGGCACATAACTTGCTAAGCGTAGGACAACTTGTTGACTTAGGTTATTCTATTTTATTTGAAAAGAATACATGTGTTATTAAGAAAAAGATAAGAGAAATTTTACTGCAAGCAACTATGACCGAGAACAAGATATTTCGTATAAAATTCCACAACAAAGAAGTTTATGGGATGATGAGCAGTGGAAAAGACGATAATAATCTATGGCATCAATGCTATGGCCACCTATATATTAAAGGACTACAACTGTAACATCTCGTCACTGATGGGATGAGTACAGTGAGTGTGCATTCATATTTGGCATGTTCATGCATCATTTAGTTATGTATAATTTGGTAATTGGGCAATTATTGGACTGGCATACGTACGTATATACATGTATGACATATTCCCGGCTTGAATTGGATAGATTGGTAATTTGGAGATAATTAGGTCAATTGAGTGTGAGAATTTAAATGGAGTGAGAATTGAGAATTTGGAGTTTGAAATATAGAATTGGAGTGTATGATTGTGAGTTTTCCATTTTTGAGGAATTATAGGAATTTTTCCATATTTTTCGGAGTAATAAGTCTGGACCGGAAAATTGACCTAATGATTGATTAATTGAATTTTCGGTTCCGAAATTTATTATCCAATGGCATAGAAAGATTAGAAATTTGATTTGAGGAATTAGGGTTTTGAGCTATTGGAATTTGGGAGAAATTAGAATCAGAAATTGAATTGAGGTTGTTCGGTTTGGTCTTGTGGCAATTTCATTTGCCAAACAAGCCCTAAACCATTTGTATAAAACCCTAACCCTTTGAAAATTTGCTCCCACGATACTCTTTGGTTTTGAGAGAAGAAATTTGCCTTCCTTCATCGTGGATCTTCCCTTGGATTTGCTTCTTGATTTCTTCCTACCATTTGCTCCTTCTTTTATCTTTGATCTCCCTCTTTTAGCTTGTGTGGAGAAGATGATGATGTGTTTGGCTTGTGGAGAAACCGTGGGTGTGTGAGAGGTTGGGAGTTGGTGATCGTTGAAGTTTTTGAAGGCTTTAACAAGTAAGTTTGCTTCCTTCTTGCCCTAGATAGCTTGATTTGTTGATTTATAGAGTTATATAGATGATTAGTTTGAATATTTGAGGAATTGGAATGATAGGGTTTCCGATGATTGTTTTTGCTTGATTTAATGTTGATAATTTAGGGAAATTGGTTATTTGATGAAATAGAGTTTAGGAATTAGTTGTTTGATATATATTGAGTTGTTTGGGAGTTGTTTGAAAGAGGAAAAATCGGATTGGAAGTGTTTAGCAGTCGAAAATCTGGAAAAATCTGAGTTTTTGGGCGTTGCTGGGTTTGCATGCCGCGACGTGCGCGAAGAACACGCCGCGGCTAGCAAGTCAGCTTCTGAGCGCTGCGACGAGCAATTAACACACGTCGTGACGAGCAGATTAGTCCCGCACGCCGCGACGAGCGCGGAACGCGCACCGCGGCGAGCGAGGATGGGTTTCGTTGTGTCGAGCGCAAGGCGCACGCCGCGACGAAGAAGAGGAGGCTCGCCACGGCGAGCGATCACACGCCGCGGCGAGGGCGCCCAATTTCTGAAAATGTGATCTTTTAATTTGGGATTTTTGGAGTTAGCTGATTCAATTGGTTCCCGATTTATTTCAATTTGGAGATTATGAATTCGGGTTTTAGAATTGAGATTGGGAAAATTTCGGATTTGTGCCGGGAATGTCATAAACATGTATGGTACGCAATTAATTCGCTTCATGTGCATAATTGACATCGGAAATTGGACAATTAGTAACATTTGTGTGTTTTGATTGTATAGAGGTTCCAGTGGAGCGTCGATCCTCCGACGTAGCTGAGACTTCCCGACATTAGCTCAGAAGTTACAGGTGAGTAACCTAGTTGGTTCCTCAATCTTTGTGTGTTAAATTACGTACTTATGCCATGCGGATGAAATGGAGGGTTATGTGCTTGATTGTGATTTGGGTTCGGACCGTAGGTGTCCGAAGTATTTGGAATTTGTTATTGAAGTGTATACGTGTGAAATTAAATGTGAATTGGGCATGAGTTAAATTGAAATTGGAACATGTGCATCTCATGCATAAAAGTATGATAAGATAAAAACAGTTGTGACCGGAGCAGCCAATGTATATCAGAGCTTTAAGCTCAACGCTACAGGGCCTCGAGCCCAACCTATTTCAGAGCCATCGGCTCACCGTATCAGGGCATATCACGCCCAACGTATTCAGAGCCGCAGGCTCAACGCATTGTGCCCGTCACTGGGACAGTTTCAGGCGCACGGTCACAACAACCTAAGAAAATGAAAGTGTCACATACGCATTGCATATGTAAATGATTGACTGCCAAATGTGTGAAAGGCAAAACGCCTTATATTTGAAAAATGCATGTGATGATTCTGAATATGATATTGTGTGATTATCTGTATATTATCTGTGTATGCATGAGTTGGGTGGACCATTGATGATGGTTTCTCGCTGAGTTCGCAAACTCACCCAACATTGCAATATTTTTCAGGACAGCGTTAGTAGACTCCTAGCTCCGGAGTGAGAGAGTTTTCTCTGCCTTGTAGATCATGTCGGCAAGAGAAGCTATGGCGCAGAGGTGGGTCAGCTGGGATCTTTTTGAGATGATCTAGTTAGGAGATATCAGTTTCTTTGTGTATTGTATAGATAATGCTTTTGGACAGACTTGTATAATTATGAATTTGAGAAATGAAATGAAAAGTATATTTGGTCTTAATTTGTAGTGATGTTTACATTGATGCCATGTGGATTTTAGTTGGTTGGCTCGGTAGTGCACCTTTATCGTGGGTTACGTGTCGGAGCGACCTGCGAGCGTCCCGATGTGTACCCTATGGTAAGGGGGCGCTACATACAAACTCAAGATCAGTTTATTCTGCCCCTTGATCTCCTATAGCATATGACCTCTAATAAACAAGAATTGTTACCACTTTATGAGTCTCTCACTAGTTTTCATATTTAAATGCCTATATATGTCCCTAAGGATGCCATATAGAAGGGGAATGAATGTTTTTTTTTCATTTTTCATCTATGAATTTTTAATGAACTCACCTTATTTGTCGACTCTATACGATCTAATATTTCTATCAAGCATAAGTTCTACTAAAAGGTTTTGTATCTAAATAGATACTATGTTTACATATGAATCCCTCCATCGTTCAATTCCATTTAGGATTAGGAATAGGCATAATCGGACCTATTTTTTTACATATATATCTCCTTATTTGAGACCCTATTCTATTCACCTCTTTAGGCTTCTATTGAATTAAGAAATGGGTTTGATTGTCCATTTTTTGATATAATTTTGATATAATAATATATATATAAGGTATCTTCTAGATAATTCAAATCGAAGCAATTGGATGGCTTACTCGGGCCTGGAATTCGCAGATAACCAATGAGGGACAGTTATAATAAGGTTTACAAGTCGTTTTCAGATGTAATTGAAGGAAAAGAGGGAAGATTTCAAGAGACTATGCTTGGCAAATGGGTTGATTATTCGGGGCGGTCAGTCATTGTCTCTGGGTTCGAGTGGCATTTCACCCCTATCCACAACTCATCCGCTGATTCTTCAACATCAGTCGGTTCGGACCTCCACTTAGTTTCACCGAAGCTTCATCCTGGTCATGGATAGATCACCTAGGTTTGGGTCCATAAGCAGTGACAATTGCCCTATAAAGACTCACTTTTGCTACGACTTTGGTAGGTTTCCTTAACCAAGCCATTGCCTATGAGTCGCTAGCTCATTCTTCAACAAGCACACGGTCAGAGCCCCGACCTCCTCCCACTACTTGGGAGCTTAAAGTTCTGATACTAGAACTTGTAACATACCACTCTCATATTACATATTCCTAATCATATCCACGGATAATCGAGAATATACTTAACGAAAATGGTTCATTAAAACATTCACATTAATATAATGTGAAGCATCAATATAACTTAAGCATTCCAAATATTTCCTTTACAATCCTAATAATTCATATATTTCATTAACATTCCAAATTCAAGTAAACCATACACAACAGTTTTGAACTCAATCCCAGTATATCATATAGTACAAAAATTACATACTAGAGATAATGTATGTCATAACATGGATTGCTATACAAAAGACATCTATCTAGACTTTGCAGATATCGACTGAGACTTTTGAGCCATTTTTATCCCTTAAATAATCATACTAGAATTCTATTAGATTGCTTTAGAAGCTAGATCTCCGTTGAGCCTGAAAATCATTGTTGCAATTTTGATGAGTTTGCAAACTTAGTGAGTCAACCATCATCGATGTGCTCACTTAAGTCAGAATATAAAGACAAGTATATAACCCAATTCACCAAGTATAACACATTATCTAGCATTGAATATCACGTCACATTATATCATATGCCAACAAGTATAATATGTATTCAATTATTTCATATCACTATTTCAAAGCAATCCAATAAATCATCTCAATCATTCATATAATACATGTAAAGATGTATATACAAACGCACATATGACTCCATTATTATTTTGCTTTGTTGTGATCGAGCGCCTATCAACCTAATTTACTGTTCTGTATTCGTTGTGAACATCGGGCTCATTGTTATCTGAGCCTGTGGCTCTTTGTGCACAATCCTAAACTTTAAGCTCTTTTCCACACATTAGCTACTCCAGTCACAACTCCTTTTTTTAATCATGCATTTCAATGTAAAGAGATGCATCAATTCATGTATTATGCTTTCAATACTTTTGATACAATGTTCTCACATCATATATCAAATTCTTCGGTTCTAAGTCCGGCATTCACCATTCAATTGTTCATACATTCCACATATCACATACATTTTAACAGAAGCACATATAATTGAGTTTACACATCTAGGTTAACTCACCGTATGCTCCAAAAAAGTTATTACCTTTATGATCCGACAATGTCTGGTACTTGATATAGTACATACACAATTTACACATCACTAAGTTGTTCAATCATACGAATATACAATCATGCGCATGTATATAGGTCAAGTTCAATGTATGCTCAATTGACCTTTCTAGGTATATATTCTTATTCACAAGTCTTGACCATTCAATTATTATAGCTTGTATAGTACCACTTTGCATTCAAGTTTATACCTTAAGTAAGTTTGATTACTCTAAATTCATCAATCATACATTTATCAACCTTTTCTAGCAATATACATTCACACAATTTCCCAATTCTCATTCATTCATACCTAGTACACCTTACTCATATCCTTTGGATCGTATTTGCATTCATAAGAACACCTTTATTCCTTTAACAACTCAAAATTTTTAGATTTAAATACATTGATATCAAGACA
>JAOTIZ010000004.1:26940258-26959231 GCA_027123425.1 Erythroxylum panamense
TTTGCAAACTCAATGAGGTAACCATCATCGATGGTCCACTCAATCCATGTAACAACATCTATTCACAAATCAAATATTCACATTGTTACATATCTGGTCACATTTCACAATTCGCATAAATCTAACTTTAATTCATAATGTATTATCACAAAATTTCACATTCGCACATTTACAGAAATTCACATTCATATAATTCATATTGATACTTGCATATGAAACTCACTTCCCATTTATTATTATTTTGCTATGACCAAGTGCCTAAACTGTCCCTTTGTAGGGCTCATTAATATCTGTCCCTATTCTATTGATGGATATAGGGCTCATTATATGTTGAGCCTGAGGCTCTGAATCACTTATAAGCTCGAAGCTCATTTTCACACGTTGAGCTGAAAGCTCTGATCGGTGGCGACTCTGGTCAACAGCCATTACATTGCATGCAACACTCAGGCATATCACAATTATTTCCCAATCTCACATTTAGTCGTACTCATGATTGTTGTCACATCAGTATAAGGCATTTTTCCTTTCATTCGATAAAATAAATCAAATCAAATGCAGTATGTAACACCTTTCCAATTTAATTCGGTGTTGTGACCGGGCGCCTGAACTGTCCCTATAAGGGCACATTAATCGTTGAGCCAGACGCTCTGAAACTGTCCCACTAAGGGCACATTAATCGTTGAGCCAGAGGCTCTGAAACTGTCCCACTAAGGGCGCATTAAACGTTGAGCCTGAGGCTCTGAAACTATCCCACTAAGGGCACATTAATCGTTGAGCCAGAGGCTCTGAATCACTGTAGGGCTCGAGGCCCAAATGTAAACGTTGAGCTTATAGCTCTCGGTGGCTGCTCCAGTCACAACTGTCATTAACTGATCATGCATTCATGCATGGAATGCGTATGTCGCAATAGAGCAATGTCAGATCTCATTCATTTCAAAATTATCACGTTTGAGCAAATAGTTCATAAGTAATCACATTAGCATCACTATCACATTAATCACATTTGCATCACTATCCCATTAATCACATTTAAAACACGAAGATTCCAGATTTTCAGACAAATAGGACTTCTATGTCATGTCACTCCAATACACTGGACCTTCTGTCCGGAATCCACAATCAAACACTATCCCCACCATTATTCTCCACAGAATCATAATCAAAACATTATAAGCAAAAGATAATTGAGAAACCATCTAGGTTACTCACATAGTTTTCGGGCTAACGCCTGGACGTCTCGGCAACGTCGGTGGGCTGACGTTCCAAATGCGTCTCTATCACAAGTCAAACACTCGTATTTTACACATTGTCCAATCAGAAATATTTTATAATGCACATGTAATAATTTACAAATATGTACTATGCACTTTCGTGACATTCTCGACACTATCCCAAAAAAAATTCCCGTCACAGCATTTCCTCAATATCAGAAACTCAATAGGCACTAAAATCATTCAATTTTTTTCAGAAGAAACCAAAAGTTATTCTCCAAATAGATGCAGACTATCTTTATGTCGAAACCATATTTTACACTTAACCTCTATCCAAAATTGAGACCCCTTGTAAACTGAACTAAACTTCTTTTCTTCATAAAACTTATAGCCCCATGCCTCTAGTTTATAACCAATCCAAAAATTATCTCATGCGAACATCTACGTCAAAATTTATGGCTAAAAAAAACCAAAACATGTCCATGCAGAAAAATAGGTCCTCGCTGAGGCGGAAAGAAGCTCGCCGCGGCGAAGGTTGAGCTCGCCACGATGAGGGCACAAGTGTGCGCTGCGGCGTGCACACTCGCTTGCGTCGTGACGTGCACGCTTGCTTGCGTCGCGGCGTGCATGCTTGCGTGCGCCGCGGCGTGCGCATGAGCACATCGCCACGTGCGAACCCCAAAAGCCTCGCGATCCTGAATTTTCAACAATTTACCATCAAATTCTTCCCATCTTTTAAAACATAATTCATTTTAATACTAAAACGTCACTTATACTACCTTTTCCAACTCATTTCAAACCCAAATCGTACCCAAAATATCACAATTTAGCCATAATCGAAAACCCTAAAAACTCAACATAAAGGTAACCCATTCTTTAATTTTTTTACCCTCAAAACATGAATCATTCATCAAATCAAGAGGAAGAAGCTTAAACTTACTTGATTTGGCTTTATAATCTTCAAACTCTTCAAGATTTCCTCAAAAACCCAAGCCTTTCTCTTCTCTTCTTCTTCTTCGACGGCTTCCTCCTCCTTTCTCAAGAAAAATCCATATTTTCCTCTTTTTATACCGTTGAGAAGGGTGAAAAGTCCATTTTACCCCTTCCTTTAAACCTTAAGTCTTATAATCTTAAGTGTCATGCCCAATTTTTCCCTTATACAATTTCTTATAACTTCACTACTTCAATTCAGAAATTCAAACTCTTAGGGACTGAATCGAAATTCAATTCCTTCAGATTCACACACTTTCATTTTTTTTCTTTCATGCTTATCAATTCCCATTTCAATCAGTTCATTTACTTTGACTTTCATAAACCTCTCCAAAATGTCAATGACTCATGATAAATATTCCTAAATCATGTCTTTCATTTGTAGAGTCAATAGGACAATCATTTTCAATATCGAAAATCTCATCGGTACCCACATAGCAATTTTATGCAGAAAACACATAAATAACTCCAATTCAATTTTTCAAACCCATAATTTACATCTTTCACATAGATCACATTTACAGATATATAAACCGGGAAAAGTCACGAATGCATGTACAATCATGTGCATTTACAAAGATTACCTTTTATATCTATATAGAGGCCATTTATGCATAAATATGCCGAGATACATGAACACACTCACAGCCCGACCCAAATTGCTATTTTATCCTTCCCATTGGTGATGGGATGTTACATCTCACCTCGAAGCTTGTACTTCTGTTCTATTGCCATGGCCGTCGTACTTGCAACAGAAATGTTATGAACCTGAAATAGGCTCAACTCTGCACTAATAGAACTGTGTAGCCTCGCAGTATATTTTTGGAATGTCTGCGAGTCCATTAGTGAGATGCCGAGAGCCGTTGCTTGTCGTCGAAACTCGGTTGTGTAATCTTGGATGGATTGTTCTCGTCCTTGGCCTAGTTGGTGCCAACGATCCCACCTTCCTTCAAGGTACCCCATTGGGTATAACTCTTGCCAAAGCAACTTTTTGAACTTGCTCCAGGTAAGGTCTTCGGCTTCATCGCTTGCTACATGAGCTTTCCACCACGTCTTCGCATTGTCCGTCATCTTAAGAGGTGCAAACATGACCCTCTGGTCATCACCATATTGTTAAATAGTGAAGAAAGTTTCTAGGTGATCAATCCAGGAATCTAACTTCTCAGCATCGATAGACCCATCGAAGGATGGTATGTTGATCTTGGCTTCCACCTTGAAAGGCTCCTTATCGCTTCCTACATAATCATCAGCTTCTATGGATTCTTCATCGCCATCCCCTTCCATGTCAGCGATGCGTTCGAACTTGGATTTTAGCTTTGCCACCTTGGTCTTTGGAGTGGCTATCTTCTCGTGTTCATCATGAGAAGTGGCAGCTTGCTGTTTGATCCAATCTAGGACCGTGGCCATGTCCGAGGAGAGCTTAGTGACTTAGTCTGTCAAAGTGGGTTTAGTGGTGGATTTATCGCCTTCCATAGCTACGGACGTTTCTGGTGCAATAAGGGTTGAACGATGTACCCCTCGAAAGGTTGAGAGTTGAAAATCTTCTCCGTTAGTGCTATAACCAAAGCGGGTTTTTACCATCCACAGTCAAGAACGGTGCTCTGATACCTAACTTGATCCAATTTATGAAAAGAAACTCTAATGGTATGAGCTTTGACAATCCAGTCACCAAGGCATCACTGGTCTTTTTTTTTTCTTTTATTTTTCGATCCCCTTTTGCATACATGGGTTTTCTCTTTTGTTATCTCCCCCAAATAATCATCAACAATAAAATAAATAAATAGAATCTTCAGTTGTGAGACTTGTTGTCTCTAAGAAACATCTACCAGAATCCTTATGACTCGCTCCCCACCAACGTTCAGTTTTTTTTTCAAACATTACACCCACATTTTACTATTCACGTGCATGGGAGTTACTGTTCACGTGACTTGGTGTAGTAAAGATCCTCCTGGATCACTACTCTAGCATAAGATGGATCTATTTTCTTACGTTTAAATCAAAAAGCTTCAAATATTTAAAGATATTTAAAACACTGGCAGAAAAATAAAGCAATGAGAAATTGAAGGTTCTAATGATAGATAGAGCGGAAGAGTTCACCTCGAAAGAGTTCAATAATTTTTTTGAAGATGAAGGCATCAAGAGAGAACTTACAGCTCCCTATACCCCTAAACAAAATGGTATAGTTGAGCATAAGAACAGAACCATTGTGGAAATGAATAGATCCATGCTCAAGACAAAAGATCTAGAAGACAATTTTTGGGCTGAGGCAGTAGCAATAATAGTTTATATGTTAAATATATCTCCTACAATAGTAGTTTGGAATATGACTCCATATAAGGCTTGAAATGGATCAAAACCCTCTGTAAGTCATGTAAACTTTTTTGGATGTGTATGTTATACTCTGATAATTTTTGGGAGAAGCAAATTAGATAAAAAATCCAAGCGATACATTCTTGTTGGTTATTGCTTGAATTCAAAAGCATATAAACTATATGATCATGAAGGTAAGAAGATTGTCATGAGCTGAAATGTTCAGTTTAATGAACAATTGAGCTGGAAGGAAGCTACAAAAAAGCCAATACCCACCTTGGATCGAGTTGTGAATGAAGAACAAATCGAAGAAATTCAGGAAGAGCAGTTGCCTAGTCCTCAAATTAACTCTCCAATAAGATCCTCATCAGCAGCAACTGGTAGTAGCAACTCAAAGTCCTAACAGAAAGACATAAGTGGTGAACTAGTTCAGCTATGAAGAAGTTAACGTGGTAGAATTCCACATTGCCTTTTTGAAATTGAGGGGTAGGCCTGTCCTTTTCCTTGTTTGCTAATGATCCGATAAATGTTGAAACTGCCATGGAAAGTGAAGAATGGATGAAAGCAATGTAAGATGAAATCAATGCCATAAAAAGAAATGAGACATGGGAACTTGTTGAATTGCTAGAGGAGAAGAAAGCAATCAATTTTAAATAGATTTTAAAGACTAAATATCACTAAGATGAGAGTATATAGAAGCACAAAGCAAGGCTAGTAGCAAGAGGGTATGTTCAAGAGCAAGGAGTGGACTTCGAGGAGACATTCTCTCCAGTGGAAAGATTTGAAATAGTAAGAATTATCCTAGCTCTTGCTCCATAAATGAACTGGACATTATATCAATTTGATTTAAAGTTAGTCTTCTTGAATGGTGTGCTAAAAGAAGTGTATGTAAGTCAACCAGAAGGCTTTGAGATTTTAGGACAGGAACAGAAAGTTTTCAGGTTAAGGAAAGCCTTGTATGGCTTGAAACAAGCTCCTCGAGATTGATATAGCAAGATTGATGAATTCTTTCATCATAATAGGTTCGAGAGGAGTCCAAATGAGCCAACACTGTATGTAAAAAAACAAGGTATGAAGGACATTGTACTTATTAGCTTGTATGTAGATGACATGATCTACATTGGTTATCCATGCAACTCATCTTAGAATTCAAAAGTGTAATGATGAGCATGTTCGAGAATACTGACTTACGCAAGTTAAACTACTTTCTCGGGCTAGAAGTCAAGCAAACAAGGAATAAAATATTCCTCTCACAATAGAAATATGCTTCAAATATTTTGAAATAGTTCGATATGACAAGTTGCAAAATTATTGGAACACCTATAAATGTGAGTGAAAAACTCACAACAGAAGATGGTATAGGAATAGCGAATTCAAGAAGGTTTAGAAGCCTAGTGGGACACCTCTTTTATCTAACTCACACCATACTATACTTGGCTTATGTAGTGGGTTTGGTATCAAGATTCATGCACTGTCTTAGCAAGCAACACTTTGGAGCAACAAAAAGGATTCTCAGGTATGTAGCTACTACAATAGGTTGTGGAATATGGTATTTGAAGCAGAAGGAGTTTGAGTTAGTGGGGTACATTGAAAGTGACTAGGCAGGGTCACAAAAAGATAGAAAAAGCACCACTGACAACTATTTTCTTTTGGTATCAGGTCTTGTTGCTTGGATTTCAAAGAAATAATCAACTATAGCCCTATCCTCAACATAAGCTGAGTATATGGTAGCTGCCATAGTTGCATGCTAAGTAGTGTGGTTGAGGAGATCACTCGGTGACTTGAACCAGAAGTAAGAACAAGCTACACAGATTTTTTTTGACGATATATTAGCTGGCACAATGACAAGAAACCCAATCATACATGGAAGAACAAAGCATATCGAGATCAAACACCATTTTATAAGGGAACTTACAGTTGAAGGGCAAATCAAGGTGGAGTTTTGTAGTTCTAAAGAACAGCTTGCAGATTTGTTCATAAAAGCTTTACTGTAGGAAAAATTTGAAGATCTTTTGGCACGTCTATACATCACCACCTTTGAATCAAGGGGGATTGTTGAAGTTGTCGAAGAAGATTAATTCAAAGTTGTGAAGTCTATTGGATTAAATAAGATTCAATTGTTAGCTTTTTTTAGCTAAGTTGTCGTTGACATTATCATGCAAATTTGACGTTATCATATAAATTTAAGGCCTACAATTTAGCTAGGCAGTTATAGTTTTTTTTTAATAAATTATTTCCATACAAGTTGAGTATTTAGGCCATTCTCAAATTAAAACAATCAAATCATTCTCACATAACTTGAGCTTTCTTGATCTGTTAAAACCATTACAATATGCATATGTCCTAGATATCCCTCTTTAAAAAATTCTCCACCACGCCAACATACCTGTGTCTTCACCTTTGATTTCTATAAATGGACACACTTTGGCACATAGTCATGTTCACCTAAAGACTTCCAATAAATGCATCTTTCTTTTCTTGAAACTTTAAGATTTCATGCCTATGTATTTAAGCCATAAACGATAATCTCCACCTTAGTGAGTTTATTCCTTATATATTAGGTTGTAGTCATGTTTGACACCTTGAGACATTAATCAAGTCCAAGTATTACTTCAACTTCTCCATGGTAATTGAGTTTTCAATATATTAGTTGTATTCTTGAAAGTGTGAACCTTTTCTAATAGGATTTGTCTAGATGCAATTAATTCTAGTCTTCATGAAAATCCCACTTCATGTTGCAATTGAGAGTTTTACTTACCTTTTTTTATATTGTATTTTAGGTAGGTCTCATGTCTAGAGCTTTAATGAGTTGCTTGTAAAGTTTCCTTTAGGACTACTCTTTTTATGCTTTAGTTTTCATTTATGGCTAAAATTTCATTCATGCATATAATTTTTGTATGCATATCCAAAGCATATAGAGAATAATTGATCGGTTTGCATAAGTCTCTCCAAATTTCTTTCTCATTATACTTTCCCTCCCTACAGACAACCCATAGAAATTTTTGTATGCTTATAATTGATTGGTTTACATACCTCTCTCTAAATTACTTTCTCATTAGACTTTCCCTCCTTACAAACAACCCATAAAAATTTTCTCAGTATCTTTTCTATTGTCTTGGTCACTCCTTTAGAAAGGGAGAAGTAGGAGGACTAGTAAAATTGGAATGAATTAAAGATAGACTTAATTAACTGAACTCCCCTAGCTGTAGTTAAGGATTTATTACACTATTTTTCCAATCTATTATAAAGTTTCCTAATAAAAGGAATACACTCCCTAAAGTCTAGCTTCCTTATGGATATAGGTAGTCCTAGATATTTGAAGGGGGTCGCATGTTCAGGAAATTAATAATTCTTCAAAGCCATTATGCCATAAAATAAGAACTCTTAGAAATAAATATTTGGCTTTTGCCCAAGTTCACTTCATACTTGAGGTTCCATTAAAAGTTTTAATAGAGGCTATAAGAAGGCTTATAGATTCATCATGTTCCCTAGAGAATAAGAATAAACCATCTGCAAAAAACAAAGAAACCATCCTAACCTTTTCACATTTGTTGTGGAAGTTAAAGTTAGGATTGCAACTCACGTTGTTCTTTATTAACCTAGTGAGGACTTCCGTATATAGGATAAATAGGTATTGAAATATCGGATCGCTTTATCTTAACCCCCTAGTACCTTTAAAAATCATAGAGGGCTTCATATTAATTAACACATTGAATGAATTAGAGTTGGTACACAACTCTATCTATTCTCGAGATGTATCAAGAAATCTAAAAACTTCAAAGGTCTTATATGGGAAGTCCTGGCTTATAGTGTCATAGGCATTTTGAAAATCAAATTTTATAACACAATTCTTAGGGGCATTCTTTCTTGCACACCCCTTAAAGAATTCTTGTGCAATAAGTACATCATTCCCTATCATTCTTCCATCCAGGAAGGCTCCTTAAGAGTCACTAATAATTGACTTTAACATATTCTTCATCATATTTGCAATTATTTTAGCCATAGTCTTGTACTTGAAATTACATCATGCAATATATATAATTTAACATATTCTTCATCATATTTGCAATTATTTTAGCCATAATCTTGTACTTGAAATTACATCATGCAATATATATAATTTCATTAAAAGATTTCGAGTTAGGCACATAAAAGGCTTGTTAATTTCCTTGTGAATCTTTCCTGTTTCAAAGAACTCTTGGATTGCCTCCATCATAAGTTGCCTAATAAGGGGCCAAGCCTTTCAATAGAAAATCCCATTAAGACCAATTGGTATAGGGCCATTATAAAGGATCAATTTTCTCAATTTCCTATTGGCTTATACTGCTTTCCAACATATGGATCTCCTTATTTGAAAACTAATTACTAATAAATGATCTTAACACCTAAGGAGTAGAACTGCTCAAAATTGTGGTCTTAGTTAAATTTTTGAAGAAACCAATTTTTGTATCCTTTAGATCATTTTGATTGGAATTAGATCACTCTTATAGTTAAATAGTGAGATTATTCTCTTGTTGTTCCTCCTTGCTAGGCCTAAATTAAAAAAAAGAATTTACAGTTTTTATCACCATCTTTAATCCAATTAACCCTCATTCTCTACTTGATTAGAGAATTATGGTTGGCTAGAGCAATCATATAGTCACTCAAAGCCTTTTTCTCCTTATTTAGCAAGGTGTTTTCCCTTGGTTGTTTTCCTAACTCCTCTTGGATTCTAATAAGAGAGTTCTTCGTGGAGTCACTAACTTTCTTTAAAGTGTGATTCCCTCCTTTTGTTCTTTTTAATATGTTGAATTCCTCCCTTACATTATCTAATTTCTTATACATATAAAAGCTTTACATTATTGGACTGGGAAGGATATACCTTTAGCAACTACCTCTAAAAAACCTTAATCCTCTGTTAGGTAATTGTTAAATCTAAATGGAAGATGCCTACTATTCCTCACGAATATATTCATAATTACATAGGAGAATAGTTGGAGAATAAATGTTCTTTGAATATAGCTTTTCTCTTTGGGAAGCTTTATAACCATACCCCATTCACCAATGCTCTATCTAGTTTCTTTATAATGTGCCACCTTGAAGATTGCTTGTTGCTTTATGTGAATAATTTTCCCTCTGTGTTCAAGTTATTAACTCCAGTCTTCTCAATTAACTCTTGTAGGTAAGATATGAAATGTTCCAAGCTAACATTCCCTTTAGTTTCATATCTAAACTAGGTGCGATTGGAATCCCCTAGTATAAAGCAATGCTTTCTAATCTAAGCATTAATAGTCTTTAGGGTACTTCAAAGTAGTTTCATTTAAAAGATGAAGCTTTAACTACACACCATATATATTATAGCCTTTGCCTTTTCCTTTTCCTTGTCCTTTGTGAGTTGGACCTCTATATGGATTAAATGGTTAGTACTATGTAATGTTTGGACATTAACCAAAGTATTATCAAAAACAATTATAACTATTCCATAATGATTTTATTGGTGATTGAATAGCATAGTCCATTTATCTTAGAAAAACTTCAAATCTAAAAACCTTTCCTTGCTTGGATTTGCTTCCAATATACATATCTTTAATGATTTTTCAACCATAGCAAAATCTCTCAACAATTTTTTATTTGGATGGGGGTTGTTTAAACCCTTGACATTCTAGTGATTATGGATGTAATGAAGGGTTTAAAAGCTTGAAATCTCTCAGTTTACTCTTTTTATTTGTTTTCCTTTTACCGATCATAGTGTAAACCTCATTCTTATTAGATTCCATATTCACCTTAACTTGAGCATATATAAGGAAGAACATTCATTATTGCTCTGAATATTCTCTTCTCTTTCCTTACTTACAGATAACCTGTGTGAATTTGGAGTGTTTTTCTCCATTGCTTGCATTGCCCCTTCACATTTTCCTCTATATTTTCACATCTAGTTAGGGTCACTTCATCCCCTTTCTAAATGACTTCATTTACCTTGCTTTCCTTAATAATTGGTTTAGTGTCACTTCCTTTTTCCTTTTTGCATATTACATTCTCTTATTTCAAGCTTAGGGTACATCTTATCCTTGAGGCTAGCCTTCTACATAGTACACAGTTGGCTATTTTCATATGTTTTATCAACTTCCATAAGTTCAAAATAATCACTTTTGATAGACCTTCTACCAATATCTACCTATTTTTTTCCTTGATCCATGAGAGAGTGTTTCCATTGATAGATCATATAATGTATCCTCTATAAGTTTATCATTATCATTTAGTCTTAAAATGGAAATAACCTTGGTTAGCTCTTTTCCTATTTCCACACTCATATAAATTGGGTTTATTTGACTCTCCTTTTCTGGGCTATAATTTCATCTTATACTTATTGGATCAGCAATGAAACTAGCCAACATGCTTAAATCCTGAGTGGACTAGCATTCTAGTGTAACCATGTACAAATTAATCCATACAAGCATAGTAGTTTGCTTTAGGTTTTCAAATCTTAATCATGGTTTCCAAACTTGCAACAATAGAGGGATATTTTGTACATTCCATGGTCTTGCTCGGAAAACCTCCATAGCATTGTTCTTAGTATCAAACTTAAAGAGTAAGAGGTTGTTCTCAGATAATAAAATCTCCAGCAAACCCATACATTTATTATCAAGACTAGAGGGGGTTTGCCTATAAAAAACCTACGAGAGTGGAGTCTCAGACTTTGGCTTTTTCTTTCAATATCTCAATCTTTGGGGTAACCATAGTTTTCCAATTAACCATCAAAGGGGTAGTATTATAAAGTTCCACCTTCTTTATCCCTTATTAGCCATCTTCAACTAACACTCGAGTTGATTGTTGTAGGGTGATGAGTCACAAGAGGGTGAGACATAGGAGGTTGGTTAGGAGGATTAGAAGGCGTGTGTGGAAAGGATAATTATATAAAAGAGTTATGTTTTTTTTCCTTAGCCTTAGAAGTCATAAATTAGGGTCAAAACTAGGTGAGGCCTTTGTCCCTCTAGTAAGGCTAACAAAACCAGGTGGACAACTTGTGGTTGATAGTTTGAGAAAAAGGAGTTTATGTAAGAATTCAAATTAGGTACATTTCAATCTTTTTTATAATTAATATTTTCAAGTTATTCCATTAAAGATTTCTTATCAAAAAATTATAAAATTATTTTTCACTATGCTTTTGATTGGATCACGTTAGTATCCTAACATTTACGAGACATAATCATGGAATTGTTATAAGTTCTATTTATTAGGAAGTTAAATAGGGTTTTCATAAAAAAGAGTGAAAAAATCCATAACTCATGAGAAATGGTGGCCATCCATAACTATAAGTCTTATATAATAAATTATTATTATTTTAAAATAATAATAGTAGTAATAATAATAATAATAATAATAATAATAATAATAATAATAATAATAATAATAATAAGGGTCATAAGTTACGAATTACCATATCCTAACTCATAATCATCTTGAAGATATATTTAGTACAAAATGCGAGGTCATGTTATCAAGTTTCTTTGTTTATTACCATTTTTAGTGAAATTTCTTCCTTAAAAAGGTGAATGTTGATAGGTGCAGTTTATATCATGTTTTGATAGATGTTTTAGTGTGTTTATAGGTGTTTACTAGATGATTATTGCATGTTTAGGCTTAGAATTATGTTAATGTAATTGTTTGTTTATGTTATTAAGTGTTAAATGGTTTTGAGCATGATTTTGGATCTTAATCTTGTATTCTTGAGGTGTTTTGATGTGTTTGTTAGTGATTGAAATCAGATAAGTGAAGAATGAAGGAAGCTCGAATGTGCATAAGCTACAAGGTAGGGTCACGATCATGCATTCCATAGCATGGTCGTGACAGATGGTTCTTCTCCAGGATGCATGATCGTGACAGATAGTTTTTCCTCCAGTGTCATGATCGCGACAGACGCTTGCCAGACACGGGATTCTTCATTTGTTTTAAAGTTAGGGGTGTTTTTGGAACCAAATGATGTAGGTAAACCCTAGAATTAACTCTAAGACCCTTAGCTACTGTAAGAGAACATAAACCACTCCAAAAAAAAGTAGCCTTTATCTTACAAAATTGGGATCAAAGAAGGAAGATCACGTAGAGCATCGGAGGGTGGCAAATTTTCTAGATTCAATCCAAATCAAGTTCTTCTTTCTTTCCTTTGTTTATTTTCATTAAACTTGATGTATAAACTATATTTGAAGATGCCATTCACATTTGTGATGTTCTAATTTTTAAATTAGGATTTATTTTTGAGTTATTTTATGACTTGATTGCTATTGATTTCAATATAATATTCTAGTGTTGTGATAATTGGATATATTTATACTTCGATAATAAATTGAGAGAGTGAGTCAAAAGTAATCAAATTAGGTTGGGCAATGAGAGTTGGCAACTTAATAGATCATGCACATAACAAATTGATAATCATATGAAGAGAGATCTTGTGTGAGAACTTAATTATTCAATAAATCACTTCAGAATTAGTTGAAAACATTAGAAAGTTTTTCTGAATCGAGAGATTGCAAAATCTAGAATTTTGTAATCAATTAGGGTTAAATAATTAGGTCTTGAAAGAGAGTAATCAAACTCTTAGGAAATCTAGGATTAATAACTAATTGAATCAAATAGTGGTTAAGAGAGCAAAATAACGATAGAATGAATCCTAAGCTTCATCCTTGATTAGCCTTGTATAACTGTGACAACTCAATTGTTTGTTAGTTAAGTGCTCAATTTTATTTAATTGTTTTAATTTATGTCCTTCACTTTCATTCATGTCATATTTTTATACCTTAGACAAAGTTAGGTTTACTTAGTTTTAACTATTTCCTCGTGGGATCGAAACCTTTAATACTATGAGTTTATGATTTGTATACTTGCAATATTGAGGTTTTATTGGAGGTAAACCTTGCTCAACAAATGTTATGCTAACTTTTGAACCTACTGATGTCTATAACTAATTTACGACCAACTAACATAACAACATGAATTGTAGGAGCTAATCTTTATAGGTATCGTTAGAATATTCAAAGTGTGTATTTGTTGGGCTCTCAAGAGTCCTAAACTAATATTACAAATTGTGTATTTTCTCTATTTGCATAACCTATAGTTGCATGGTTTAATCAACAAAGGTATGTCATGTTTTTAGTTGTTTTAATTATCACACCTTATATATTCAAATAAAAGAGATGTATTACTTTTTAATGATTGTAAGTCTTCCAAAACTTAGGTTGGCTACTCCATCCTATTCCAATACCTTAATCTAAAGTTTGGGTAGTACTTAAACTAAAAAATTATATATATACACACATTAATGAAAATTTTCATAATATATATATATATATATAAATTTTCATTATTGTGTGTTTGTATGAATGAGTATTAAAATATGTAAACCAAATTTCAATATTTTTTAGGTAAAATAACATTTTATCCCTAATGTTTTTATTAAGATAAGTTATATCTTAACATTTTAGAGTGTTCAAAATGAATCTACACATATATAAATTGTTAAATTTAAATCCTAAATAGATCGAAATGTTGATAGAATTATGCTTCCTCAGTTATTTGCCATGCCAATTCTAGTGTGGTACAAATTTATTATTTTTAAAATTTATATGAGTTTAACTATGTCACGTCACATACATGTGTCGTTACAAAACTTAAACATTTTAATTAAACTTAAATTTATTATCCATAATTTATTTAAATATAATAAACTCTATTAAAACTAATAATTTTCATTTAATATAAATAATTTAACTTAATCATAATTAACTTAGTTTTAATAAAATCTAATTATTAGAAAATTCTAAATTTGATTTTTCCATTACATGCCAATTTGATCTGGAGCTCTAATGCCTTTTGAGGAACCACAAAACGAAGTAGGAGAAGAATATGGTGGCGGATGAAGCGCCGACGAAACAGAAGTCAAAGGCTAGCAAAAAGCTATTGGAGGAAGGCGTCCCTGCAGCAGGAGAGAAGAAGAAAGAAAGAGCCAAGAAGAGGACGAAGACGTACAAGACCTACTTTCTTATTAGGTGTTGAAGCATTTCCACATTGACATCAAAATCTCCAGCTGGGCCATGGGGATCATAAACTTGTTTATCAATGACATATTCCAGAAGCTTCCACAGGAGTCTTTGAGGTTATCAAGGTACAACAAGAAGCTGACAATCATATCAAGGGGAGATTCAGATTACTGTGAGATTGTTACTGCCTGGGGAGTAAGTTAAGCACGCCATTTACGAGGGAACCATGGCGCTTACCAAGTTTACTAGCTGTTGAAATGTTAGGATTATGGTTATACTTGTGCAACTATTTGAGATGAGTTACGATTTATCAAATTGAGAATGATGATGTTTGGGATATGTAAGTGAACGTGTCCATAAGTTTTACCAGCAAAAATGAGATATTAAAGATGTTTTTGAGATTGTTAATTCACTATACCGTGTCAAAACTAGTTCGAATATTTTGTTATCGAATCATGTGGTTTTGGCCTTATAATTACAAAAACCAGTGTTGAAGGTCGGCCCGAGAAGTTGGTGTCGTCTCTTTAAGAATTGAGCTTCCACGGAGGCTGAGTTGCCACCACAATGTCGATGAATCCTAGAGGGAGGTGTACGGGAGGGTCGTAGGTTTTAGCCAAAGCAACAGATTGATGAGGTATGGGCCTAGTAAAGGCCATGGCTTTGGTCCTGGTGGAAGAGGACGACGTTGATGTCAGAGTAGCCAGAGAAAGTAGACAACAAATGCAGCTAGTGGAGGAGTGGCAAGTGTAATTAACGTTTTTTTAAAAAATAAAATTAAGTTGAATTGTATACATTAGATTGGAATTATTAGTTTTAATTAAAATTTATTACAAATAATTAGATTGAAAGATAATAAATTTAAACTTAATTAAGGTAAATGTTACGTGATATGGTAGAATTCACCTAACATTAAAAATAACATATTTGTCTCACGTCATGTATAACGAACATAGAAATAATTATGTTAATATTTTTGCTTATTAAGAGTTTAAATTAAATGATTTATAGATATTAGAGTTCATTTTAATTACAGGGAAAAGCTTAATTTGGAAAATGAAACAGATTTGATGGAAATGCTGGTCTACAAACCCTAAGATCACGACCCTCTTCTGGAGTTGATCCTTAAGTCACGCTTATTCAAAAAATCATATGACAGCTAGAATCCGTGTTTGTCTACGATAGGGTAGAATTAAAAGACCTAGGCGTTCATTGAATCACAAATTGGAAGGAAGACTAAGCAGGCCTTGCTGATGATATTAAATTGTACATGTAATTAGCTGTCATAATCTGGAGCACCTTAGAATTTCCAAGGACACTTTCTCTATGGAAAATGCGCCAATGATGACTTGAGAAAGACTGCTTGAGACAGAGCACGATTTGATTGATATCATTTAGTATCACCGAAAGGTTAAAGGATAAAATTATGATACGTGTCTTTTTATCTCAGGAAAATAAATAGCTGAGATTCAATTAAATAGTTAAAGATAAAGATAGAAAAAGAGGATAGAGAGTGTCTTTTTATCTTAGGTAAATAAATAGCTGAGATTCAATCAAACCGATAAAGATAAAGATAGAAAAAGAGGATAGAGAATTTGAGGGCTAATATTCTACGTATCAATTAAGGTTGACTCGAAAAAGTAATTGGAATAACGTTGCATGGATTGGAAGTCTTCAAGGGAAACAAGCAGCAAAACCATGACTGGAACCTTGGATTTTAGAAAACCGTGAAAGCACAAAATTTGACTTAGTTGTTGATGCTTTATCTAAACCACTCCAGATGAAACGAATCCATAATAGTTGGAGTGATGGACAATAATCAGAAAGTTTCAGAAATTGTGGTAAACTCGTCCACCACGTTTTAAATCAGCCGAATCACTACAAGAAACAGGTAATATAGCGACAGACATATACCGACGATCATGAAATCCGTCTGTTAATTTCGACGGAAACCCTAATACGTCGGTAAAATGAAGATGTTTTCCGACGGTCCTGAAATCCGTTGCCAAAGTTGGAGGGAAGTTTGCGCGGGGAATTTTAGCGACGGATATATACCGATGGAAGTAATTCCGTCGGTCAATAGGGACGGAATAATATATTCGGTCGGTGAACTTGTCGGCAGAATTGATTCACCGACGAGAAGACGTCCGTCGCTATATTAAAGGAATAATATTTCCGACGGACAAGAAATCCGTTGCTAAGGATGAATTGAAAACAATTAGGCGACGGAAATATACCGTTGACAAATAGTCCGTCGGAACATAGGGACGGAAGTGAAATTCGGTCGGCAAATTTTGTTGGAGGGAAAGTGTCACCGACGGAAATAATCCGTCGGTATATTAGGTTTCCAGGTTTAACGCTCCGACGGTATATTTTAATTATACCGACGGATAGGTTCCGTCGCTAAAATACGCTTTAAGTCCCTGCGCAGCCGTCTTCCTTCTCTCCTTCCCCGACTCTCCTCTTCCCTTTCTCTCTCATCTCTTCGGGCGACCAACTCTGCTTCTCCTTCCGTCTTCTCCGGCGACGTGGCGGCGTGGTTCTTCTCCTTCTCCGGCGACGTTGGCTGCTCCCTCTCTCCCATTCACGCGGTCCGAAGGTAAAATCTGGAAGCTTGTGGGTATTTGGTTGTAGGTGGGTCGTGTGGGTATATTTCTGTTAGTTTTGTTGGTTGTGGAATGGATTTCAGTGATTGTATTGCAACTTCAGTGTTAGATGCTTATGTTTGCCGGTAGATGCCTGAGTGGTTGGCTTGAATGTTTGCCGTTAGATGTTTCAATTCAGTGGTTGGCTTGAGTTAGGGTTTTTGTGCTGTTGCAATTTAGAATTGGATTTTCTTTGGTGCTGCTGATTGATGGTAGGGAAGTTGAAGCTTTAAGTTTGATCTGCTTCAAATTCAAAATTTTCACCGGTTATGATTTTACAAATTTTGTTATTTTGATTATTCCTTCAACATCAATTGACCTAAGGGAAGATGCGCATGCATTCTATTATATGCTTGTTGTGTATATAATAACTCTTAAAATATTTTCTCTTGAATGCCAGTAGTTGTTATTTATTTACATCGTTGACCTAATTAAACAACCACATCATATTACGCCACCCTTTAAAATTTTGGGTTTATCCTACCTAACAAGCAACAAACACCACATACATGTTGTAAAGGCCAAATACTAGTTAATAATCAAATCCAAACAAAGAAAAACAAAACGAAAATGCAATTAATTAATGTTTTTGGTATTGCGTGTAGTTGTATGCCTTAATTGGATCCTAAGCAATAATGCCATTTGTTAGTTATGTGGCAAATCATTCAAAGATAAGCAAATGATTTTAATGGATGAGAGTATATATATATGACTTTGGGGGGAGAGGAAATGTCTACAACTTGGGTTGGAGATTTAAGAGATTCCTGATAAGTGACATTACTTAGGGTTAATTCACTAATTGTTATTTTTAATATCTAGAATTTAATATTTATTTAAATTATTTTTAATAATCTAAAACTTAATATTTATTTAAATTATTTTTAAATTTAATTTTGTAATTAATTAAATTCATTTTTATCTCTTATATAATATTTAGAAATAAATTGTTAATTATAAAAATGAAACATTCTAAAAATTTACTTTTTATCTATAATTTAATATTTTTTTTTATTTTTTTTAATTATCTAAAACTTAATTGATATTTAATTAATTTTTAATTTTAATTTTGTAATTAATTAAATTCAATTTTTTCTCGTATATAAAATTTATAAATAAATTATTAATTAAATAAAATGAAACATTTTTAAAATTAACTTGTGATCTTTAATTTAATATTTATATAAATTATTTTTGATTATCTAAAACTTAATATTTATTTAAATTATTTTTAGTTTTAATTTTTTTAATTAATTAAAGTTATTTTTTATCTCTTATATTATATTTATAAATAAATTATTAATTAAATAAAATGAAACATTTTTAAAAATTAACTTCTTATCTAGAATTTAATATTTATTTAAATTATATTTAATTATCTAATACTTAATATGTTTGTTGTAGGAACTGTATTATCTCCAGTGTTTATACTTTGGAGGAACGTTAAGATAAGCGTACGCAGGTATTGAAATGACAACTATACTTTTACTTATAATGTGGTCACTTGAAGCATATATTTGTTAATATTATTTAACGTTATGATAAAATTTTGTATGGTTGTGAATTGCTTTGAGATTATTAATGTTTAATTCTTGAAACTCGTATAACAATTAATGGTACTGACATACGTTGTTATATGTGTCATACATGAATTATACTGACAATTAATTGACTTATTGAAATTAACAGTTTCGAAGTTATGAGCTGGCAGGATAGATCTTGGATGTATAGACGACTAACCCCTGCTGGCTTCATTAATCCTGAATTCGTGCATGGAGTTGACAGTTTTATTCATTATGCATGCTCTCAACAT
>JAOTIZ010000004.1:26964191-26974633 GCA_027123425.1 Erythroxylum panamense
CTCATTCTCACCAATTCTTTCTCACTTTAAATTCATTTTAATATTTCTAATTTTCATCAAAAGTTCGGGGTCCAACATATATATATATATATAGCAAGGGAAGGATAATATATCACTCATACATAACGACCTACTAATTTGGAAACAGCCTCTCTACAATGTAGGAGTAAGGCTGCGTACTATCAGGCCCCCCCAGACCCTGCTTCATTGCGGGACTTTCGGGGTATGATGATAATGACATAACGACCTACTAATTTTAAAGAAGCAATATCTAAAATTGATTATTTAAAATGGCAAAAAGTCATAAGATTTGAAATGGAATCCATATACACCAACCAAGTGTGGAACTTGGTCGATGCACCTATTGGATGCAAGTGGGCTTTTAAGAGAAAAACTGGCATGGATGATAATGTACATACATACAAAACAAGGTTAGTGGTTAAAGGTTACAAACAAAAACAAGGTGTTGATTTTGATGAAACTTTTTTGCCAGTATGCTAAAATCCATAAGGATCTTGTTGGCTGTAGCTGCATATCATGATTATGAAATCTAGTTGATGGATGTCAAAACAACATTTCTCAATGGGAATTTTCACGAGGATGTGTATATGACACAAATTGAAGGTTTTGAATCCAAGAGATTTCCCATTCAAGTAAGTAATTTGCAATAGTACATTTATGGACTTAAGCAAGCGTCACGAATTTGGAACATCCATTTTGATGAAACAATCAAAGAGTTTGCTTTTATAAAAAATATGGATAAACCATGTGTTTATAAGAAGTTTAGTGGAAGTGCAGTCACTTTTTTAGTGATATATACGATGACATATTATTGTTTGGAAACGACATACCTATGCTTTATTCCATAAAGATTTGATTATCCAAAAACTTTTCCATAAAGGATATAAGAGAAGCAGCCAATATTTGGGGAATAAATATCTATAAAGATAGATCATAAAGGTTGCTTAGGTTATCCCAATCTACATATATAGACAAAGTACTAAAGAGGTTTAGCATGGAGAATTCCAAGAGGGGGGGGGGATTCTTACCCATGTCATATGAGATTTCTCTCTCAAAGAATATGTGTTTTAAAGCACAAGAGAAGAGAGATAAAATGGATTATATTCTATATGCTTTAGTAGTTGGATCAATCATGTACGCAATGTTATGTACTAGACTAGATGTCTCTTATGTTTTAAGCATAACGAGCAGGTTTCAAGCCAATCTAGGTAAGTGTCACTGGATAGTTATGAAAAACATCTTAAGGTACGTGAGAAGAACTAAAAATGTTTTCTTAATCTATGGAGGAGTTGAATTAAGAGTTCAAGGATACTCAGATGCAAGTTTTCAATTAGATCTTGATGATAGTAGATCACAGTCAGGGTATATCTTCACAATAAATGGTGGTGTGGTAAGTTGGAAGAGTTCCAAACAACCAACCATTGCATATTCAACAACCGAGGTAGAGTACAATTCAGTGTCGGAGGTGATAAAGGAAGCAATTTTGATCAAGAAGTTCATTACTGAACTTGGAGTGGTTCCTGACATTGTTAAGCCTATAGGATTGTACTGTGACGACAATGGTGCTATTGCATAGACAAAGAAACTAAGGTCTCATCAATATTTAAACATGTACTCAGGAAGTTTCACTTAATCAAAGAGATTGTGGAGTAGAAAGCCATAATATTGGAGCAAGTTTCCACTGAAGAGAATCTTGCAGATTCTCTTACTAAGCCATTGTCTCAAATGAGACATGATCGTCATATAAATGGATGTGATATAAGATACATAAGTAATTGACTTTAGTGTATATGGGAAAATATTAGTTTATGCCCTTACAACCAATCATTTAGATGCAATTTGATGTATGACACTATTATTTATTAATGAAAAGGCATTCTTTATCTTTGTGTATTAAGTTAATTACATTTGGTGTTTTAATATTGAATATAAGATCCTTGAAATAATTACTGTGTAATTGAAATTATATTGAGATCATAATTGTGAGATTTAATTTTACGTATTGTTCATAAATGTTCCTAGTTACAGTTTCATCAAGACGGGATATTATTAAAACAATAAAGTTGGCATGCATTATGTTTCTTTCTTATAAAGAAAGTAATTGATATCATAAATTAAAGTATGGAGATACTTAACTATTGTATAAGTGATTATTAGAGAATAAGTCATTGAAATGACCCGACTATGAGAATCCCAAGTGGAATGTTACTTAACTTTCATATCTTGCTTGGATGTAGTATGAACTATATGAAGATAGTTGAGTAATTCAATAAAGGATTCGTCACTCTAAAGTAATTAAAGGGAATATTTTACTATTCTTGATTAGTAGGGATTTATGAAATTCTTTGGTCAGAGTGAATTGACATTTAAAAAGGTGTTTTCAAATTTCAATTATAAATCAATTACTAATTAGCAATAATGAACATGATTGGACTAAAAGAGTAGACATTATATCTATACTCTGTCCAATTGGATTATTGGATGTCAAAAGGATTAAATTATACATCATAACCAAGTATGCACAAGTTAAGTCAAACCATTTTGAAATTCCTAATATTTGGGTATTCATGATATATTGCTAGCCGTCAATCTTGATCTATGATTATAAATTTTTTAATTGGAGAATTAAAGGGAGTTTTAATTTATCTAATTCTAATTGTGAATTATAATTGCAATTTATAATAATTACCAATATATTAAGAACCTAGTGGATCATACATCAAAGAGCAACTTGTGAAGGAAAATCAATTTTAACTAAGTTAGACCTAATTATAAGGTTTAAGAAACTTTAGGGACAAATATGAGACATTTGGTTTTATTAAAATTAAATTAATTGTAATTAGAGTATGATTTAATTATAATTAAGGAATTTAATTTTAATAAAAATTACAAAATTCCTAATGAATTTTCTATTAATAGGAAGAAAACATTAGGGATCGAGCACACTTATTTTCTTCCTCTCAAAAGGTGTTGAGAAGTTGCTTTATAGATATCGTTAGAGACTGGACAAGTGAACAGCTCGTGGTTGTCACGGTTAAATTTTTTTCAAAAATTTCAACAGGAAACACGAATCAGGTATGATTTCCTACTTTACAATTTGTTTTATTCAAGTTATGTAATTATCGAGACCCAATCAAAATCTATAAAAATTTTGTTTTCCACTACCCCTGTAATTCAATCATGGTTGGTTTCCAACAATTGCATCAACTTTTGAAAAGATACATCTATCTATATGATAAAATCAAGCAAATGAGGCAAAAAGTTGCATAACTAGGATGCTAGTATAAACCCACTATTGCATAAATTAAATGCATACTTAAGAATATCTGAAATTTGAAGAATGTTTTGTATTTCTTAGGATCTTTTAGATTTTTTAATGTTTAAGTGATGGTATGTAGATTATTTTTGTAGAGGTGAGACTGTGAAGTGATTACTCACAAATTTTAAATTTTTTTTATATTCCACTATATAATTTAAGTTAAATCTAATTAATTAATTTAATTATTATTAAATAATAACTCTTTAATTTTTTAAATTTTGTTGTGGACACACTTTAGAGATAAAACACAATTAATATCATCTCATTTGTCTCATATATCTTTTATCACAAAAACAATAGACAAATAAATATGGGTGTCACGAAATTTCAATCCAAACTTGTATTAATATAATTAATAAATTATGATGATTATACATTGTTTCTTCCACTTATTGCAATATCAAGAAAATTTAAAAACTGAGAACTTTGTCTTAATAGGTGAAAAGATAAAAAATTGTGGATCTTGTATGGTATTATCGATATGCATCACATCAATTAAAAAGCATTACTAAAACCTTAACTATCGTACTAAATTATTTTTATTGGATCACTACGGTAAAAAGAGCTTTAGGCAATGACAAATGTATTGCTAAAAATTAAAATGATGCAACAATTTTTAAAGCATTGTATTTAATAATATTAAAATGCGACGATAAGAATAATTTGTTGCTACATATAAGAAAAGACAACAAAATTGAACAGATGGTTGTAATAAAGTGTTATATGTGCAACATCTACAATTGTTGCTATAGGTTTAGTCACCTATTTACTAAAGAGTAATTACTAATGCCACCTCTAGCTCCTCCTCTGCCTCTGCCTCCATCTCTATCTCAGCTGTTGTAGGTGACAATTTGCACTCGATGAAGAAAGCCAAGTCATAAGATGTCTCCACTTACTTGTCTCTCGACAACAAAAATGGGCTCAACCAACACTTTGTTGGGTTCAATGCAGCAATGAAACCTATGTCTCTAAATGATGATTCAAAGCCTGACGACGACAGTATGTCTCATATTGTTGATAACTTGTCTCGCAAAAAGGCCACTCCTCTTTAACCAACAAAGAAGCTTGTTATTAAGCTCGTTAAAGGTTAAATCTTATTGTTTTCGTCACCAATCTGACACTAATTTAGCATTTTCCATTTGTGTTTTGTCATCATAGAGATTTTATTAGTCTAGGGTATTTCTCTTTTGATGGATTTTGGTTTTGGATAGGATATTGAGCATGTGAATTAAGAAATTTGTTGAATTTTGGATCTATTGCTTATTGCATTATTTAATTACTTTTTTTTAGTGATAAGTAGTTTTAAATTGTTACGAAACACTGGAAATGCTTCCATTTATTGGGAGCTTACTGTTGGCAAGTTCTTATGAAAATTTTGTTTCTCATTTATGCATTCTTTGCATACTCGTGTTGGGTTAACCTTGTTTAAGTTGAAGTGGCTGAAATTGTAGCTAAACAAAGGTTTTGGTGAACTACTTTATATATATTTGCAATTTGGATGATTACTTAGACTCCTCTGCGTATACTCACTTCTTTGCTAATTAGAAAGCGCTAATGGCTTGAAGTGATTCATAAGCTTGTAATACTCTATACCCCATGTTTATTTTTCTGTTATTGTTAATTTTCTATCATCTCTATGAATAGTTCCCATCCCATCTTATGATGTCTATGTTTATGGTAATTTGCTCATAAAATAACTCTGAAAAAGATGTAAGATGCATTCTTAGGAAAGAAAATATAGAAAAAGATGAACTTGATTACTTCATACGCATTCTTAGGACAGAAAATATGAAAAAAGATCAACCTGATTAGGAAGTAATTTTAGTTATTATTTGACTTGAGAAAAATTCTATTTTGAAATAATAATATGCATCTTAATTAGTGTTATTCCTTTTAAGTTTGAAATTTTCTCAAATAATGTGAGTAATTTTATTGAAAATTAATCAAAACCTTTTGGTAAACTAATGTTTGCAATATCTCCTTTTATAATTGAATTTAGTGCATAAAATGGAATTGTGGAGAAATTCAAATAGATATGATGTCAGTAAGAAGGAAGAGATATACAGGCAATTATTTTATGTATTTTCTCATAATTGCATTGTTTTCCTTTCAGAATCCATCTCTAAGTCTATTGTCTTATATTTTTTAGTTATAACAATATGTTGTTAGTTTTAGATTGTGACTTGTTTATTTTTATTGAAACTTTGACGACATTGTAGTTTCCATAGAACTCACTAATTAATGGCCCTACTCTTGTAATATTTTCCTGGTTTTTATGACTTGTTAAAGTATGAAACAGACTGTTGTTTGTATCTTTTTTTACGGTTTGATATTAATCTCCTAGTGATAATCCTTATGAATAGTTAACTTTTGTTGGCATGTTTAATCTTTGCCTTCCCTTCCTTCAAAAGTCTATCTTTCTACTCATACGCTCCTTATTTCATTTCTTGTACTTCCAGCCCTCATTTGTTCTTCTTATAGAAGACAGGAAAATGATAAGAAGTAGGTTGTTGGAAGGGATCTTCTTTGCTTTCAACTTATTCCCATTTCATATCAGAAGGTGTCATAAATTTATGTAGCTATCATGAATATGAAGTTATCATATAACAATTGCATTGTTTTTAGGTTTGGGGTTTGGGTTTTATAGGATAGGTTTAGTGATAAAGGGTAACATTTTTCTTTTAACATAATTGATTTTCTTCTATAGGTGCATCTACCTATATTTTCTTTGTTATTATTGAAATAAACTAATTTTGAATTTAATAGGGAGCTTGATATGACATAATGATATGTGAGTTGTTCACATTCTCATTATATTAACATTCTGGTTCTATTCCCTTATCCTTAAGGCATAATCATACAAGAATTTCATCTCTGACCCTCGACATACAAAAGTTATCTTATCTTTGTTTATTCTTTTTCATACTTTTAGTTTACGATTGGTCATGGCTACACCAAGGTCCATATCTTTTGTACTCCCTAGCATTTCTTTATGTTTTCTTTAGTATAATATCTTTCTACTGACATCTAAAATCTAATTAAGGAGGAGATTTTTAAAGCATTTTTATGAAATTTTCTATTCTTCCAATTCATACATATCAACGTGAAGAATATCAAATGGAAAAGTTCTTTAATTTAATGTTGTTCATCTTATTGTCTTTTACATGGGATCAATTGCAAATTATTTTTGCTTATTTTTTGATTTGAAAAAAAGAATTGAATCATTGTGTTATTAGTTTTTGTTCTACATTAATTTGTCTTTATTAAATGGATATTACAATAAAGTAATTAATAGTTCATTCTTTAGATATATCAAATTGTTTATAAGCATAGTTGTTTTGGAATAATTTTAATATACTTGTTGGCTTTTTTTAAGAAAGGTGATACTAAGAATGGATAAGGAGGAACTTTGTGAAATATTTTGAAGTGCCTATATATATTAGTTTTCTATTTATATTTTAGTTCACACACTGAGATTCCATATAGATTAGAGGAAGATAATATAGGTGCATATTTTAGCTAATAAGATGTGGCAAAGAGATCATGAACAAAATGCACATCAATTTTTATATTCTTAGATCTAGAATGCATGATTGGATTAGCAGCAAGAAAAGTTGCACTAATGTTATCCCCCTAAAGTATGGGTTTTTGAGACTGTTTAAGCCCCATTTCTTGTAACAACTAAAGAAACGATGTAATTTCCATGACAACAGCAGCTAAGGAGCAATATTCAAACTTGGTACTTGAATGAGCCACTACCTGTTGTTTTTTAGAGGACCAGGAAGCTAAATTCTCACCAAGATAAATGCAATAACCACCAAGGTCAATGAAATCTGCAGCCCAATCTACATAAGAGAATGTAGTAAGTTCAAAGTGTTAAGAAGGTTTATACAATAAGCCTCGGTTTGTTGTTCCTCGAAGGTATTGCAATAACCTTTTACAAGCACACCAATCTACCTCTGAAGGGCTCTGCATGTGTTGGCTGAGTTTGTTAACAATAAATGAAATTTCTGGCCATGTAATAGTAATGTATAGTAAGCCTTTAATGATACTGCGATAGAAACTTGGATTTCAGTAAGGTTCCCACTCTGGAAGTCATAGTCTTACTCGAAGAGAAAGGAGATGGAAGCAGATTAGTAGAGCTCATGTTTGCTTTCTTCAACAAGGATTTGATATATTTGGTATGGGAAAGATGAAGACCATGGGATCTCCTGGTAGCGTGAATGCCTAAGAAAAAGTGAAGAGATTCAAGTTATTTCAAGGCAAATTCTTTGTTCAACTTGTTGAATAGCATCTTTAGTATTCCCAACAATAAAAATGTCATCTACATAGATAAGAAACAATATGTAAACACCATTAGTGTTGTAAATGAATAAAGAGGTATTTGTTTTGGCATTAGAGAAACCCAGCTGCAAAAGAGTAGTTTTTAAGTCTATCAAACTAGGCTTTAGGCGCCTGACGAAGACCATATAATGCCTTTTTTAGAAGATAAACATGATAAGGTTTGTCTTTACTAACAAATCCTTCCGACTAAAGCATATAAACAAGTTCCTTCAGATAGCCATTCAAAAATGCATTATTAACATCTAGTTGCTAAATGCCACAATTTTGCGTTACTGTCAAGCTTAAGACAATGCGAACTATTACAGGCTTGATTACAAGACTAAACGTCTCACTGAAGTTTATTCTAGCAGTCTGAGTAAAACCTTTGACTACCAAACATGCTTTATATCGTTCAATGGATCCATCTACTCTATATTTGACTTTGAAAATCCATTTGTTGGCAACCAAGTAGAATTTGATGTGAGAGTTGTAAATTCATTTTCAAGACTACTTTATGTCATTTTTATGTTAATTTTGGATATAAATCTTTTTAATGTGTTGAAATTATTATTCAAAATTATTATACTTGTTTCTTAATTGTTCTTAGATGATTTTTAACACATGAAAGATCAAATTGGATCAAAAAGATGTAAAGAAATTAAAGACAATTCGAATTCCCAACTGGCAGAAAAATAATTGACAAAGTGTGGACATGTGCAAGGAAAAAGATTATCTTCAGAATTTGATTTGAAATAAGATTCAATTCACCTAAGATCTTCATGATTTTGGGAATCAAGTTATTGCCTTGCTGATGGGGATCTGCGACCTGAATACGTGAGGATTGTGTCTGATGAAGATTACAAAAGGAGGAAAGAGGGAGGACATTGAAAAACATTAAACACACATTCACTGTTTACATTTTCAGGGAGTTTTTTAACATTCTTTCAATAGTTTTCTATTTTTTAAGGATGTTTGTATTTTTTGGAAAAAAGACCAAGAATGGAGACTTTGTATTTTGCTATTATTCTATTGGTTTTTACTTTTGTTATGAGTAGCTAAATCTTTCTTCTTGGTTGAAGGAAACCACATTATCATCTAGTATGTGTGAGATTTATAAATAAAGTTTATTTCATTAATGAATATTAAATGTCTTTCGAATTGCTTCTCATGACTGAATTGATTGGTTTCTAAGGTACACAACTAGAAATTGATTTGTTTAATTTATAACTAGATTAGTAGGAATTGACATTCAGTTTTGCTAATCCAAAGTTACAATTAGGATTACCATCTTTATGCTAAAGTTTAGAAATTCTAAGAAGATGCTTACCTTGATTAAATGCAAGTTGTACATATGTTATCTTGCTCATTGATTTCTTAGTTCTTAAAGCTATTAATAAATTAAACTTAAGGTCGTATCTAAGTTGTTGACTAATAAGAATGTTTATAATACATGTTTCTATTCATTTAATCTTAACATCACCCAATGAATGTTTGTTAATGGACTGAGTTTTATATCGATGATCCATATTAGTTTGATAACGTAGGTGACCCCAAACCAAGGTTTGTTTACTAAATTTCTAGATCTGATTATTTTTGTTAATTTTTGGTTTCTACTATTTTTTATTTCTTAAATTTACGTGAATTAAACCCCTCCAATTTGTTTTAGTTTTAATCTCATATAATCTTTATCGTTAAAATTCCTCATGAGAACAATCTCAACTCTTCACTAACTACTTTTTTCATTGCTAGATTTAGTATTAATTTAGTTACAGGTCATAACAATACCAAATTTTGGCGTCATTGTTGGGAAATTTCTTGATGGTAAATGTATGTTACACAAGTAGACAAGACAACTCAGCTCCTATTTGATTCAGAGATCGAGAAGACAACCAAGAGGTTATAAAAACAAACAAAACAACCATAAGTGCAAAAAATAGAAAGGATGGCTACAAATCGCACTCTTCGTGAACTAGTCGTGACCACAAATGCTCAACAACCTCATTGCATCAACTTTCCAAATTTGGGGGACAATAACACTTTTGAATTGAAATCTGGGTTGATCCATTTATTACCAATTTTTAGAGGTCTACCAGGAGAAGATCCTTACAAACATTTGAAGGAGTTTAACGTGGTTTGTTTGGGCACGAAGCCAAAAAAATGTTACAGAAAAGCAAATCAAACTAAGAGCCTTCCCATTTTCTCTCAAAAATGATGCTCAAGATTGGTTATCCTATTCAGCTAGTTAAAAATGTGCAAACATATGTTGAAATGAAGAGACGCTTCTTTGAGAAATACTTTCCCACATCAAGAGTTGCCAACATTCGAAAGGAGATTTGTGGCATTAGACAACACACAGGGGGACACTATACCAATATGGAAAAAAATTCAAGAAAATTTATGCTAGCTTCCCCCATCACCAAATAATCGACCAATTGTTGATTCAATACTTCTATAAAGGTCTTTTGCTCACAGATAGGAGTATTGTAGCACCCCACTCCCGACGAGACCCGAACCCGATATCCACGGTGATATCCGAGCCCGTGACCCGCGAGGGTGGCGTACTAGAACAACCATTACCTTTTAAAAACTCGTATAACATTTTTCTTTTTCGTTTCAAAAACAATTGAGTGCGCAGAAAACAATAAACATTTTGGCTCGATTTAATACAAAACATTTCCAGATATAAAACAATTTCAATCACGTTATACAATTACACATAATCAAATGGGGCCCACCAAACAAATCACTATACTAATACAGATGTGAATGACACTGATCC
>JAOTIZ010000004.1:26988043-26999242 GCA_027123425.1 Erythroxylum panamense
ATTGTAACAGGATTAATATTATGGTTTTTAAAATTTAGTGATTTCTGATATTGTGGTTTTATTATTGCGATGCCATGCGGATTTTTAGTCGGTTTGTTCGATAGTGCACCTTTATCGTGGGTTACGTGTCGGAGCGACTTTCGGGCGTCCCGATATGTACCCTACGGTGAGGGGGCGCTACAGTTGAGGACCCAGCTATTTCCAAATTAAATTCTAGGGCGAGGTAGAGATAATCGAGGCGCTCCCTCCAATAACCTCGTAGGCAGTCGCGATCGTAAATCTCCCATTCCCAGTATGTCGCCATCTGACGGTATCGGCTGTGGCCAGATCAAGATGGGGGTGTAACTCTGCTATGTCCATGCAGACTGTGGCTGGAAGGTATTGCTGGAAAGTGGACCACTTCCAGGTGCCGTCCCTAGTTCTCATATCTGCGACTTTAGCGTACAGGTCTCCCTCTGAGATGGGCACGGTCACCACAGCCTGAAGGGCTAACTTTTAGCCACGCTTTTGAAAATTGTCACAAAATGTTAACATATAGTGACGATTTTTACAATTATTGCGAAAACTTAACCTTTTGGAGATAATATTTAAAAATCTTCACAAAAAGTTATACCTTTATTTAAAATTGTCACTAAAAATTTAACTTTTTGTGACGATTTTAAAATCATACGTAAAAAATAGTAGTTAAAAATCTAAATCATTGTAATATTTTATGGCTTTTTTTATTCTGGTACGAATTATCATAGCCATGACTTTTTTGATTCTAGTGCGAATTATTATGTTACTATCTAGATTTATTTACTCTATATGTAGCAAGTGATTATATTGATAGTGACTAGCTTTGGGTGTATTGGTTAAGGTTCGCACATATCTCACATTGGAAATTGAACAAATCGACATCAGCAAAAATCTATAGTGACAATTTTCACAATCACTGAAAAAACTTAACCCTTTGGGGATTATTTCTAAAAATCGTCACAAAAAGTTATACCTTTAGTCAAAATTGTCAGAAAAATTTTAACTTTTCGTGATGATTTTAAAATCATGCCTAAAAAATAGTAACTAAAAATCTATATTGTTGTAGTGTTCTATGGATTTTTTGATTCTGGTACGAATTATCATGGCCATGACTTTTTTGATTCTAATACGAATTATCATGTTACCATCTAGATTAATCTACTCTATATATAGAAAGTGATTATATTGATAGTGATTAGCTTCGGGTGTATTGGTTCAGGTGTGCACATATCTCACATTGGTAATTGAACAAATTGACATAATAAAAAATTTTGAATATTTTCTCATATCATTAACCGCAACTCTCACTAGTTATAGACAAAACTCAGTATACTAATCGACTAACAGAATAACTACTACACAACTCACTCTTTCACGTAGAAAAATAAATAAATGAGTATAGAGAAAGCTTCACGAGTGTGACCTTCTTACAGGCGTGGCTGCAGACTTACGAGTGTCACCACTGTTAACACTAAACTTATACCCCGTTGGTAATGGTGTGGCTGCAAACTTAGAACCCAGTAAACCGATGTCATGGAGAATGTCCAAAGTATATTTATGTTGATTGATAGAAATTCCTTAAGTAGATTTGGCAATCTCCAAGCTTAAAAAATATTTGGCCGAACTAAAATCCTTGATGGTAAATTGATGATCCAAAATTTGTTTTGTTATCTACAATTCGGAAGAATATGTGAGAAGAACATCGTTAATATAAACAAGTAAGTTTAGGAAACAAGAATTGGTTTTCTTGATAAACAAATAATGATCATTTGCAAATTGAATGAATCCAATAGACTGCAGTTTAGTGTAGGCTCATGATTTCATTGTCGTAATGCTTGTTTGAGACCATATAAGGATCGAAGCTGTTGAGATACAGGTGATTATATCTTATTATTTAATTTTGGACATTATTTGATAATTAGACTTAGTTATGTTTATGAGGGACTCTTTCAAGACAAGTTTAAGAAGTTTAAAATCCTAATTAAGATGGTATTTAGTATGTATATCCTATTGTGGGATAATGGTGATATTCTAAAATTTTAACTTGATTATGGCAGCTTATCCAAAGATTATTGTGAATATTCTATAGCCAATGGTGTTAAGATATTATTTGGTGAGCTGCGGATTTTTATGAGAAGGATTGCGCATCTATTGTAACCTTTTCTAGCTGATTACATAACCTAGGTTGAACAGGTGTGGGCTGCATTTTTCTTTGGTGAGTGTTGTTAATTGTGGTGCTATGTAGCTATGATCTTCTTGCTAGTTTTTTGCATGTTTTTTGGCTATTGAATCATTGTTATATCATCCTTAGTCGCTGACTGTTGTGCTTGAGATTCTTAGGATTTTTAACCCTAAACTTTATGCTCCTAAGTTTAAAATACAATTGAAACGGCATATAAATCTCACAGTGGAAGTGGGGTCTGAAAATGACTACTAAAGTACTCTTGGTGAACAACTTTTAGATCTGTCTTTGAAGGAGTTGAATCTATTTGGGAAGTTTTTCCTTTTTATCTCAAGTGTATTCATTTACCTCTTTGTTTTTTAAAATCCTTGACTTATTTGATTGTTGTCTTTATCATTAAAATTTGTTAAGAAAATCCTCTATTAAGGTTAGAACCAGGCGGTTATACTATGGGGCATGAAATACTATCATGGGTTGTGAGGAAGAAGGATAGGGTCAAGACTTGAGTGATGTCAACTCAGTAAAGCCTTGTATAAAAACTATTGTCATTAGTAAAAGTATTAAGCTAGGTGAGGACCCTGTAGATGTAGACAAGGTGTGTCAAACTGCGTTACCAAATTTCGGTGTTGATTTTCTATTTGTGTTTGTGCTTTTTTTGTGCTAGAAATAACTGTGACCAAATCAGAAATTTTGCGAAATCATTACATCCTTTGGACTTTCAATTGGTATCAAAGTATGTCACCAAATTAGAACTTGGTACAATAAGTTGGTGTAGATCTATGTTTCGTAAATATGGCTACAAGAGAAGGAGCATTAATTACTAGGCCACCAATATTGGATGGTTCCAATTATCCTACGTGGAAATCACAAATGAGAGTCTGTATTCAATCACAAGGAACAAAAGCATAGAACTCGGTGTTACATGGCTGGACACATCTGGTGTCAACTGATGACAAGGGAGAAGTACTACTGAAAGATCTGTTTGAGTGGACAAGAGCTGAAGAAAAGAGAGCACTTGGAACTCACAAGCCATGCATGCCATCTTTAGTGTTGTTAATGAATGTCTTTTCAATGATATCCGCTTGTGAATCAGCTAAAGAAGCGTAGGATTCTATACAAACTATACATGAGGGATCGAAATTTGTGATAGCCTCAAAACTTCAAATGTTGGCTGTGAGATTTGAAGAGCTGAAGATGGACGATAGTGAAACCATTGGACTTCTATGAGAGACCACATGACATAGCAAACTAAGTACATTAACTTGGGAAAAAATACACTAACTTAAAACTGGTCAAGAAGACGTTGAGATCGTTACCTCCGAGGTTTATCCCCAAAATTGCAGCAATCGAGGAAGCTCATGATATCAATGAATTGTTGTTGGATAAGGTAATTAGAATTCTTACTAATTTTGAGATGAATCTATTAAAGGGAAAATAAGAGATGAAAAGGTGTGAATGATGTAGGAGATGAATTCGACGAGAATGAGGATATGGTATTATTGACAAGAAATTTCAGTAAGTAGTTGAAGAAAGTAAAAAAGGACAAACTCGAGTTTAGGCAAAATGGTGGGAGTTCATTGAACAACAACTCCAAACGGCAAACTCAAACGCAAAAGGGTGAAAGAAAAGTGAAGAGAATATAATGTCATGAGCGTCAGGGCTTCAAACATGTACAAGCAAAATATGTTAACACCTTGAAAAAGAAAAAAGAGAAGTCCTATTCAAGCATCTGGAGTGAGAATAAATCCAAAAGTGAATATAGTAATGAATAAAAAGTTATGAATAGTACTATGTTAGTTGCTTTATACAGAAAAAATTTAGTTGCTTGCTTAACAACAACGAAAAGGGAAGTAATTGATGATAAAAAACGTTAACAAATAAATTTTTTTTGGGAAAAATGCAGACTAATCAGCTCAAAGTTTGATCTCAGACTATGACAGTGGTTTAGATGACAAAAAGGAGTATATTTATGAAACTTATGAATTAATGTATGCAAAATGGGCGCAAACATGCAAGAAGAATGAGAAGTTGAAGAAGGAAAACTCTACCATGAAGAAAACCAATCAAGATCTAGAGAAGAAGTTGTTATTTACTATATACAAGCTAAATGGAACAAAGTCGAGGCTGGTCAGTATGGAAAAAGGGATAAGAATGTTAAATGGAGGCATCAAAAAGTTATAAAAGTTACTAAAAATTAGTAAGATTAAAGGAGAACTTCAAGGTATTGGTTATAAAGGTGAATGTTCTAAGTCGAATGATGAGAAAAATAGTAAAAGCAAATCTTTCCAAGGAGAAACTTTAAGGAGGAAACAAAAATGCATACCTATATGTCACTTCACATGAGGCTGAATTGTTACAAGCTGCTACAAATGATATTTCAACGGGGTCAAAACAAAAAATCTAGACATTCTCCATTAAATTTCCAGTAGTAGTCCACATTACCAAAACATACTTAGGTTAGAAAGGGTTAATTACAAACACAAAAAACGTGGTGAAGGAAAAACAAGAAATTGTCCAAGTTCACAGTTAGTTATTGCTGGTAAAGAAATTGTTCAAACAAAAGACCAATTGGTTGCTTATAAGGGAGGAATCAATCAGACATCTGACGACAGAGTTAAGGTGGCGAGGAGTAAGGCCAGGTTTGAATTTCTTCAAGGGACACAGGAGTTATGTTCTTTAAGTTTTTGAAGTATATTGATGTTGTTTATTAAAAAAAATGGTTTGAAGCAACTAATGTCTAGACTTTCTTATTTTTTTATTTATGGATTTTATAAGGTTCAGGTGATTGGTGTGCGTTTGGATTTTTCCTTATTGGTTAAATAGTATATTTGATGTGAGAATGAGACTTTCCTTGATGATTTGAAAGTTTTGCTTCTGAATATTGATTTACGATGTTATGTCAAGAAAATATTGATGCTTGGTTGGAGACATATAGGAAGACTCAAGTTTTCAAGTTTTATCCTAGTTTCTCTCTATATCGTAGGTTATAAAAATTTGAGCAATATGCTTTCATATTATTTTGTCCCAAGGGGGAGATATATGATTGTTTTTGGTAACTATTCAATTTAGGGGGAGATTTCAAGGTTTCGTGACTATTATTCTTGGCTTTTGGCATCTTTTTGTCCCAAAGGGGAGAATGGATGATGTACTGGCTGTGGCTGTTGTGTTTACTTAGAAAACTTAATTGTTTTGTTAACTTTGAATTATTGTTTATTCGAATATTTGCCAAGTGCATATTTGGAAGTTATTTGGAACCTCAAGTTCGATTATAGGAGAGTTTCCTTGTGGTTTGTGAATTCGATGTTATATGTCCAATTATCTCCTTTAAGGGAAATTTTAAATATGTGATAAATAATTCCAAAAAGGGGGGAGATTGATAAGATATAGGTGATTATATCTTATTATTTAATTTTGGACTTTATTTGATAATTGGACCTAGTTGTGTTTATGTGGGACTCTTACAAGACAAATTTGAGAAGTTTAAAATCCTAATTAAGATGGTATTTAATATGTATATCCTACTATGGGATAATAGTGATCTTTTGGAGTTTTAACTTGATTATGGCAACTGGATATCCAAAGATTATTGTCAATATTTTATAGCTAAAGGTGTTAAGGTATTATTTGGTAAGCTGAAGATTTTTTTGTGAAGGACTGCATATCTGTTACAACCTTTTCTGGCTGGTTATGTAACTTAGGTTGAATAGGTATGGGCTGCATTTTTCTTTGGTGAGTATCGTTGATTGTGGTGCTATGTAACTGTGATTTTCTTGCCAGGTTTTGTGTGTTTTTTAGCTAGTTGAATCATATTATATCGTCCTTTAGTCACTGACCGTCGTGCTTAAGATTCTTGGGATTCTTAACCTCATACTTTGTGCTCCTAAGTTTAAAACACAATTGAAACGGCATATAGAGTGGACGAAGATAATGATTGATCTAATGTCGCCACCAGCTATAGTAGCTTGAATGCCTATGGACTTTAGACCGTGGCTATGTTACTTAATTAATAAATGTTAAGATAAATCTTATAGTGGAAGTGGTGTATGAAAATTCTAGCAGCTGACTACTGAATTACTCTTAGTTAACAACCCTTAGATCTGTCTTTGAAGGTGCTGAATCTATTAGGGAAGTTATTCCTTTTTATCTCAACTATATTTGTTTACATCTTTGTTTTTTTAATCACTTTAGATATTTGATTGTTGTCTTTATCATTAAAAGTTGTTAAGAAAATTCTCTGTTGCGGTTAGTACGAGGTGGTCATATTATTAGGTGTGAAATACTTTTACAAGTTGTGAGGACGAGGGATAATATCAAGGGTTTAATGGTGTCAACTCAGTAAAGTCTTATATAAAAACTATTATTGTTAGTGAAAGTGTTAACCTGAGTGAGGGCCCCGTAGATGTAGGCAAGGTGTCCGAACTATGTTACCAAATTTCAGTGTTGATTTTTGATTTGAGTTTATTTGTTTATTTTTTGTTTTTGATTGTGTTAGAAACAACTACAGCCAAATAAAAAATTTTGCGAAACCATTACATCCTTCAGACTTTCAGGAGCAATTTACAAACTTGATGTTACCCGTCAGGAGGAACCATGTACACTTCTTCATCTAGATATCCATGAAGAAAAGCATTATTGATATCTAGTTAATGAAGCAGCCATGAATGAGCTGCTACAATAGCCAAGAAAATTATACAGTAACAACCTTTGCAACTGGGGAGAAACTATCGATAAAATTTTCTCCTTCAACCTGATTAAAACCATTAGCTACCAGTATAGCATTGTATCTATCAACTATGCCATTGTTTGAGTTTGATCTTATATACCTACTTTGAACTGATGGCCTTTTTACCTAGTGGCAACTTTGTTAACTCCCATGTTTTGTTATCCTCAAGTGCCTGCAACTCCACTTTTATGGCATTCCTGTTTTAGTCTAGCTTGATTAAAAGAAAATGGCTCTTGAATATTAGACATTGCAGCTAAAAATGAAAGGTACGATGTAGAAAGACTAGGTGAGTGATGATAAGGAAATGTTTGTAGTGTAAGGTTGTTATTAGTAATGGAAGAAGGAATAGAATGAACAGTAGATGAAATAAAATCATTCAACCATGTGGTTTTCAAGCTCTGTCACTTTTTCATAAACGTGACTGAGCTGATATCATAATTGTTGATTCATTTTCTAAGGGAAGTGTAGCTGAAGGAGGCAAAAAAGGGTCATGTGGTGGAGAATCAGTGGAATGACCACTAGGATTAGGAATATCAACATCAAAGAAATCAAACAGTTGGGTATCTGTTCATGAAAACGACATCTCTAGAGATAAGAACTTTATGGTTTTGAAGATCATAGAGTTTGTATGCTTTTTGTCCAAGATTATAACCAATAAAAACAAATTTATATGCACTTGTATCAAATTTTCATTTAACAATGTTAGTGTTTGTAGCAAAACAAAGGCAACTAAAACTTCTAAGGTGATCATAAGATGGTGGCTTAAGAAAAAGAATTTCGTATGGGATTTTCCAAGGAAGTCTAATAGATGGCATACAATTGATTAGATAAGTGGCAGTAAGTATAGATTCTCCCCAAAACTTACTTGGTAAACGAGATTGAAACATAAAAGATCTTGCTATCTATAACAAGTGCTTATGCTTTCTTTCTATCACCCATTCTTTTGAGGGGTATAGACACAAGTCATTGATGAATGATTCCATTATTGGTGAAAAGAAAGAAACATTCTTGATTCAAAACCTTTGAACCATTAGCACTTTGAACAATTTGTACTTTGAGATTGAATTGGGTTTGGGTCATTTAGAAGAAAGACTGAAGAATAGAAGGCACTTAAGATTTATGTTTGAGCATAAATGTCCATGTACATATACTAAAATCATCAGCGATAGTTAAGAAAAAATTAGAGCCCCTGATGTTTTGAGGATGATAAGCACCCCATAAATCCACATGAATGAGTTCAAAACATTTGATTATATGTATATCACTATTTGGAAAAGAATGTCCTTACATTTTTGACATAGGACAGATATACAAGTAGTTGGGTAATCAAAATGAATTTTATTCATGGAATGAATGTGAGTGGTTACAATGGTCAAAGGATGCCCAAGTCTATTATGTCATACTATCCCATCCATTACAAAAACTTGATTGACAAAAGAACAAGAAAAACATTGGTTTTTTCAACGTAAGACTCTATGACCTGCTGATCAAAAGAAGAATGATCAAGTATGTATAGTTTGCCAATTGTTTTCCCAACAACTAGTATATCATCAATCTTCAGGTCCTATAGAACACAAAAAATGGGATAAAAGATGAATTTGATATTTATTGTGGTTGTTAACTTGTTAACAGATAATAAGTTAAAACAAAAACTAGGTACATGTACAGCTTTGGTTAATGTAAGATTATATGTCAAATGTATATCACCAGTGTGATAAACAAATTTAACAATCCCACCTAGTAGATAAACAGGAGTTGGCTTAATAGTTTTCATTTTTGTGACATCCATACACATGTGATTGGAAGCTCCAGTGTCTATTATCCAAGAGTCAGTTTCAATTAATTTAAGAGCACTAAAAGAATGGTGTGGAATCGCACCTGCAAATTATGCAAAATTCACATTATTTCCTCTGCTTAAGCCAGATGTTATTGTCCCTTTCATGAATCTTTCCACTCTTGTTGAATCAAGCTAGAAATGTTCATTGAGCGGTCATTGGTGCTGTTATAAATAGACTCTGTATGCAGCTTTTTTATTTTTCCTATTTCTACCAGATTTGCCAAATTTTTCTTTGACACTTTTTGTTTATGCTCTTTTAACTCCTTATACCAATCTGGATAGCCATGAATTTTTGAAACAACTATCTTTAGTATGTCTGGTTATTTTGCAAAAATCACACTTTAATTCAGACTTATCTATGGTATCTCTTCGTTTATAATTCCCTTTCCTACCTTTATTAATCTTAGTTACTTGTCCTCTAAACGAACATGACACTATTATTATTGGGTTCAACTATCATCAGATGAATTTCCTTCTATCTCTACTCTGTCAAAATGATTGAATATGCTTTGTCAATACTTGGTAATAAATCCATCACCAAAATTTGATTCTTAACCTAGTCGTAACTTTCATTCAAACCCATTAGAAATTATATTAACTTATGACTTGAATTGATCTCCTCCATTTTCTTTCTAGTTCCACACGTACACTGATTACATGAATACTTTGACATTGGTAACAAACATCTTAACTCATCCCATAGTTTAGTCTTGTAAAATACCTAACAACAGACATATTTCCTTGTGCGATCGTATTGATTTCTCTTTATAACTGATACAAAAAAGGACCATCACATTCTCCATATCTCTTCTCTAATTCTTTCCAAAGCTTAAAATCATTTGAGACATACAAATAAACATCAACGATCTCTTTAGAAATCAAATTTAATATCTACAATGTAACCATACCATCAACTCGACACCATGAATCGTAAACTAACGAATTTTCATATGGTATTTTTGTATATACCATCAATGAATCCTATCTTTATTTTTGCTTTGAGAGCTAACTTCATAGCATAACTCCATGAAAGCTAATTATTACCTATTAAAGGAGAAGTTACCAATGCCATTCCAGGATGATCAGATCCTTACAACGTTAATGAATCGTTCATAGTTTGAGTAACAAAATCCTTTATCTTTGACCCGAAATTCTCCTCCTACATACCGTGATGAAAACGATTAATAAAAAACTACTAGCTCTCTTTAATAACTCTATTATGATACCATGAACAAATCGGCATAAGAAAGAATCTCAATATTTTCTCATATCATTAACCGCAACTCGTCACTGGTTATATACAAAACTCAATCTCTTAACCGACTAATAGAATAATTGCTACACAACTCACTCTTTCACGTGGAAAAATAAATGAATGAGTATAGAGAAGGCCTCACGGCTGTAACTTGTTAAGTCACTCCCATGAGAAGGTCACATGTTAAGTCATACTCGTGACATATAGCTATTTATAACTATTGTTCAGGTCTCACGAATGTGACTTAATATGTCACACTCGATATAGCTATTTATAACTATTGTTCAGTAATGATATTATCTCTATCCTACATTAAAGTTTCTTCCTTGATTAAATTCTACAAATTCCCAACAATATTCACCAATTATTCCCTGCCCATAAATCTTATCTTGAAATTTATTATTTCTTAATTTTCAAATGAAGGATCCAACAACAAAACAACTTTTACTAGAGAAACAAATACAACATCTTTTAAAAATTATCATTATAAATTTAGTCATCCAAATTTTAATATTTTCTCCAAGATACTTGGAGAAAATAAGTTAACTTTATCTTTTTCCTCTCTTTCTAATAAATATGAGGCTTTTTGTACGAGCAAACAAATCAAAGTCCATCTCCCACCAATGGTTCATACTAGTTCTCAACCTTTTGAATTAGGCTTTGTTGGTGTTTAGGGTCTTTCACCCACCATTTTTAATATGAAATTTTCTTAACTTTGTACTCTTTGTTGATAATTTTGCTTATTTCATTTGGGTATATTTTTAAAAATAAAAGAAATGTTTATAATAGATTTCTCTAATTCTAGGTGATGACTGAGAAATAATTTGATAAACCAATTCGAAATTTTCAAAGTGGTTGTGCCGATGAATTTAAAAAATAACTTCATACACTACAACAAAACTAAGCTTTTTGCGTCGTTTTGAAAGTAGACGTCGCGAATGGTGTGAGGATATTGCGACGTCTGGTAAGACGTCATGAAAGATTCGTAGAATCTGAGACGTTGTATTCAGACGTCGCCAAAAAGAGTAGTTTTTGACGTCGTCTTGGTACAAAGACGTGACAAAATAGAAAAAACGACGTCTGTTAGAAATAGACGTCGAGAAAGGCCAGGTCCACGTATTTAACTTATGCCCTTCCCCACCAAATGAGACGACGTCGTGTTGCCGCCCCCCATAACGACGTCG
>JAOTIZ010000004.1:27009830-27023701 GCA_027123425.1 Erythroxylum panamense
TTCTGCTAGTTGGTTGATTCCAAAAGCTACTTAATAACAAGTGTCACAACATAGTGGACGAGAAGAATGAAACTTACTACAGAACACAATGTGATACTTGTGATATACAAAACAAAAATATTTATGTTTAAATAGACAAAACACAACGCAACTAATAGCATTAACTATCTTTATGACCACAATCACTGTATAAAATTCATAAAACACAATGCAAACCTAAATTAATCAAAACATACGACTAAGCAATCTTAAACCCAGATTAAATCCACTTCAATCGACTCAAAAACTTACTTACCTCAAACAACACGCACATGCACTCCGACTTGTGATGATAGAGGGCTGACTGTAGCGCGACAAAAAATGAGAGAGGGAAGGTTAAAATGATGAAGAGGGAAGGGGAGAAATGCAGGTGCGGGAGACTGATGAAGATAAGAGAGGGAACGAGGTTGGATGATTTAGTATGGAACGCGGGAGACTAACGAAGATGAGAGAGGGAAGCTTCCGTTTTCATTTGGAAAATTGGGGGCAGGGGAAATTAATTACGTGGACCAGGCCTTTCCTGACGTCTATTTCTCCAAAACGACATTTATTCTATTTTGGGACGTCTTTCTACTAAAACGACGTTAAACACTTCCTTTATTCCTGACGTCTTAATACAACGTCGCAGAATATTCCATCTTTTCTTGACGTTTTTCCAAACGTTGTGAAATCCTCAGACCATTCACGACGTCTACTTTAAAAATGATGCTAAAGGTGTTATTTTGTTGTAGTGAAACATGCTTTGGGTTCAAGTTTGGTTTGCTTATGAGGTTGTAATAAAACAAAGCATGCACATAAAAAAACCTATGAGAGACTGATAATCATGAGCATGATTGAATAAGCATTCATATACAGGGATATTATTTATGGTAGGAGAAGGAATGTGATTGATGATATAGACAACAGTAAAGGATGCTTATCCCCAAAGGGATTTAGCACAAGAAGATGATATAATAAGAGCTAGAGTAGTGTTAAGTATATGTCTATGTTTGCATTCAGCTCTACCTTTTTGTTGAGATGTGATTAGACAGGATCTTTGAATGATGGTCCCTTATTGATTAGGAAAATTTATGAATTTTTTTTATCTTTGTATTCCATTGCATTATCAATTTGAAATGCTTTAATCTTGCAAAAGAACTAAGTGTGAATGATATTAGCAAAACGAGAGTAAATGGATAATAGTTCAAATCTATGGTTGCATTAGATAAATCTATATATAGTGAGAAAAATTATTGAAAAAGATCATATAATATTTCATGCTACCCATAGTTTCAAATTTAGAGGTGTAGGACCCCAAATATCATAATGAATTAGATCAAAAGGTGCTAAAGGGATAAAATCATGTAGAGAAAATGGTAAAACAAGATTTTTTGATAGTTAATAAGGGACACAATCAAAATGTTCAATCTTACCATGACCTAGGTTTCTGCTGGAGATTAAAGACCCTAATATAGAGTTAGAAAGGTGACCCAAATGAGAGTACCATAAATGAGAGGTGACAACACCAACAACAAGCTTTAAAGGAGGACTTAGTGAAGTAAGCTCAAATAACTATCCAACCTTATGCCCTTTCCTAAGTATTTTACTTGTTTGTGGATCCTGTGCAATGCAACCATGACTCGAAAAGGATAATTTATCACCAAGTTTACATAATTTTTCAACAAAAATAAGATTTAATGAGAGTTTGGAGACAAGAAAGGTTTCAGATAGGTGTAATATGGATGTGTGAACAATACCTATATATTGCATATGCATAGTAGAATTACTGGAAGTGTGAAAAATTTATGGAATAGATGATTTTGCTAAAGATTCAATAATAGAATAATCAAAGTTCATATGATTGCAATATGCACAATCAAGATACTAAGAGTTTGAGGTACCTGATGTGACAGATAGGACAGAGGAGGAGACTGTAATAAAATTTAGATGAAGTTATTGAAGAAGAGCATGGAGGTGCTTTAAAGAGAATTTGGGAGAGGTTATTTATGTTGGCCCCTCAGTGGTAACAGTAATAGTGGGAAGTAGGCTAGAGGGACTTGGAAGAATTACCTTGTTTAGAGTTATGTTTTATTCATTTTCTACATTTTGAGATGTGATGTCCAAGCTTTTTGTAGTAACTATAAGATCCTATATAAAACTTCTTACTAGAGTTGTGAGAAGTTTGAGATGAGGTATAAGTTGCAAGGACAACATTAGTAGATAGGATAAAATTTTCAATAAGGAGCATATTAAAGTGACTTTCCTATGAGATGAGCTCCTTAATAATAGTGTTGAGATTGGGTAGAGTTCCTTTACAAAGAAGAGAAATGTGAACGGGTTTAAATTCATCCTTGAAAGTCATAACCAAATGCCATATACGTTGATGATCTCGAAGATTTGCGTAGAGCATAGCAACACCAGGACTAGGCCAGACAAGATTGCCAAGTGCTAGTTGATCATAAAGTTATTATAATTCAGACATATAACTATGTATTATCTGCCTGGGTTGTTGTTACATACGATGAAGTCTCCTATATAACTAAAATCGATGGACATCATTTGATATAGAGTAATAATTTTTTAGGAAATTCCATACCTCCTTAGCTATTTCAAATTGTCAAAAATCAAGTTCGATGGATTTGGCACATTTATTTCAAAACCACGTTAAGATTTGATAGTTCATTCCATCCTATGACACTAATTTTTCAATGAATACATCAATGTCTTCATCTTTATTTTGAGTAATTTTAGATATTTCTATAGTAACAATACACCAAACGAGTCTCCATTTGAGAAAGTTACACATTTCCTTAACCCAAAGATCATATTTAGAGCCATCAAAGATGGGAATGTTATTGGAGAATTTTAAAGGCATTCATAGTGAAAGAAGCCAATAAATAAGAGAAATGCTACTTATAGAGATCAAATTTGGTTATTCTGGCCTCAGAATTGGATTCAGAGTGTTGAAAAACCTTAGGATTTGTCTGGTTTGCAGAGAACTTGAATTAAAATGTACTGAATAGGGTGGTTAAAGTGTCGGTGAACTTCTTTTCAAGCCAAACCGAACTGAACTTAATTGATAGGTTTGAACTGAACAAAGAAGGAGACAACACATGGAAAAATAAGGAAATGACACACATAAAGATTACATGGCAATGAACTATGATGATGTGGCAAATGATGTGATAAATGAAGTGGCAAATGACGTGTATCTCCCTTTTTGTATATTAACAACATCATTTTGCCTCAGAGTAAAATGATGTCATTTAGGTAGTATTCTTCCTCTAAAAAACTTGCAACTAGGGTTTCAGGGATTAGTAGCTATCGATAGTGCATAGAGGAGCATGGAGTTTCTTTTGGAAGTGAATTTTACACCGTTGTGATCTACTTAAGAAGAGAAACAATTTGGTACATAGCAAATTGTTTTTGGAGTAAATTTAAGAACCCATAACACAAAAGCAGAAGGCTTGAGAGGAAGAGTGAAGAAGGCTCCAAAATTTTGACTCATTTTGTTTCAAAGGAGGCTCTGATACCATATAGAAATAGAGAATGAATAGAAGATGTAGAAATGCTCTCTGTATTTCTATGTGTGAATAATATGATGTGCATCCACCTTTTTATGCACAATGGGTGTCTTTAACTAAAATAACAAATCAACACAGCATTATTGTACATGATTTCAGGAGAAAATAAAGGCTAATTATGAAGACTAGTTAATTAAATAAATATCTATTGATATGCATTAATATACGTTAATACTAACTTAGAACCTTTCCCTTTAAATATTATAAGAATAAAAAATTTAATTAGATTTTATTATTTAAACAATAAGAAAGATGAAACAAAATAAGTTGAATTATGAGTAAACAATGAGAAAAAGTTTTTAAATTTTGCGTTAAATAAATTCTTGACTATATATATATATAATTACCTAATTATATCTTCTAAATAAATTACAAAATAATGATTAAAAACTTAAGAATAAGTTCAATCTAATTAATTGATAATGAACTCAAACTACCTACCAGGAGTCCTTTCTATTCCTTTTTTGCTTTTTGTGGAGAATGAGTGCATCAAGTTAAGAGGACAATTGGGGGCTATTACAAATTTATGATATAAAAAATATAAATTATTTTTCAAATACGATTCTTTTCCAATTCTATAATGATATTCAAATTAAATTCATAAGACAAAAATTATAATAAAATAAATATTTCCAACTCTAATTTTAAATTCTTCAAAAATACATTAATAGAATTAATTATTCTAATTATCTGTTAGGAACATCTTCTTAAAAATAAACAAAAAGAAATATTATATTCTAAATATTTAGGGGAAAACATATAATCATAGTTTTTTGATAGAATAAATTTAATGTTTGAGAATATGCTTACGAAAGCATAATAGTATTTTAAGGGTTCATTAATTATTATAATAGATGAGAATAATTGGACGACGGTACATTCCATATATAAATCGATGACTATTTTTTCCTTTGGTAAATAATATTATAGAATATGCAACCATATATTTAGGAATAAATCAAATCAAAAATTGTCCTAATTGGCTAATTCTATACACTAATTTTTGCCTTTTTTATATTCAACTATTTATATTTTGTTGTATCTTTGGTATAATATAGGAATGAGAAATACATTTTCTTTTAAAGCTTTTTCATGGTATCAAAGCCCAATAAAAGCTCAAAACATTCAATTCTCATAGGCACCACTTCTCCTGTTGAATTTGAATTTAAACTAAAACTATACAATAATGAACTACCTACTTTGACAACCATAAATGGAGCAATTGATTCAAAGTATCAACATGGCTCATCACCTTATTTAAGGCAATGAACCACTTAGTGAAACAACAAAGGATGATGGTAAAACTAAATCAAATCCTAACTATGTCATCTGGAAAAGAAATGTTGGTCTCCTAGTAGAATTTTTATTGAGAGACATTGACATTGATGTTCTAGTCCATCTAAAAAATATTAACTCAACACAAAAGGTATGGAAATCCATCAAAGAGCAAATTCTTTCCATTATGATAGAAAAGGAAATGGTTTGGAATGAAACCTTGATGTCCTTGAAAAATAAAAATCTCTCTCTTGATGAATATATCAAAATTTTAAATGTTGTGTGATAGCTTTGTGACCATCAAGAAACTTATGGATGAAATAAAGAAAGTGTTTTAATTAGCTAGAAATATTAGGCTAAACTTTCATGACTTCAAAACTATCATGCTCATAATGCCTCCATATCCTTCCTTCCAACATTTTGTGTCAACTCTATAAGCTTATAAATAAATGCATTATAGCAATAACAATGACTAAGATAGTTTACTTCAACATGACCAAGCTTTCATTAATTAAAGGGTGGAGGACATAGCAAAATTAGTGGAAGATTCAACTCTCTTAACAAAAGGGTTCAATTCTATAGCTTGCTCGAAATAATTCCTATATCATTCAAACAATGGAAATACATGGCAACTAACAATTAATGGTTAGAATCATAACAAACAATTGAAAGAACTAGTAACTTGCCAAATAAGTGACAAGACCAATCACTCTACAATTAAATGTTGGAATTGTTTTGACCAATCTTTCCAACCTAAAGATTAGCTTCATAAAGCTTTTTCCATAATGAACGTTAAGCAAAATGATGACCTAAACTTGTATATAGAGTCAAAAGTAACCACACATATATGGTAAATTATCCAGATAAGCTCACCAAAATTAAAAGATATAAAGGTCTAAACACTATTTTTGTTAGAAATGGTGAAAGACTTAATGTTTCTCATACCGGAGAAGGAAAAACTAAAACTAACAATGGAACCTTAAACCTTAAAGATGTTCTTATTATTCCTCGCATTAAAAATAATCTTTTATTTGTAGAAAAATTGATTAAAGGTAATGCATGTAGTATTACAATCGATGCTAGTAACTTTTCTGTGAAGTATTAACGATGTAAAACTCTAGCTAAAGGGTGTTAATAGCTACTTCATGTTTAGTTCAAAATTTTTAAATTAATTAAAGTTGCTATATTGCAAGTATACGAATTATATAAAAATAATATAGTAAGGTATCATATTGGTTAGTCACCTTGTAATTCACATTGACTTTTGTTTGAGTAAACCAAATAATGAGATATTGAAATTGCAAAAATGCACAATTTAAAGGCTTGCAAACACACTTCAAAATGTCACAAAAATAAGAACATAATTTTAGTTTAGAAATCAAATTATAATGGTTAGGTTCATTCTCTCCATACCATATAATTCCTCACTTTGGTAATGTAATCACGCTTAGTCCTAGGCATTATAATGTACTGGCCCTTTCTCTCTCAATAGTCGAACCAATTAAGCTCAAAATAATGATTAAAGTTCAGTATGTAATCTCTCATCCTACACTCTTAACTTAACCGTCAAGTGGATATGAAGTAACATATTGGAAAGCCATCAAAACAACCAAGATCTCCCTCTAAATGCCATGTTAGGTTGATGTGTAAAGTGTTCTCAAGGCTGCCCACTCTCATGGTACATCCAAACTGATTTTCTAACTCTATTTCTCAATGTAAGCACTACATATGAGTCCACGTATCATAAGCATTAAAGCAAACCATACACTAATCGAAAGCAAGTTTTTACATAGTTATGGTAAGAATAACCTCAAAATCTACTTAGAAATCCATTACAACCATTAACAACATCCTCACAAAAAGTCCATACATCTTCTCCAGACAATAACTAAAAAAAGAAAAGAAAAGATAGAATATAAGGCTTATGAGTTGAAAAAAAGTTGGAACTTGGTGTGGTAGCTTTGAGATCTCTTAAAATCACTTGATTCTCCTTGAAAATCCACAAAAAAGTGTCAATCTTCCTCCTTTTTGTGTGCTGCACGACCCACCTCTCCTTTTAGGTTTTAAAATGGGGTTTTTATACCCTTTGGGTGCTTAAGCCAACTTAGGATAGATATAAAGCAAGCTAGATATGCCAGCTCGAAAGTTGGAAAATTCCAGCTTCTACCTAGGGAACTCCAGCTTTCTCCTTTAATACCTACATCAAGACCACATGCAAGTAAGTTGATAATCAACATAAATAAGGTCCATATCATGCCCAAACATTGACATATAACTGTGCAGGATATATATACATCAAAACAAATTAAAAGCATGCAAAACCTAAACTTTAAAACCTTCATTTATAACCTAACGAGTAATGTATCATATACAATAACATAGATATGCAAGTTATATGAAAATAACATGAAACTCGGGCTAAACGTCATAGTATGTATACTAAATATACACATAAATGACTTTGACAATCCTATAACAAATATCACTTATCAGGTGCAATCCTAAAACTTTTTATACTTTAGATGATAATTTACAAACTTTTATTTGATTAATAAAAGGAGCACCTCAAAGTATTTGACACAAACAAATAGGAAACCCTATTCAATTTTTTTTAAAACTTTGCACTCCGTAAACTTGATTAATGTCTCTAGTTTAGACAAAACTCAATCTATTTGTGTTAACTATCAAATGGGGAAAAGTTGTAAAATAAATTTTACTACATCAAATAAAATTTTAGAATTTCTTTTAGAAAATTGCATTGTGACTTGTGGGGTCATGCCTCCTTCTTTCATGTCAAAACTTCAAATATTATATTATTTTATTAATGATTACACTTGATATTAGTTGGTTATTTGGTTTAAAACAAAATTATAATTTTTATGAACACTTTATTAAATTTAAAAAACAAGTTGAAAATATTTACAAAAGAAAAATAAAAATCTTTCAAAGTGATGTTGAAGGAGAATCTAGTTCAACATCATTTGAAAATTACTTGTCAAATTGTGGTAAATATCATCAATTTTCTTGCCCTTACACTCTTAAACAAAATCGCATTGCCAAAATAAAACATCATCACATTGTAGAAAATGGCCTAAGACTCTTATTTTAATCTTATCTTTCTCTTAAATTTTGGATTGATGCTTTCCTTACGACTATGTTTTCTATTAATAGAATGTCTTCATTTATACTGAATATGAAAAGTCTTTATTATAAGTAAGATCCTGACTATATGAATTTAAGGATTTTTAGCTGTAAGTCCCATACTTAAGAAATAATGGAAAGAATAAATTTTCCAAGAAGACATATCCTTATGTTTTCATTAGGTCTAATTAAATACATAAAAGTTATCGATACCTCTACTATCTTATTAACAATTTTATATTTCTCTCTATGTCACTTATATTGAAAATATTTTCCTTTTTGCTCCTACACAAGAATCTACCTCTCAGGAAAATTTAAAAGTTACCACCTTTCTTATTAAGATCGAATGGTTAGATCATTTAAAACACAGGGAAAAATATACCACTAGTAAAGGAAATGAAGCTTCAAAGCAAAAAGGGATTGTATGAAAAAATTGTGATCTCCCTAACAATGCCACCAAGGATCTTACAACTTACATTCAAGATGGGATAGGACAACTTATCTATATTAATCACAATTTAGAAGAAGAATTTACTTGCATAGTGGCTTCTTCTAAGGAAAAGGAAATGTAAAGCAATGAAACAAAAAATCAAACTCAAACACTTGACTCTACCAACAAGAAAATATCTCAACATTACTTAGAAGGAAAAGAACAAAAAAATAATAAAAAAGGATGATCACACCTTTACTTAAAGAGCATTTGTGTATCATATATCACAACATATAACTACTTTTTACTTCAATAATTTACCATATTTAAGTCATAATTTAACAATTGAGATACCTCTGTCTAATGTAGGTCATGTTTGAGCATCTTAAGGAACCATTATGATCACTAGGTCAAAATTAAAACATCTTGAAAGATTCACAACTTGCATTGGAAATAATAAAAATTCAAAACAAATGCAACAATGTAGCTTTTATCATATGCATCGATGTTGATTTCCCTAAATCTTATAAAGGCACCATTTGTGTCTTATATTGGAAAGAAGCCATGGAACAAGAAATTCAAGCTTTACATGAGAATCAGATATGGAATCTTATTATTAAACATGACAATACTAACATAATTGGAGTTACATAGATTTTCAAGATAAAATTGAAAAAGGATGGCTCCATTGAGAAATATAAGACATGCTTTGTGGCTTAAGGGTGTAGACAAGTGGAGGGATTAGATTATGAAGAGACATATAGCATAGTCATAAAAGCCACCATCATTTGATTAGTGATAGCAATAGCTATAAACTTTAATTGACAGATGAGATAGCTTGAGATCAAGCATGGCTTCCTTTATGGCCACCTAAAAGAAATAGTGTACATAGAACAACCTCCTAGATTTCAAAATCTAAATTTAATATGCTTCTAGAGCAAACTAAACAAATCTCTTTACAACCTTAAACAAGTACAATGTATGGGTTTAATAGACTATTTAAAATTTTAATTCAACTTAGTTTCTATGTAGGAAAGTTGATCAATCTATATTTATTTTACATAAATATAATATTGTAGTAATCATGCTAATTTATGTTGATGATATTGTGCTTACAGGTAATAATCCTGACTTCATTCACAATCTTATAAAGCGACTCAGCTTAAAATTTGTAATAAAAGACTTAGGCGATCTACATTACTTCCTTAGCATTAAAGTGCAATGTCATTCTAATGGTGTCACCATCTCACAAAATTAGTATGCGATGGATCTTCTCCATTAATCTAAGCTATTAAATAACTCACACTTTAACACTTTCATGGCATTCAAGACATAACCATCTCCTCATGATTCTTATCTTATTGATGCAATTGAGTACCATAGCTTGGTAGGCATTACATTATTATTTATACTCAACTAGAAATTATTCAAGTTGTAAACAAAGTGTCGCAAATGTTTTAAAATGCAACATTAAGTGATATGAAAGCAATGAAATGGATCCTTAGATATCTTAAATGAATGTTACATTGTGGAATCATTTATAAATCAAATATCATTATCTCTTTATAGTTTTTATGATGCGAATTAGGTAGGATGCCTAACTATATGATGAAGCACAACTAATTATTATATCTATCTCGGTGCAAACTACATCTCCTAATCTTTATACTGTCTCATGCTCCAGCTCAGAAGTGAAATATCAAACATTGGCATCTACAACTACAGAAATAACTTAGATCACTTTTCTCTTCACAACATTGGCATAAAGTTCCATGAAAAAACTTTTTTTGGGCCAAAGGATATTCTCAACCTTAATGTTTACATTAGAATACAAGCTGAATCTTAACATTTCGCAGCATTTGTATTTAACCCTAGTGTTCAAAAAAGACCTTAAATAGCTAGAAAATATGACAAGGTTAACTTCATATTTGTTAAATGCCATGTTAAGATAACGTGACATTTATTTTTATTTTTAAGCTAAAAGTAGCTGCCATTACCATAAATAAATGAAACCTATATATAATATGAAATATAATAATAGGCCATATTGCCATGTGATTATGGGACCCACTTTCTTGTTAATTTAAAAAAACTAATTACATTAGCTTTTGTTAATCCATATTAAAGTTAATAATAATATAATTAAATCCCTATTTGTTATATTCTTAATTAACAAGCATATTGTGAATCAATAATTAAGGATTTGTCCAAATTCCTAATTTAAGTGCTCGTTTCCCCTCCTTTTATTAAACATATGCAACTCCCCTCACTTCTATGGAAATTTTCACAGCTTCAAGTTTGATTCACCATCTAAGTTCATTGTTTGAATGTATGCATTCTCACTTGGATTACTTGTACCTAACAAAACCATGTCACAAGGAATCATCTTATCAATGCAGATCTTTATAACTTCATTAGCTTGAATTGTTTTTCATCTTTTTAGTTGGAATTCACCAGATTGTAGAACTAGAGACACTCCATTGTTCCCATTCTTGTCTGATTTGTTCTTTCTCTAATCCTTATAGCCATTTTTGATAGCAATGATAAGAAGCACAAAAAGAAGAGGAAAGAGATATAAGGTTCCACTAAACACTAGTAAAGGAAGAAGCTGATTGAGGGCAGCAATAGATAGAAAATAAAGATAAACAACCTAATGAAACTAAATGAAAAGATTCTTTAAAAAGAAGGTAATAAAGGTATAATTTTTGGTTTGAATCTCATGCCCTACAAACTTATACTTGTCATTGGTTGTCCTAGGATCATTCATATAGAAACCTAGAATCCTCTTTAGGAAATATGTCATCATTAAAATTTGCACTTTTGTGATGATTCCTTCTCAATGACTTGCTTAACTTATTATAAATAGTAGATGTAGGTTCAAAGTTCAACTTACCATGTACTATCATTTAATTCCTTAAAATTTCAAAGGTACCAGAAGAAACTTTATTACTAGTGTTATGTGGTAGTTCCATTATGACCCACAATCTTAGATGTGAAGCCTCCCATGTGGGGACATTATAATAAAACCCACTTAAAGAAATGAAAGTAGACAGAGTGGAACCTCTTATGCAATGCAACAACATTACATTTCTCTTATAGAATATAATTAGCACTATTAAAGTTGTTGCCTCCAATACAAAACTTTTCTTCTCCTTTCTCCAAACAAGCTAGGTTAAAGGCATTGCTTTAAGCATCATTGAAGGTGGATGAACTGGTATAGTCATTAGGGCAGAGACAACCTAACGAGCCAAACTTGCGAGATTGATGAGGAACAATGCTAATGAGGATAATCGGGACCTTTTTAGGTTAACAATTAATAATTAAAGTCATGTCACATTTGACGTGGCATTTAACTGATGAAGAGTCAACTTTGTTATATTTTTCATCTACTTAAGGTTCAACTTATATTCTGGTATAAACATTAAGGTAAAAAATTCACTTTTAGCCCTTTTTTATAACAAAAGTTCTTTACAGATGACTATTAATCTAGCTTTCCATGCCTACTCTAAGCACATTGAAATTGACTACCATTTTGTTTAGAAAAGCTAGCTATAGGTGACTTAACAACTCTATATGTTCCATCTTCTCAACAAATTACAAACATATCCACCAAGCCTTAACTTCCATTCATCAATTTATGAAGCAAGCCATAACTCCACTTAATCAGTCCCTCTAGCTTGAAAAAGGGTGATAAGAATAATAGGACAATGACACATTCCATATATAAATTAATAATTATTTTCCCCCTTTGACAAAAAAGGAGATTCTTACTAATATTATATAATATGATACCATTTTTTAGAAATCAATCAAACCAAATTTTGTTCCAATTCTAAGCACCAATTTTTGCCTTTTTTGCTTTATATTCAACTATTTGAATTCTATTATATCTTTAGTACAATACGGGAATGATAATTACATTTGCTTTTAAAACCTTTTCAATAATATTCAACATTAATGGTTCATCGTATTATCATAGGCTATGCTTAATTTGGCACTTTAAATTTATAACTCGGTAAGAATGACAATGGATCAGGTAGGGTTATGTCCGACTAACATTTAAACCTAATCTAAAATTCAATTAGTTCTTATTAATGTCATTTAAAATCAACCTTGATAAAGTTTAAAGGGACATAAAACTTGCCTAAAATTTGATCTTTGCTTGATGTCAACCAAATTGATCTACAAGAAAATGGAGGAAGAACTAGGTGGACAAGAAGAGCTGATCATCATCAGAAGAGCTCCTGAATAGACAAAAAATAAAGTTAAAGAAACAAGAGGGAGAGAAAAAAAATCAAGAATGAATTGTGTGTTAGGTTTAAAAAATGAAAAAGAAAGGCATATCCTCTTAAAGAAAAAGAAATTAGAACTATGAAACATAAGGAAAAGGAAAAATAACAAACATGAGCTAAGATGACTAAAAAATAAATAGAGAAAAAAAGGAACCACTTAATGAACTAGAGTGAGAATAAGTAGTGGTTGGTTATAAGTCCAATAAAAGAGTTGTGGGAAGCTTTCACAATGAGAGAAAATAAGAAACAATAAGAAATGAAGAGAGAATTAAAGAAATGAAGAAAGAATAAACAACACAGCCAAAGTATAGTAAAATTAAATATATATATCAAAATTCGGATCAAGTTAAAATCACGAAGTATAAAAAAAATTAAAAATTCTAAACTTAATTTGAAATATGTTAATTCAAATTAAAATTTATTGATTTCAAACTATATTAGGTTGGAATAGTAATTCAAGAATTCAGGTGCACTTCATGGCCTTATTAATAAGAGCACTAATTAATGTTTAATTGAGTCATTGTAAAAAACAATTATTAAGACTTGAAACTCTGAAATGTAGCAAGAACAAAAGACTCTAGTTTATGGGCCCCAGATTTCTTTAATTGATGTTATTAAGTATGAATTATGTTGATTGTATGATTTATTGTTTATTTTGATTGAATTATAATGAAAAATTAAAATTAATTTGAGTATAGTATGATGAAAGTGGAAATGAAAGAGTAAAAATGTTTGAGGGCAAAATAGGAAGGTCACTTAAGGGGGAGAGGTTAAGGCATTGCTTGGAGGGGCAAATTGGTCCTTGCTCTTTCCATTTAGGCTTAAGGAAAGAAATTAGAAAAGAAAGAGTGGAAGTGAGAAAAGAAGAAGAGAGTGTCGTTGGTGGCTTAAGGGAGAAGAAGAGAAAATAGGGTTTTGCAATTCTTGAGGACTTCGAAGGAATTGAAGCTTCATCTGGTAAGTATAAGCTTATTTCTTCTTGTTTGGGTTGGATGAAACCCCATTATAGCTTAGCATGTGTAAGAAATGGTTGTTGAGTGGTTTATGAAAAATGGTTTAATCTTTTAGGGTTGAAGATCATGTTGTGTTTGTGTATGATTTTGGGTTAAAATGAGCTTAGAAATGAAGTAT
>JAOTIZ010000004.1:27023801-27040947 GCA_027123425.1 Erythroxylum panamense
ATATTAATGATTATGGATATGCCGTTTTAGTCCCGAAACCAAGTTTTGAGTTTGCTCACGATGGGTCCATTGAACTTTCGATGGTCTTTTCATTAAATGTAAAATTTACATGTTTCACCCCACGCATACAGCACCACGCTCTCATGTCCGATGTTGGGCTCCAGCAGCGGGGTCCAACAGAGACAAATCATAATATGCTTCTTACCAATCTATCTCTTTTCTTGAACTTTTTATATCACTTTCTTATATGATGGTATTTTTGTGAGAATAAAAAACTTATTAGGCAAAGACAGAACCCTAATATATTTAAAAAATGAAAACCATAAGTTAGTTATAAAATTTCCCATCATAATAGGCTAAAAGCCTAAAGACCCTTTACTAAATTATTAAAACACATGAATCACTTAAAGGATTAATTTCCAGCATTCTCCCACTTAACTCATATGACTTTATATATTTTATTATATCAATAATTCAAATAATTGTAATGTACAATAATCATCATTCATATACACTGGTATCATTAGTAATTGTAATCAAGTATAAGATTAATAAAGGTCATGATAGTCACACATTATTAATTCAACATACTCCCTTCTATACACTAATATACTAACCCTTTCATTAAATCATGACTGTAAATGAGAAGTACATGATGAGATTTACTTCATTTTTTAATTAAACAATATACATTTTATTCAAATACGTAAAGAAGAAAAAAGAAATTTCAGAAAAAATACATTCATTAATATGCAAGGAATGTCAAATATATAATTAGAGCCAATATAGCAATACTATCTAATAGTCATCAACACACATAATGCTCATATTCTTTAAATGACAATAAAATATTTTGGGCTGTAACTCCTTTGTGGTCTAGATCATAAGGAATCCTTGCAAGGTATTAGAAATATGATTAGTATAACCAAAATCAATCCACTAAGTTTTAAAAGGAGCTTCAACAAGGCTTGTTTCAAAACTTATATAAGCATTAGGCTTACCTTGCTTCTCAAACCATGCCTTACATATAGAACATGCCTTTTGGAAATGCCCAACCTTCTTACTAAAATGGCATATGCATTCATCATGTTCCTTCTTGTGGATCTAAAAGATTCCCCACTAACTTTTAAGGTTCCTTCACTTTCTTCCCATGCTTTTCTCCACCTTTCTTACTAGCTCCTTTATTCTTGACATAATCAATAGAGTGGCTTCCTTGATTATTGAGTCTATTCTCTTCCTAAGCCAACATATTGTGCAACTCATGCATATTCCATTTGTCCTTCATGGTATTATAGTTCATAAAAAAGGACCATACTCAAACGATAATGAGTTCAAGATGAACTACACAAGGAAGCTTTCATCCACTTCTACTTTAAAAGACTTAAGTCTTGCTACAGTGTTTGTCATCTTAATGGTGTGTTCATGTATAGTATGTGATCCATCAAACTTCATGGTGGTCAATGTACCATAAGAGTCCCAGTAAGAGACTTGTCAACATTTTGGGAGCGCTTTTTCACAAACTTAAATAATTCATTACCACTTTCAGTTTTTGGAAGAGCATACTTAATATTGCCAAAAATGTCATATTTATATACATTAAACTTAATTTGATTGATCTTTCCTAGTTGATAAAATGAATTTTCTCCTCATTAGTGCTGAAAACATTCAGAGCATCTAGTTTCTCATTTTTGAGTGCCAAATCCAATTCCAAAACTCAAAGATAGAATTGGATTTGTTCACTCTAGTCAGAGAAGTTCAACCCACTAAACATCATAACATATGAGAGATTCAAATGCATATTAATAATTGCTATAGGAAATTAAAACTTAACATTAATGCTTTGAATCATACAATAACATACTATACAGATTCAAAAAAAACCTTCATTATAGTATATTAATGTTCACCTTTGGGCAATCCATTAACATGCCATTTAACACATAATGATTATCATAAATTATTTACTAATGTTAACCTTTGAACAATCCATTAACATACCATACAGTACATAATGATGCTAATATGTACATAATTTGGTAATCTCACATATACCAACTAGAAATACTTACTAACTTTGGATATCTAAACACATCTAATTGTGTATATGTATTACTAGTTGACAACACTTGCTAGCACTAGGATTTTATTCCTAACACCTGGCACTAGTGCTGGGAAGTTTTTTTACTAGTCATTTCATTTTCTTTTTATCTTTTTTAATTCCATACATAAAATTGATTCAACCTTCAAAATCATCATATTTTGCACATAATTCATAAACATATAAAAAATGTAAGGTTTTTCAAAATTTCAAATTAGAGTCCATAAGGTTCTCTAAATCTTCATAAATGTACAGTTAAAGAGAATCGCGAATTTTTTGTAGCCATGCTCTAATACCACATGTAAGCATAATTTTCATAAACATCATGGCTTATAGAAATCATAGAACTCAAAAATATTCATTAATATTCAGAATTATGTTCTCATATAAAGATAAAGCTTTTGAACACTGACCTTTTTTCATTGCTTAATAATGCGTAAATGAATCATAATAAGCTCCTTATCCAATTTGTCTCTTTCATTGAACTTTCTATATCACTTTTTCACTTGAAAATATTTTTATGAGAAGACAATATTTATTAGGCAGAAACAAAAACTTAATATATTTAAAAAGTTAATAATCATCGGTCAATTTTAAAACTCCCCATTATAATGGGCTAAAAGCTCAAAGGCCCTTTAATAAATTATTAAATCTCCTATATGTCTTTTAACATGTGTCACTTAAAAGGATTAATTTCTAACAGGACTAGGACAAATTGGTCATGCTATTGGAATTCAACGACAATATGTATGAGTTTATTGGCATTGAGAGCCTACATCGTCGATTCCAATTATTCAACCAAAAGATCTAACTATGAGTTTGTTACCTTGGACTAAGTAGACATATGATCATATAACATTAACTTAGTCTTTTAATAGCACCTTAGACTTCCTAATTATAAGTTAAAAATGAAGCACAAATTGACACATGCCAAGATTATCTTATCCGTAGGAATACAGAAAGATTCAAACAAATTTTTATTATAAATGATGACGGCAGTTTTTAACTGTAATTCATAGCATATACCCTATTACGTACCCAGGATCATACATGAAAGGGTAAAAATAAAGAAAATCGGGAATACTTGATTTTGATTTCATTTCGAGTTTTAAAGCAATTTTTTCTGCCGAAACGAGCTCTGATCCTCCTGGGACAATTGAGGAAGTTGATCACCAACACTTGGCTTATGCCTTTCTATAGTTTCCTCAATACGCAAGCTCTCTTAACGAGTCAGAGAGCCGTATGCTCACGATTGATATGAGTAACTATAGAAGACCTTAATCTGTATATAGCTACCATATCAAACTTTCCCACCACAAGGCCAATATGGACTAAGTCCACATTGAAAGGGATCCATTGCTCACCCGGACTTCGACCCATTAATCTAGATCATTTGTTGGGCCACTTTGTTACCCTTATCTGGATCAAATTACGTAACTTAATCAGTAATTTATTGAAAACCAAAATTATAATTAATAGTTGTCCACTTAATAGGAGAAAGATAAAAAAAATGCCCCTAAGGGCAAAAATGTCTAACAATCTCCCCCTTAGACAATTATTATTGCAAGTTTTGTCAAGTTTAAAACTGTTAAAAAAATTCGGTTAAGTCACACTACTATATTGGTACCAAATTTTAAAAATCATTTGATCCAAAGGTAATGAAAGTCCTACATTTCTTCCTGCAAGGCTTTTGATACCGAAAAATATCAAAGATATATGTCATGTGTGACACAGGTTCAATATAATCAAAAATATCAAATACCTCATTAACATGAATGGGATAATGGAGTGTGCAAACTAAGATGATACCTGTATAATCTAACATGTATCATCTTTGTCTGTAGGTCTTGATTTTTCTAACTTTATGATAAACTTCATGTGCTAAACTGCAGCAGAGAAATCCTGTTTTCTCTCACCAAATGCTAAATAACATTAGAGAAAACTTGTTTTCTCTCACCAAATGCTAAATTACATTAGAGAAAACCTTTATGTTCTCCAACTGAATTATAAACAGCATTAGAGAACCTTTATGGGATTAAAACCTTATATCCCTCTATGTAATATGAAAATTTAAGGATATCCATATAAACTTTATGTGTTAAATGACATAGACTCAAGATCAATCTTTATATGTGCCCTATGACCTTTAAAATGCTTAAGATCAACACAAATCTTAAGGCTTTCGTATGTATTATGACTTTATACAAAAGCAGTTATTACTAAGGATAAAAAAATGATCATCTTTATTAATAAATAACCATAATGTCATAATACATCAAAATATACAAAATATTTATGAGCAAATACAGTGATCCCTAACTACTGTTGTCTAAGGACTTCAACACGCCCATACTAGAGATATGTCTAACAAACACTGATGGGTGAAGTCCTTTAGTCAAAGCATCAGCTAACATCTCCTCAGTCCTGATGTGCTCCACTTCAATGTCAACCTTCTGAATCAACTCCTTTATGGTCAAATACTTGACCTCAAAACAATTAGACCCTATGATACTCTTGTTGTTGTTGTTGAACAACAGTGCAACGAGATTATCATAATACATCCAAATGGGTCTAGTAATCGAATCCACCACAGACAACTCAAAAATCGAGTTTTTGAGCCAATCTGCATGTGTAGTAGCTCCATAACATGCAACAAACTCTGCATGCATAGTTAAGGAAGTTACCAGTGTCTTCTTGACACTCTTCCACGATATTACACCATCTGCCAATATAAAAATGTATTCCAATGTGGATTTGCAATCATTTGGACACATAGCAAAATCAAAGTTTGTATACCCTGTCAGGTTCAAATCGTTGACTTTTTTGTATGTCAACATATAATCCTTGGTACCCTTTACGTATCTCAACACTTGTTTGACTACATTCTAATGGCCCATACCTGGGTTTGATAGATATTGACCCAGCAGTCCAACAATAAATGTAATGTCTGGTTTAGTGCATATATCAGGCTACCAACTATACTAGAGTATAGGATATTCCTCATAGCCTCTCTGTCAACTTCATTGTGCCAAAGATAATCTCTCTCCCTGAGAGATGGGTGCCACAACAGGTCTACAATCAGGCATATTAAACCTTTGTAGCACTCGCTCGATGTATGCACTTTGCGAGAGGCTCATTGTGTGTTGAGATCTGTCCTGGTGAATATGTATACCAAGGACAAAAGATACTTTACCTAAATCCTTCATGCCAAAATGTTTGGCCAAAAGTTGCTTTACTTCATGCAACACGGTCATATCATTCAACACGAGCAGGATGTCATCGACATACAGTAGTATGAAGATGACTTTGCTCTCTCTGACCTTATAGTATAAGCATCTTTCGACTTTGTTCTCCACAAAGTTGAATGAGGTTAAAACATCATCAAACTTTAAGTACCATTGTCTGGAAGCTTGCTTCAAGCCGTTTATTGATTTATTCAACTTACAGACTTTGTTAGTTGCATCTTAATCTTGAAAACCTTTAGGTTGCTCCATACAGACCTCCTCATAAAAGTCACCATTCAGGAAAGCGATCTTAACGTCCATCTGTTGTAGCTCTATATCATAATGAGCTACTATTTCCATCATTAATCTAAATGCATCCTTCAGGAGATAAGGTAATATTAAAATCAACTCCTTCTCTCTTAGTGAATCCTCTAGCAACTAGACATGCTTTAAACTACTCAACTTGACCCTGCGTGTCCTTCTTGATCTTAAATAGCCACTTGCAACTGACAGATCTGTAATGTTGAGATAAATCAACAAGCTCCCCTACCTTTTTATACCTCATAGACTGCATCTCATCCTTCATTGTTTCCCACCACATATCTGCATGAGGTTTATAAACGACTTCTGTAAAAGTAACTAGATCCACAACATGTCCTATATTATAGTCTTGTTCACCTAAATAGACTTTGTAATTTGTTGAGATAGTTGGTTGCCTCTCTTTGGTGGATCCGCACAACTGTATAGGCTCTTGTACCTCATAAACCTCTTCCTGAATAAGAGTAGGTTCTTGTGCCTGCATAGTCACGGTACTCAGGCCTTCATCCACTAGAATTGACTGTATGAGAGGCGGATGCACAATAATTGTAGTATCCATCTTACTATCTTCTAGAGGATGCGAGGACTCTCCCTCATCATAGACATTGTTTTCTAGAAACTTTGTCATCTGTGATTCCATTATTCTGGCTCCTCCCTTTCTACAGTAAAATTTGTAGCCCTTAGAGTGGTCGGGATAACCCATTAAATAGAAATGACTGAACGAGATTGTAATTTTCTATCATGAGGATTATACAACCTCACCTCATTAGGGTAGCCCCACACATGAATGTGTGCAAGGCTTGGCTTCCAGCCCTTCCAGAGTTTAAAAGGCGTCTTTGATACTGACTTGCTTAGGACTCTTTTCAAAATATATAATGCTGTCTTGATGGCTTCATCCCAAAAGTATTCGGGTAGGTTAGTCCTGCTCTGCATTAACCTCATCACGTCCTTTGGGGTGCGATTACCCCTTTCGACTACGCCATTTTGCTCAAGACTACCTAGTATAGTGAACTGAACCACTATTCCAACCGAATCCAATTACCTAGCAAATTGACCTTTTTCTTGTCTTGCAATGCCAAGTCTACCATAGTATTCCCCTCCTCTATTAGATCTGATAATCTTTATTGATTTTCCCAAGTGGTTCTCAACTTCAGTCTTAAAGATCTTGAACTTTCCAAGAACTTTATACTTCTTTTTAACTAAGATCACATAACCATATCGAGAATAATCATCTATAAATGTCAAAAAGTTTTTGGCATTTCATAACGTGATTATATAAGGACCACTAATGTCTGTATGTATGAGGTCCAATAAACCAAAAGTATGAGTTAACCCCTTTTTCTTTATCTTCGTCAACTTATCCCTACAATAGTCGATACATGTTTCTAGATCACTGAAGTCTAGAGCAGGGAGAATGTTATCCTTTATCAATCTCTCAACCCTCTCCTTGAAAATGTGGCCAAGACATTTATGCCATAACATATACGATGTTTCCTTTATGAAGGTTCTCTTTCGAGTAATAGGTTTGGCAACCTAAGAAGAGGTATACATTTCATTAGGAGTAAGACACATTCCATAAAATCCGTAGGATAAGAAGGTAGTACTGATATATCTTATATTGATAGAAATATTTACAACTGCATTAACAAATACAAAATGAAAACCTTCATTATCCAAATTTGATACAGAGATCAAATTTCATCTAAAAGATGGTATATTAAAATGTGTCCCATAAAACTAGTACAAACCATGTATCAAGGTTTAATCCTATATCTCCTACATATAAAATGTCCACCTCTTCATTATTTCCGACCATCAGCTTCTCCTCTCCCTTAGTCAGCCTTCTCCTGGACCTGAACCTGTGCATCTAGAAGCAACATAGTTAGAAGCTCCACTATCTAACCACCAAGAACTTGATGTGGTTATAGAAACGTTGGATTCATGAATTATAAAGGCCGAGGAGTTACCTGATAGTTCCTATTTGACCTTCTATAGCTTGTATTTCTGGCAATCAGACTCTTGTGTCCCTTCTTCTTATAGAAGAAGTATCTCACACTCTTAAGGTCGTATGGACCTTTCACAATGCTAGACTGCCCACTCTGAATCTGAGGAGAAGGTTTGAGTTTTTTACTCTTACCCTTCGGCTGCTGGGGTTTGGGCTTCCCCTTACCCATCGCAGCTACATACATAGCTGAATGAGGAGAGCTCTAAATCTTCTCCTCTGCTGCAGTGTAACATCCCATTTCCTATACTAAGGTTTAGAACCCTAAAATACGGTATATGTGAGATCAATGAGTGATTAAGAAATTTTCATTTCATACTAATGCATAATGTTAGCATACATGCATGTGAATATAAGTTTTTGCACACATTAAAATGACTATACATGCATTCATTGACATTTTCGAGTATAATTGATTTATCTATGTGGAATTTGATTTTTATTGAGAATTGTGGTTTTTATATTAGAGAAGTTTTATAGATGACTTTAGAATTTTTAAGAAAATGATAATTAAAAAAATTTGGGAGACAATTGTAGTAAAAATATTGGAGTTGGTTGGACTAATTAAATGAGAAACTAGTTAAAGTCTTAGGAATTGGACAAGTGTCCAAATCATAAGCCCACGTTTCCTTTAACTTTGAAAGACAAAGACATAGTTTTGTCTTGTCCTAAAATATCTTCGTGATGGCTTTCTTCTTGAAGCTTCTTCTTCTTCTTCTTGGGATCTTGTTTCACCGAACTTTCACCAAAGTTACACCTTGCTTTCAACTATCTTTTGCTGCTCCCACTTTGTTATTTCTTTCATTTTCCCCAAGAAAACCTAAACCAATCCACATTCAAGACGATGTATGTGGATGTAAGAAGAGATAGGGCTTATAGAGATTTTAAAGAACTTGGAGCTTTATCAAGTAAGTATTATGTAAATCCTTATGAGTGGTAGAAATATGAATCAACTTTGGTGATATATTTATCATTACATGATCATGAGAAAATGGTTATTTCCATGAACACCGTGAGTTTAAGATGAAAAAATAGATTTGTGGTTTTTACATATTTGATGATTAATATGTCATAAGAGTGTTTCAAAATGATTTTTGAGTTGGAAGATCAATGAAAATAGGAATGAAATGAGTGTAGAAATTTTTAGAGAAGAGTTGATATATACATAAGTATATGCTTTGTTATGTTACTGTCATTTGCGTGTATTTTTTAGTATCTTTAGAGATGACTTACAGGAGTTCTGAGTCAAGAAATAGATGTAAGGTGAAGTAATGATATAGGAATGATTAAAATGATAAATGAGAGATGAAGTGAAAGTGTCGATGGAGATTAAAAAAATTTGCAGCAGTGGAAGGAAAGTGTAGAAAAATGAAGAAGAAGCATGAATATGTGATGTTTTTGATATTTGGTGTTGATTCTTGGGATTTCATTTATTTTTTAATGTGTTAGGTTGAATGGAATTCGAAAATGCGGTAGATGTAAGAAGTCAAAAATGGGGTAGATGTAAGCTAGAAATGTTGATTTAAGAAAAAGAAAGAAGAAGAGAAGAAAATCGCGATATCGGAAGAGAAGAAGAAAAGCAAAGAAATTGGAAAAGTACGATCATGCTTTTGCACGATCATGACTTTTCTAATAAGTTTGAAAGTCATGATCGTGCTAGAGCATGATCTTGGCATTTGAATCCGCAGGAAACTCACGAATGTGTTCCTGCACGATCGTGACTTCTATGGCTACAGAAGGGAGACTATTTTCAAACATCCTTCAGTATTTAGGCTATTACTTCTTCTCCCAACCTCCAAATGACTTAGGACTTAAACCATTAGACTTTTTTTACATCTCCACCTAAAATTATTACAATATGAAATCATTTAAGAGAGAATTAGTGATAAAATTGGGATAGAAATTGGTCTAGAGAGTGGGTGTGCACAGCCGTGCGTTAAGGTTGCATGGTCGTGACTCATTGGTGTGCACGGACGTGCATGAAGGTTGCACACACATGACATAGTTAAGTTGGAGTGCACAGCCGTGCACTAATGATGCATGGCTGTGACTTATTTTGTTAAAGATTAAAAGTGCACTATCGTGCACAAGTCCGATCGTGCACCCAAGAGCTTTTTGCTCACTAAATATCCTTCCTTCTTTTTCCTATAATTCTCTAGTTATCCAAATGAGATTAATTTTTATTTAGAGTAAACTAGAGATATAGGACTACAAATTGTCTGAAGAAATAATTTTAATTCTGTCTCTAGAGTTCCAGATTTTGAATTTTAAGTTGAGTACAGGATACTATGTCAGTATAAGAATAGTCCAAAGATTTTTAGGGTATAACTTTCATATTACTAAACCAAATTGAATGATATTAGTGTCATTAGAAACTTAAAAGATAGGAGAACAATTTTATAGAAGAGAGTATTATCAAATTACTTCATTTGCATTATCTAATTGGTCATGGAAAATAGACCAAAAGGTTTGGAATTTTGGAGAATTTATAAGAAAGAATGAGAGTTTGGATATTGTATGATTATATAATGTTAGAATAACATTTGTGAATAAATTGTTTCTATTAAAGCATCAAATACATATGTATAATGGGAATGAAGATATTCATATGATTGTAGTTGTGATTCAAAGGAGAGGAGTAATGGGTATCAAGTTAAAGTGAATGAGAAATTGTTATTATGAGAGCAAATAATGCTAGAAAAAAATGATGAGTGATTGAATTATGAAATGAAAATGAGAATAAGATGTGAATTTTGATAATATACCCGGGATTGTCATTGAACATGCATTATACATTACACACATACATATGTGTAAAAATGAATGTTATGTGATTATGCAATTATTAATATGTGTGCAACGTGCGTATTGTATAATTGTGATGTGTAGGTTAAACATTCACATTCAGATGTTTCCAAATCATAGAAGCTAATGCTGATTTGGAGCTCATAATGAGTCGACCTAGATGGTCTCATTTTATTGTCTGTTCTGATTTTAATTTCTGCATTGAATGACTACGGTTATGACTATTATGCAATATGAATATAATTGATATGAATGCGATTTGCTTATGTTGATGCCAGACAATGAAGATTCGAGACTTGATGCATAAATGTGATATTGAAGTGCTACTTGTATATGAATGAGAAGAAATAAGTGTATTCTCAATTTAATTATTGAATGCAGACCAAGGTCCGATAATAAATGTGAAAGTGATTGTGAATCTGAAATCATGTGACTGATTGAAAATATGTGAATGTGATGCATTCCATTACATGAATGCATGAAACATAAAGGCAGTTGTGACCGGAGTAGCTACTGAAAAATAGCTTAAACCTCATATTGTGAAAAAGAGCTTAAAACTTAGAAAGTGTATAAGAGCCAAAGGCTCACTATGTAAAATGAGCCCGGTATCCTCAACAGATATGAGAAAGTCATCAATAAGCCTGGTATTCACATTAAATACGAGATAGTTATAGGCGCTTCGTCACAACAAAGTAATAAATGAAAGTGAGTCACATGTGTATTGCATATTTAGTTAATATGTATGTTCAAATGATTGCAATATCCTGTTAACTTACAATTGAATGAGAATGTGAATGTTATGAACAAAGTGATATGTGATTATATGAACTGTATGTGTATGTGATTGAGTGAGCCATTGAGGATGGTCACTCACTGAGTTTGCAAAACTCACCTAAAATTTACAATATTGTTCAGCCTCAGAAAAGTTATCCCGTTAGGCTAATGAGAGTATAGACACTGCATTCGAGTAAGAGATAGAGGGGTATGTTCTTGGACATCACTCAGGATGTCGGGTACATGTCTTACGAGAGTGGGGTGCTACATGCAACACACCGAGAAATCAAAACATTAATGCCCCAGTTCTCATCCTGTGAGATGTAGGAGGTGGCCAACATCTTAAACACTTGAGGAAGAGTGTTTAATGCCTAATGCACTATAAGCAAGTCAGTGATCGGTATATCCAGTGCCTTCAGCCTGCTCTGCAGATGCACTATCTGGATGATAGACTCCCAAACACCTCCCTCTCCAATGTACCTCATGGAGAAAAGTTCCTTGATCAAGGCACTCTGCTCAACATGAGAAGAGACCTTGTACCTCTGGGATATGTTGACCATAAACTCCCGCGCCACAGTCGTGTCTACCAATCCATTTAATAGATGATTGGGTATTGACCTCTTAATGGTCAAATAGCACACCCCATTTGACTTTTCCCAGGTCGCCATCACTGCTCTGTCAGCCTCCGAGCTGACATCTGTAAGTGGGGAAGGCCTCTCTATATGCATGGCCATGTTGACATCTGCCATCTCCAATGCGAACTCCTCATCCTTCCTCCACTTCTTGAAGTTGAAACCATTTAATGTTTCAATGGTGACAGCATTGTTATTGACTAAGAAAGTGACTGAAAATAGAAAGACAATGTAAAAATTAGTATAAATGTAGAACAACAACGATACTCAAAGCATTAAATTAGTATCTCTACAGAGAATCTGATTGCACATATTATGAAACACCTGTGGGCTGAATATATAATATATGCAATTAGACCTCCACATAAAAGCGATCAGAGTACGAGCCATCAACTCTCATGACACTACCACTTGTGGGTGAATAGATCATTTAAGTGACGACTTTCCTTCATCTAGTGCCTTTATATACATCTCAAAATATCATATAAAAATGAAAAAAATGCGGAATACCTGATTTCTTTTCCATTCCTAGTTCCGAAGCAATTTTTGTTGCCGAAACGAGGTCTGACCCTCCCACGACAGTTGAGAAAGTTGTTCACCAACACTCAGTGTAGGCCTTTCTACAGTTTTCTTAATACGCAAGCTCTCTTTAACGAGTCAAATAACTGTATGCTTATGATTGATATGAGTAACTGCATGAGACCTTAACCTTTATATAACTTCTATATCGAACTTCCCTATCACAAGGCTGATATACACCAGGTCCATACTGAAAGTGATCCATTTTCTACCCGGACTTCAACCCATTAATCTAGATCATTTATTGGGTCAATTTATTACCCTTAAATGAATCAAATTACGTAACTTAACCGGTAATTTATTGAAAACCAAAATTATTAATAGTTGTCCACTTAACAGGAGAAAGACAAAATTGCCCCTAAGGGCAAAAAGGTGTAACATTAATCTCCTCACACGTCAGCTTTATCGCTTACCCTAATGATTTGCGAAGACCATTTGATGAAATAAGCATAAAACAGGAGCAACATTTGGAATACGTAATGATACGATGAAATAGTTTGTGAGGTCCAAGTGGCTGTAGACTAGTATTGACAATATACATTTTCAACAACTCTAGCACTAAACTAATTTGAAGAAGTTGCCACAGACCACCATTTTGAAGTAAATCACTTGTTAATATAGGAATCACGTTAAGTACACAAAATACATAAGAAGGGGGGTTAAATTGTGTAATCTTTTCGAAATTGTTAATCTTTTGAGATTTCTTGAATATCTTTACAACTATCAGATGAATACCCAAAAACACTTTACTCAAAATTGATAACTATTGAAATCGCAAGTAACTTTATCTACTCGTCTAACAATAAGAAAAATTAAGGTATGAGTTAGAGAATAGACGTCGCGATTTTATACTGGCTTACCTCAAACCTTGGACTACGTCCAATCCTCAGAGTTTGTCTGAGATTTTACTATACTTTTCAACTTTAACAAGTATTCTTTCTTCCTTTCGATAGCCTCTTCAGGTCTCTTTGACAAAGTATTCTTTCTTCTATCTTAGCCTCTCCAGGCTACATCTTTTTCTTTCTCTCTCTAAGAAAAAATATCTTAAGCTTTTCGTTACAGTAGGATTTGCTCTCTTGTTTTGCACTTTGAATACAAGATTTTCTCTAAGTACTGTACAATCACAGTTTTCTCTCTTTTAAGAAAAAATTGTTTTAGTCTTCAACTAGGACTAGTATTTATAGCCTAAGTCTCCACTGATTTCTTGAAAACGTCTTCTTGAATCTTTAAGAGACGGTTATTTAGTTGAGTTCTGTAACTAACTCCAACTAACTAACTAATTGCCTAATGTACTAGAGTATCTTCCTTTTTGTATCGTCTGATATTGTTGATTCGTCTGTTGTTTACGCTTCGTCTGTTGTTTGCGCTTCGTCTGTTATTTGTGCTTCGTCTATTGTTTGCGCTTCGACTGTTGTTTGTGCTTCATCTGTTATTTGCTCCATCTATTGTTTGCACTCTGTCTGTTATTTCTGCTTCTTCAGTTGTTTTCGTCTAATGTTTGCGCTTCGTTTGTTATTCCCGCTTCGTCTGTTGCTGACGTATCGTCTGGGATGACTAAGTGTTACTTACATTTTTTTGCACACTTAACAAACTTATCAAAACAGTTCATATATTTCTAAGATTATTATTATTTGATTGCCACCAAAATTAATAGAAGTGAAGTCTACTTAACTTCACAATCTCCCCCTTTGTAGCGCCCCCTTACTGTAAGGTACACACCGGGACGCTCGCAGGTCATTCCGGTACATATCCTACGATAAGGGTGAGCTACGAACAATCACTACAAACACTCCACTTGGCATCATAATAAAACATTAATATAAAACTCGCAAACTTTTTGAAACCAAATTTTTTTCCTCATTTCATTTCATAGAAACCAAAGTTTACACATCTGTCAGTTTTCATTGTCTGTACAACACTCCACAACCCTAGTACAATATGCTACATGAAAGAGGAGAAATATTGCAGATCTATCTAGGTCATCCCAAAAGTCCCAGCTGACCAACCTGTGAGCCATGACTTCTCTCGCCAAAATGATCTACACAGCTCGAAAAGTCCCTCTGGAGCTAGGAGTCTACTCTCGGTCCTGAAAAATATGTTGCAATTTTGGGTGAGTTTGGGAACTTAGTGAGATAACCATCATCGATGGTTCACTCAATTCATACAACAATCAGGCATATCACAATTATTTCATAATTTCACATACATCAGAAGTACCACATGAGCACATCAGTAACACATTTTATTTTCACATAAGCATAAGGCATTTTACCTTTCACTCAATCAAATATATGTAAGCAAATGCATATGAAATGCTCATGTGACCCTTTTTCTAATTAATTACAGTGTTGTGACCGAGTGCCTGGACTGTCCCAATATGGACACATTAATCGTTCAGCCTGAGACTCTAAATCACTGTGGGGCTCGAGGCTCAAATACAATCGTTGAGCTTTTACCTCTCGGTGGCTGCTCTGGTCACATCTGTCATTATCTGAGTATGCATTCATGTATGAAATGCATATATGACAATTAAGTAGTATATACATCACAATCAACACATGTGTCACAATTTATCACCTCACAAGCAAGTAGTTCTCAAATTCACATACAAGTAGTACATCGGACTTTCTGTCTGGAATCTACAATCACAATCAATCTCAAACCCACCATTATTCACCACAAAATTATAAGCAATCAATAATTGAGAGAATCATCTAGGTCACTCACCAATAGCTTCTGAAGCTAATGCCTGGAAGTCTCAGCAACGTCTGTGGGTTGACGTTCTAAATGCGCCTCTATAATAGTTAAAATACACAAATATTACCAAGTGTACAATCAGAAATGTTTAATAATGCACATGGAGGAATTAAAATGTGTACAATGCATGTTTGTGACATTCCTGGCATTATTCCAAAAATTCTGATCACAAAATTTTCCTCTAAATTTTACAAATTCATAGACACCAAAATCACTCAATTCAGACCTTTATAGGTCCAATTATTGTTCAAACACGGACCAGAAAAATAATTACTCTGTCCCCTCACTTCGACCTAATCAATCCACGTCAATTTCATCTCTAAAAATTCATAATTTCAAATAGAAATGAAATTAAATATTTCAATCGGAGGTCGGATGAACAAATTACTCACAAAATAATGAAATTGGTTTCCAAATAAAAAAATAAAATAGAAAAAGAAAAAGAATGAAAAAAATTAAAAATTAAAAACGCGTCCTAGCACGCGGGCTGCGGCTCGCCCTCCCGAGTCGTCACACTCGCCAGGGCGAGCAGGACGCTCTCCCTCGTGAGGGCGAGGTCAGTCCCTCACCTGCGAAATTCAATCCCTTATTTTTTTTCTTTTTTTCTACTTATTTCTTTCTCTCCTTTCACAAAACCTATCTTTTCACACAAGTAACCAAAATTGACAAATAAGGTCTCATTGGAAAGATCACCAAAAACCCTACAAGTTCCCTGAAGGACTCACAAACCAATTTCACCCCTAAGGGTGTCAAAAATGCAATCAAAGTTTCTGCCTAATCACAAATTTTCCAAAACAGTGCAACATTCTTCCAAAAATCATATCTTCCCATTCCCTTTGCCAAAAATTCCAAGCTTTATATCAATCGAAAGAACAGAACATATTCTACATCTTTCATGAATAACTTGGAAGCAAATTCAACCTCTAAATAGGTCAAATGCGTAATCAAAGTTTCTGCCCATATAAGTGTCATCCTCAACAGTAACACAATTTCTATAATTTCTATCTTTCAATTCCAAGGTTCAAAAATGTCATACTTTATATAAATGAAAAGATCAAAATGTAGCCTACAACTTTCATGAAGGACTAAAAAATCAAATTGAACTCTAAGGGAGTCAAAAATCACTTCAAAGTTTTTGTCCACTAATGACCATGCTAAACAGTAACAGAAACTTCTAAAAATCATAACTTCCTATTCCATGGTCCAAAAATTTCATACCCTACATCAATGGAAAGATCAAAACAAAATCTAAAACTTTCATGAAGCACTTAAAGGCACATACTACCTCTAACGAGGTCAATTTCCCACATGATTGTGGCTGCCCTGTTCCATATTGTTAAAAATCACCTAAACCATATCCACAATTCAATCACTCATAACTATCAATTCAAATATCGAAAAATAACACATTTAATCGTGATAGAAAGCTATCGAGAAGAGCTACAACTTTCATGAAGACCAACTTAACAAAATCTGTCTCAATCATCCTAGAAAAATTCCTAAAGTTTCATATCATAATTTTTCCATGTTAGTGTCACAAAATAGCACTATTCATCCTGTACATACACTACCACTTTCAAATCAAAATTAAGAATCCTTCAAGCCAAAATTGGACAGCACCTCATTTACAAGAATTCTAGCCAAATTCTTCAAGCTTAATTCAAGCTAAATGTTGGGACCCGTTTCCGGAACCCAACTCATAACGAACGAATCACAGCTTAACTAAAGTCGCTTCATTTTATTTTTTTATTTTTTTTTCAATTTCACTTACACAACATTCAGAGTAGTTCAAATTTCCAATTTGAAATTCGGAAATTTCTCAATTCATTAAATCTTTCATAATCAAAACATATCAATTAATTTATCAAAATCATATTATCCCTTTTCTTTTGCCAAATGACACTTAATACCCTTAATTTATCAAAAATTGGGCAGCACCTCCTCTAAAATCTCACTA
>JAOTIZ010000004.1:27046713-27058254 GCA_027123425.1 Erythroxylum panamense
GAAACAGACGTTGTTGAAGAAGATGATCGGAGCTCTTCCGAGAAGTATCACAGTCGCAGGTGGAGAGAGGAACTAACGCATCATACTCATCCCATAGAAGACGAAGCTTGGTGAAATAAACAGAGATGGAAGCTGTACCTTGAATGTGGGAAGAAATAGTCTGATGAAGGTAATATATGCGAGAGCCATCGATTTTGTCAAAGCGCTCATTAAGATCTTGCCAAACAAGTGATGCACTTGAAGCAAATACAATGCCGGCAGAGAGATCTTTGCAGACCGTATTTAAAATCCAAGACAGAACGATTGCATTGCAACGATCCCAGTGAGAATGAAGGTCAGCAGGAAGGTCGGATTTCTTGCACGAACCATCAACAAAACCCAGTTTATTTTTGGCCAGAAGAGCGATGCGCATAGATCGACTCCAGATGCTATAGTTTTCGATGCCCAGAAGCTGATGAGAAACGAGAAAAGCTCCAGAGGGATGCAAGAACAGGGGATGATGAAAATCAATCACACCAGGTGTTTGAGGAAAGGCCATAACGGAGACGGAGAGAAAGAATCAAAGAAGAGAAGGAGAAACGATGATGACCAGAAAAAGAAATGGATCGTCACCCATGGGCTCTGATACCATGTCATAAACAACAAAATGAAAGAGACGAAAAGGAGAAGAAAGGTTCTATCATTTCTCTCTTATGAAAACAGTGCAATGGAGTCCACCGAATATAAAGCAAGTTTATAACAAATTCTATAACAAACTTAGCTGAATGACAAAATAGCAAATAACGGAAAACAAAATATTTCAATATTCTCAACATGAATCCCTTTGAGGTTTTGTCATATTGGAATTACAAACTTGATATATAGTGATATATTGCTAGGTTCTAAGGGAGTTGCTTTCAGAGAGAACAAAACCCTAATGATATTTTGGGGGAGAAAATGAGGATAAAATGAGCAACTCAAATAAGACTTTAGCAAAAATTAAACCAAATTTAAACAAGACTTTTTTTTACAAATAACCAAATTTAAATAAAATACCATTTTCACTCCAAATTTTAAAGTATTTAGGTATTGGTCCATTATATTATATCTCTATGACTCCGTTTTCTCGTCATCACGACTCCATCTAAAATTACACTAATTTTTGTTAACTCAAAGTTTATGATTAATTATTTTTATAATAATTGTATAATATCTTAAAATTCAAATTAGATTTATTTCTTTGTATAATTAATAGTCTAATTCTCAAAAGGAAATAAAATCATAGGAAATACGCTTTCTTTCTTGCAGAAATCTTCTTTATAAACTTACCTTATTAGAAATAGTATATCCAAAAAAATCCTACAAATTATGAAGGTCATATATCAGCCTCGAGATTACTAGAAGATATTTTGACAAACATCAGATTGAAGTTATTTAGATTAAATATATCCAGTTGACTAAGGATGCAAGATGAATTAACAACTAGTTGAAGAAATTGGCTACTTAAAGAAGAGCAACAACACTTGTGAAAAAATGAACATACTCAGACTTTCGAAACATTTGAGCAACATCTATATTCTTGAGAGTCATATCATTCTTATTATGCCTAAGAAAGTTAAATCATAGTATCAAAAGAGAAATTGTTATTTGAGAACTTACTTTTAATTTTACATTTTATTCTTCTGTGAGCTTTTAGAAACTTGTTATACACTTCCAGTGTTAAAGATTGACAAACCTTGAAAAATATGTACTCGTGAGCTTGAAGAGGCTCATCAAATTAGTACTTAGTTTTTATAGTAAAATGCTCAAGTTGGATATTTGGAGATTGAACGTAGGCTTAGATTGTAAGTCAAATTAGTATAAATAGATTCCATCCTTCTTCTCTCTCTCTCCTTATCTTTTATACTTTTACATTATATTGTGTGTGTGTTTATTTCAGCAAGAGACTCTTTCACTTTTATAATAGGCCCCTTCTATTTTCAACTTACTAACGATTTCTTTCATTTTAATAGACGCCTTCCTTTTTATTGTTTTTAATAGGACTTATGCTTTAGTAGGCTCCTGTCGTTTAACAGACTATTATCGTCTGAAAGGCATATATTATTTTAATTTTCAACAAGCCCTTGTTTTTTATACAAATTGAAAGCAATTTGCAAAAAAATTTTAAGTCACACACAATTCACCCTCCCTCTTGCGTGTGCTTACTTTATCATTTTATATCAGAGAGAGGTTACACATTTATTGTGTTTTACAGCACGTGATAGATTATGGCAAACACCTCGAGAAGTTTTGAAGAATAATCTGTCTCAAAGTCTTCTTACTTTAATGGAAACAACTACTTATACTGGAAAGAGAGAATGACCATATATCTCCAATCTATAGATATTGAAGTATGGCAAGCAATTAAAGTTAGAGCTACAATTCCCACTTCCAATAAAGCAGAAGTATAAATTGATGCTGACAAGAGAAATGCATAGCTAAACGCTAAGGTAAAACATCACTTGATATGTGTAGATATCCTACTGCTCTACAGTAAAAGAAATGTGGGACAAACTACAAGTCAAGTTTGAAGGAACAAATGAGGTAAAGAAGCATAAAATAAGTCTTTTAGTGCATCAATACGAAACTATTAGCATGAAATAGGAAGAGACTTGGATGAATTCTTCGAATGCTTTATCAACATCATCACGACCTTAAAGAATTTGGGAAATATATTTGCCAATCATGAGCTTATAACAAAGATTCTGAGGTCACTACCAAAGGAATGGAGACCTAAGGTAGCAGCTCTAAAAATGACAAAGGATCTAAATACTATTTCACTCGACTGTCTACGAGGAAGTATGATGATCCATGAAATCGAGCTTAGGCGAGATGAAGGATCCTCCTACAGAAAAGGAATGGCACTAAAAGTAACTGACGAATCAAACGATGATGACAGTGATACTGAGTTACAAATAAATGGAGATGACGAGTTCAACTTTATGGTTAGAAAATATGCCTGCTTCTATAAAAAGAAGCTGATAAAGAAAAGAGAAGAAAACAAGAAAACTGGAAACAATAGGCTCCAATCAAAAGGCATCAGTAGCAATAACAATACTTAAAACAATCAAATCATATTTTATTATTACAAGAAGCCTGGACACACAAGACCAGAATATCCTTTTCTTCAAAAAGACAAGTCTGATAACAAAAAATCCAGAAAGCAAATGATGACTACAACCTGGTCCACTATAAGAAAAGTAAGATTTAGCAATGGAAAATTACTGGTGGAAACAAAACCGTTGCAAATTACCAATGAAAAATCAATTTTAGTCAATAACATTGACGGAAAAAATTTTGTTTAGTAGCAGTAGTAATATCCGTCGGTTAATATGGAGGGAAATCATCCCAACAAAATTTGCGATGGACTTTGGCAGAATAAAAAGTTTTGAGTTACTGAAAAAAAAATTCCGTTGGTAAATTCCATCGATAAATTTTCAAGGTAAACATTGTCATCTGCTTTAACTTCAGCATTTTAAAGTAAACAAAAATGGCGTCGTTTGGTTTAACAACAAATGATGATTTCTTCTTCTTCGTCTGCTTTGTCTCTCCTCTCGTGCAATTTTCTTTTCTCTGGTTTCTCTGTTGGGACTTTCCTTCTACTCATTGACGTTTGTCTTCTCCGACCACCGTCATCGTGTCCTTCGGTAGAGGTTTTTTAGCAGCCACTGTCATTTGTTTTTTTGTATATTGCATGAAACTTAATTTGGGTATTTGATTACTTTCATTTATTTGTGTCTTCTGTTATTAGAAAACAATTTTAGTTATAAATTTTAGTGATAGAAGGGACAAGACATGATCTTTTTGGTTATGATGTTGGGATGAATTTCTAATACGTGTAAGGTGTTTGATGAAATGTCTATTATTTGAAAAAATAATTTTAGTTCTTTATTTTCAGTTCTTTTTTAGTATGAATTTCATAATTTCAATTCTTTATATAAAGTGTAGGGTTAAAGGGTATTGCTTCTTTTATCTTTTGTTGACTTGAATGGTGGAGGATAAAAGAGCGAAAAGAAGGGGAATGTGTTATATTCAATGTAAGAAAGTATTTTTTTTTGCATGCTTTTTTCTATTTTCTTCATTTTTATATTTAGAAGATCAAAATTTTTAATCTTTAAAGCATGAAGACATCATAGCTCTTGTGGTATTTGTTATTTGCATGCTTTACTAATCCAAACACAATGATTATCTACCACCCAAAAGATAATACGATTGTCATGTATTTGACCTTTAATGTGGTAACTCATGTATAAAACCAGTCACGCACATAAAAGAAAGCAATTATGACTTTTGAAAACTTGTACAAAAGAGAATGGTGTGTCTTTTAGGTTTGTGTATGATTGGCTTGAAATATAAAAATTATGTTGGTGGGGGTGGGAGTAGACTGGCCTCATCTTTTTATTTTTGTTTATGGTAACAACATTGGTTATTGGTGTCATGAAATACCAAAAGTACCCTCTTCAAGCACTTGGAATGTTTAATTCTATTAAAGATTGAGATGGATTTGCACACACGTTTAGTACTTATAAATGCATGGTTGACAAGCTTGGACTCATGGGCAGTTAGAGACATAGAGTGTACGCTTTAAAAAATGAGGATGATTATTGATAGAACTTTAATGGAGGTGGTAAATATTGAAGCAATGACAAGTTATGGAAAGAAAGAAAAGATTCAAGAAGTTAGTGACGTGTTTGAGAGAATAGACTTCTATAATTGTGAACCATTTGTATGATCTTGTAAAGTTGTTACAAATATATCTATCAAGTATGACTACTTCAATCAACCCCATAAACTTTATTTGAGAATGAAAGATAAAGGTGCTACTCATAGTATCCACACTTTTACTGTTAGAATGAATTCATTTTGTAAGAAAAAAAACAACCTCGTCTTGCCTTAATGCTCCTTAACAATATAATTTGTCAGGGGTGTTAGTATAATGCAATTACATATTGTACAGTAATTAGTGGGTCCTCTGAAGATAATCGTCAAAATTAGGAACTCTTACTGGTCTAAGAACTATAATAATTTATTAATCAATAGTGAAGCTAAATATAGTAAAGCCTTAGGGGAACTTGACCTAAATCTAAGTAATTCATAGTTTGGTATATTCTTGATTATTTCTTTGCATTACTATTTAGATTGTTATTTTATTTTATTTATCCAATTATCTATAAATGTTAATATATATTGCTAAGTTTATAGATAGTGGGTAGTTAATCAAGAATCCTCATGTGATTGATCTGTACTTGCATTGTTAGCTAAAACTATGTTATGCACTTGTGGTAAAACAATTAAAACGAACAATTAAGTGATGTAGAATTCATCATTGACTTTTTGACTTATAATAAGTGTTCCATTTTAGAAAACCTATCTAGTACTACAAATATTGAATCCTTACCATTTCTAGAACTAGATAAACCTAAAGAAAAATATATTAACAAATCTACCCATTTATGCGTTGCACTTGAGATTTAGCCTATTTATAAATAACACATCTTTCACATATTCTCTTTATATTTAAAGATTCTTTTTGACTTTAAAGTTTCCTAAGCAATGATAAATTTAAGATTTACCTTTCATGTGTTAAATTAGCATAATTTGTTATCTACACTTATTATTCGTATTAAAAACACCATTTACTTTCCATTTAAAATTAACCTAATTATTTTCATTTGTTTTTAGTTCTTTATTGTGTCACTAAATTGTAGGATCATAGGAATTATATACTCACATTCCTTCAATTAAAGGAAAGGAAATGGTATTTTTATTGGTTTTCATCATTCTCTTTCCAACTTATAGAAAAGGGGTTTCTTTTGCTCAAGTAATGTCATTAATTCACTCGTTTTAGATTGTTGGCTTCGCTTCAGATTCAAATAACCATTATGAAATGTCATCTAGATACGATGAAGAGGGCGAGAGATCTGAAGAGCAACCTAATTTTGATTCTAATTCTTCATAAAAAGAAGATGTTGATGATTTTGAATACAATTAAGTGCTGATAGCAATTAATTTGTGTTTGTAATAAAATATTATATTCAACAAATCAATTATTTCTTTTTTAATATATTATGTGAAACGTTGGACCCCATTTTCAAAGTCCAACATTCTGTCTGATACCAACCAATGTTAGTCCTAGGCCTCGATCCTAATCCCAAGATTTGATTCATGGCGATCGCGTGATGGTGGTGTGAAAGAAAAATGGAAAGCATTGAGTTTGAAAGAAATTTCAACATGGTAGTGATGGAGGGTTCACTGCGGCGAAACCACGGAGTTATCTCCATGGACCTCCGCGGCGAACTTCTGACTTCACCTTGGTGAAGTCCCCGGATTAAAGCCAAACATCCTCGAGACAAATTCACTACGGCGAAATTCAGGCCTTGTCGTGACGAAGTCACAAAATTCAACATAAAAACACCTTTTTGGAGAGGTTTGCCACAATGAGCATCTGACTTCGCTGCGGCAAAACCTTCAATTCCAAAACCTAGAAACCCAACACCAAACTCAAAATTTTAAAACACATTCAACAACCAATACCAATATTCCAAACACACAAACTTTCAATTCTAACCATCCAAACTTAACCACAAGATAAATCTAGACATACTCAAAAGAAATTTCCATTCTTCATTTCATTACTAAATCAAAAGAGTTTGAACAAGCTTCACTTACATATCATCATACATATCAAAGTTTAAAACAAAATACAAAAGGATGCTCAATGCTGTGCTTATAAAACTATCCAAAATATTCACTAACTTAGTACAAAAGTCTTTAACTATCTTGGAGTTTCTGACGCCTTGTAAGGATCAACGATCTTCTCGTTCTACACCTGAGGAGTGAAAATAATCAGTTGAGCTACAAAGCTTAGTGGATAATATATTTATAGCCATCGGTAACTAGCCACAAATTCAAGCATATGTATATATATATCCAGAAATTCAAGCACTCTTAAAGTTCCAAAACTCAAAGTTAGGCATTTCATCACATAGAAAATGTCATATATCCAAACATGTATGCATAACACTCAATTATTCATCATGTTCAAAAATTAAATGCAATGCACAACAAATAGATCGAGGGTTCTATAAAAACAAAATGGAGAAGCTGAAGTTTACATCATGAACGAAATGAGCCCATTTTTCGGAGCTCATATGCCACAAACGGGTAGTTGGGAGAAGACTTTAGTCAACGTGCACATGACGAACGAAATGGTTCCACTCTTGCCCAAACAAAAGCACATATTTATGCTCAAATCATTTTATCATATGTTTTTCCTTCTTTTCATTTAGACAAAATGTTATAACCTCTTTCAAGGTATAACATAATCACAAATCATCATACATTATCAAATCTTCACAACAATTCAAAAATCAAGCAATTTAGACATACACACACATAGGCAAGAATTTGCCCGATCACACAATAACTATAAATAAATTACCCACCTTAAAATCCTTGCTTAAACTTTGCTCAAAGATGTCTTTCCTCTTGATCCTCTCACCTTCCTTGATTCCCTTTACCAATGACAAAATTTTCATTCAATAGGAATACAATTTGAGGACCTATATATAGCATATTCACTAAGATAAATTCTAAATACTCAAACTCTTCCAAAATTCTAAACCTTCAGTCAACTTTCCATGATCATTCTGATCAGGTAAATGAAGAAATTTGATAACGCTTCATTCTAGAAAAATAATCCTCATTGTCTTAAGTTTCTAGTGACATCAAAATCATTCAATTTGGTTTAGAAATATGAAAATTATACCCTAAACATTTTTGGACTATTTTTATGCTGAGACTGTGCTCAACTTCCATCCAAAAATTGGGATTTTTAGAGACTGAATTAAAACTCGATTTCTTCAAAAAAAATTGTATCCCTATGTCACTAATTTACTTCAAATTAAAATTACTTCATTTGGATAACTACAGAACAAGATATCGTCAAAATACCAAAACATATTTATATAGGAAAGTTGATTTCGCCGCAGCGAAGTCAGGAGTTCACCGTGGCGAACTTGTCCAAAAGCCCACGAAATTTCCAGCCCTCATCCCATTTTTTAGATTTTTCACATCCAACATCTACACCTAACACACCTTATACAAAAATCATCCTTTCTACTTCATTTACACTTCATTCTCTACTCCATTTCAACTAAATATCATCCATAAACAAATTATAGTTCATGATTGATCATGAACACTAGTAATAGAACATACACATATATACACATTCATCGTCAACTTCCTACACATATTCACTTCATTTTCACTTTCATTTCACTTCTAACTATCACTAAATATGCTTCATTCAACAAATCAAGAAGGTTTAATACTTATACTTACTTGTTTAACTTCAAGATCTTCAAACTCTTTAAGATCTCTCTTGAAAGCTAAGAAAATTGAAACCCTAGCTTAGCTTTCTCTTCTTTTCTCTCCTTCTCTTCTTCCCTCATTCACGTTTTCTTCTTCTTCCAAATGCAAGACAACAATTTTCTTTCCAAGTATAAAATGTCCATTTTACCCCTTCCTTTAATGCTTATGATCTTTATCCTTAAGTGATCTTCCAAAAATGCCCTTCATTATTACACTCTTACTAATTTAATTCTACCATTTCTATTCTAATTTCTTCTTACTACTTATGCTCACTAAATTAATGGACCCAATTCTAAACATAAATAAACAATTTAATAAATAAATAATTAAAAAAATTTAGGGTCCAACATGAAATATTGAATTGAAATTGTTATATTTCTAGAATATTCAATCAAATATGAATTTTGGGTTGAAATATGCCACCAAAGAGAAAAAGAATAAGATGTGACCAAGGTTCAGACCACGATTTGGTGCCAATTACTGTTCAGGTAAAGCATCACATTCTACAGTTGCAATCAAATCAGATGTTGTACCTCTAGCTACTATACTTGCAAATGAGACTTCACATTCCGTACCTGCTACACCATCCACCACCCCTATACCGACAGAGATATCAGGGGTAATTAAATTATAGGATCAAATTTAAAAAATGGTATAAAATTAATTATGTTTATATTAAGTTGATTTCATCTGAATCGTGCTCAAGAAATATGACATCCAAATTCAAGGAGAAGATTGATCTTGAGGGTTACATATGAAAAAATATCTCTCAGGCGACAAAGGAATTTTACTATTACGAGTTTGAGATACATAAAATATTTTTATTTTTTAATTGATTGTTATACATTAATTAGCACTACAACAAATTAATAGAATTTGTGACGTTTAAAAAAACGTCACAAATTGTTTTAAGTTTTTGTGACTTTTTAAAAACGTCACAAAAATATTCTATTTTTTATGACGTTTTTATAAAACGTCACAAACTTATCGTACCTTTTATGACGTTTTAGCAACAAAATGTTGCAAAATAAATATCGCTACGTTTTGCCAGGGAAAACGTCGTGGAAGGCTGAATAAAAATCGGTATTTAATTCAGTTGCAAATAGAAATATCAGAGAGTATTATAGAAAAGGGGTTAGGGTTATTGCTGATGAGGAATCCCTCAAATCGTCTCTTCCTCCGCTCCAAACACTCTAAGCGGCAGCTCTAGATCTCTCTATTTCCCTCTCATCAGCTCCCTCAACTCCTCCCTAAACCCACGATCCATTGATAAATCTCTCTTGCATAATACGTACCCTGTTCTCCCCATTTGGTGGGCATAATCTCTCGAATCTGTCCAGCCAACAAGCTCTCTCTTTCGCATGCTTGGGAGCACCAAACCCATTTAAACTTTTAGGAATGATAGGGAAATTAGGATTTGAGTTTTCTTTGTTAGCATTTTGACATCTCTTGATAGCGGGGGAGAAGTGGAAGCGGTCCGTGTCAAGACCAGACATGAACTCCCAAGAGTCGATGATTTCAAGGCCCAGTGCGGTGCTGCCGAGTTGAGTAAATTTGTCGTCGTTGCTTAGCAAATTGGAAGAGACACACCCCATTGCTCTATCAGAGATGACTCTGTTTCAAGCACAAGAAAGTAAGGGCAACTGTTGGTTGTGGGAACTAAAAGACGAGCGGATTTTTTGTTTCTCCTCCAAAGCTTGGAGAACAAATTAGGTTTTAAGGTAATCTAATTTTGTTTACTTATTTCTCGGTTCTTCCTTTCTTTTATTTTTATGATGGTGAAAAATAAAAAAAAATCCGCCCTTGTTTCTTTTATCTTACGATGTTAGAGTTTTTCATTACCAATTTGATTTGTCAGGACGATGATTTTGGGGAGATTTTTCTGGCGGTCACAGTTCTAGGCGTCCTGGTTTTTACTTCTATTCACTGTTTTCTCAATAATCAAATGACAAGTCTCTCTCATTTTGTAATTCTGCTTTTTTTTTGCTATTGATTTTTTCTTCTGTTGCGCTTGGGAATTAGGCGTTAAGATGTCCTTTGGAGATCTAGAGGATGACGAGGATGACCTTTTTGGCCCTAAAAAGGTGCTTAAATTTTTTATTTTTGTAAAGCTAATGGTTTGTGAAGAAATCAAGGTTTTGGCCTTTTGGTGATTCGATACTGGTTACTTGTGTACGTCCACTGTTTTACCTATTTTGAATGTTGCAACTAAGACTATTTTGGCTTTCTCATTGGGTGGTGCTGCGAAGTTGCTGAAATACGCAAGTCTTATGTGAGATAATGTTTTGTTTGTTTATTGTGCAGGGAAACACGAAGGTTTAACTGGAGTGGAATACATTAATTGTAGTGTGTTTATATATTATATGAAGCATTAACTTGAAGTTGAAATGCAAGTGGGGTCAGTTGATCATACATGAAGAGGCTGCCGAGCTCTACCCTGCCTCAGTCAACGTGACATTCTTCTAAATCAATGTGCTTTACTCTTTCACATCTTAATACTATTGCTTCATCTGTTGAATAATTCTTATGAAAAGATTTAGAAATATCAATTAGGTAGTATATTTTAACATGAATCTGAACTAAATGCAAGTAATTCATCTTGGAATGGTTGCTTCCTTTTTCACGCACGTTTCATTTGGCTATTCAGTTGTTTGCTTTTGATGTGGATTTCATGAATTTGCAGTCCTTAGAAATATGTGGTGGAGGGTTGAGTGATGTTGGCATCAAGAACATCAAAGATCTGTCTTCCCATGCACTGGTTAATTTGTCCCAGAACTGCAACCTAACAAATAAAACCTTGGAATTTATATCTGATTTGTTCTTGTCTATTGCACTACTTTCATATATGATGATGATGAACAGATGCATGAGTCCCTGTCCTGTTGAAGTTTTTTTAATACTTTGCAGTGACGGACCTAGATGCCCTGTTTGATTATATTATGAGTAATAACAATGCTGTACTATAAAAGTCTTATAGACCTTTGCAAGTGCTTTGTTTGTTGCAAGGCATTCTTATGCGATGATTTCTTGGTCAACGAATCAATTTTCATTCATTACGTTGAAAGTATTCAATGTCCTCATCTTTTAGCATCTTCCAATGTATATGCAAGGTTGACAAGATTGGTCTCTTTGAATGTTTCAAATTCT
>JAOTIZ010000004.1:27058354-27078630 GCA_027123425.1 Erythroxylum panamense
TTTTGGATACGCACGTAATTTGGTGATGTCATAGTTGATTTGATATGGCGGAGATGTTGAAGGCCAAGGCAGGAATTCTTGAGTAGGTTCTTTATCCAGAAAGACATATCCTCTAGTAACATTAGGTCGCCACCATGACTCGGTGTATGCTTTTCTATGCTTCCAGCTATTCAGGGAACCAATCACAATGAACCCAATGTGACTAAGATTTGTAGGAGAATTTGTGGTGCTATTGCGGCAGTCTGAAGATTTGGCGAACGATAAGGATAAGTCCAAAGGCTGGTTATCAGAATGGAAAAAGAACTCATAGAAGACGAAGAGTATTAGGCCATTGATTGCTATGGATTTGAATAAACTTGGAGTAGGTAACTCCTGAAACTTCTGCTGGAGAATATTTGGGATGGTCCTTTTGGAAGGCATTGTGGAGGAGGGTATTAGTAGTTGAATAGAATAACTCGAGTTGGATTTGGTCTAATATATTTACGAAAGGAATGAAGATTGTCAATAAGGATCTAGGAGTGCATGCTACTATAAATATGGTCTACATAGACACGTTTAATCTCTTTGCCGAAGTTTCGATACAATGATGGCGATACAGTGATGGGAGGTGTTTTTCTTTCGTTTCTTAAATGCTTACCAAATTGGCCATCACAAGACACGATCAAGCCGAAATGTTTATAAAGAAAAATAATTATTGACGGGTCATTGACAGCTCTTAATAATAACTTGTGTAAAATATGATTATCTGAATTAAACTATGTTTGGTCGGATGTAAAGTTTTTAATGGAATAGAATGAAATTTAATAGTTTATAATGTAATGGAATGTAAATAGATGCACTACAAGAATAATATACTATTCACGACGTTTTTTTTAATAAAACGTCACAAAATGTTCAGACTTTTTGTGACGTTTAAAAAACGTCACAAAAAATTCTAATTTTTTGCAACGTTTTCTAAAAACGTCATAAAATTTTATTACATTCTACGACGTTTTATGAATAAAATGTCACGAAATAAAATCTGCGATGTTTTATCGTAAAAAACGTTGTGAAATGCTATTTAAAATTTTCTTCTAGCACGTTAATTTCCCACCAGTCGATTTATACTCTTGACGTTTCTTCTTTGGTTTTTCTCTCTATCTTCTTCTCTCTGCAGCAAGCGAAAACGCAAGGTTTATGCTCTTCTTCTGCTCTCAGCTCTCAGCTCTCCAAACTCCTCATCAGACAGTCAACTCCCACTCCCTCACTCTCCACCATTACCAACAAACCCAATAACAAGCTCCAAGTCACACTACCCAAATTCAACAAAACCCACCTCATCGCTCTCTCATCCACCACCTTCAAATCCCTCTACCTCCTCACCGCAGCCTCCTTCACCTTCGCCCCGCCATTACTAGCCAAAGAAATAGAGAAATTAAGTCGCTCTCTTCGACTTCAACCTAACTCTCCCAATCATAATGGTGGAGTTCCTAATCCTCATGGTCGCTCTAGACAAGATTTGGTTCACGCCACTGGGGAAATTTATGGACGAGAGAGACACGACAGTAAGGGAGAAGCTGAGCAGTGTGAAGGACACATCGAAGGAGGTGAAGCAGTTGGAGGAGCAGTTAGCGGCGGTGATAAGGGCGACGAGGGCGGAGATTGGTTTTTGATTTCTCTTCCCCAATCAGCTTGGCCTCCACCTCAAGTTCAGCTCAATCACACTAATTCTGGTACGAGAATTAATGTTAACAATAAGGTCATCGCTATCTGCTTTAAGGTTTGTAGCTAATGTATTTCAAGTTTCATAGCCTTGGACAAAGTTAAAGAATCTACTGATTCGTAGGCCTACAAATGTACACAATGAAAGGTGTTTGAGGCATAATGTTTGTCCAAAAGCAGTCAACTGTGTACTGGTTCATTTCTTTAACTTCATCTGTTTTATTTTTATTCTTAAGCTTTTTCCTTTATTTTGATGTGAATTAAATGTTCATTTTTGGACAAGTGTTTTAACTATTGGGCAATTGGTATGTGAGCGTGGTGGAGCAGAAGTAGTTAAAGGTGCATGTGTAATTGAACTTCCAGACCACAAGGTTTTCATTTTCTTACAACCTTTGCTTCTTTGTTTTCTTTTCTTGCTCTACAACTGATTATGATAAAATGCTTTTAGATGCTGTAGGATCGTGAGAGGTTGAATGGCAAGCCCTTGTATGTACTTGTGGAATCACACTAATCATGGCAAGCCCTTGGGTTCTACTTCTTCTTTTGGGGTTTGAACTCAGAGTAGCTCTCTTCTTCTGCTTCTTCTTTTTTCATTTTCTTCTTTTCATTTGCGGTCATACTCAAGCAGGTTGCTTGCTTCAAAATATAGAATTGATCCATTAGCCAACGCATCAAAGCAGATGTATCCTTAAGCAAGACTACGTTTTTAAGTTGAGTTGTTGGTTGGAAGATCACTAGATCAAATTATTGCTTACATATTTTTGTATTGCATATTTAAAGAATTGAGCGTTTAGTTTGGACCTTATAGTTGGATTGATTTTAGTCTTACTAATGGGATTTGTTTAATGCGTTGACCTTGCTTTGCTTAACAAATTGATTCATGTTAATCATTATGTTTATTTCCAAACAAATTGATTTAACTCAGTTTATAGGATTATGTTGTAGACATACATGTAAACATGCTTCACTGATTGCAGAAAGAAACTGATTATATTGTTCATTGCAATCTAATGTGGCAGATTAAATGGATTTGCCCAATAAGGCCAGTAGCCATATTTGGTGGATTCCCAAGCATTGCTTGTAAGAACTCATTCGTTCAATCTTGTTTTCATGCTAACAAATCAACCCAACTCAGATTATAGTTGGCTGTAGTGTTTATCATTCATGCTGTGCTTAATGAACGTAACAATTAAGAAATGATTCTTTTTCTTATGAATAGGAAGGAAAGAAGATCATAGATTAAGATTTGTTTGATATTTGTGGCCATTAATAATTTTATTCGAGTTTTTATCCATAATCTGCCAACTAAATTCTACAGTTGTTTAACCATCCTTTGTTTTCTATGAAGTCTTACTATTTAGATTTACAATCCTATTTTCCTATTCAGTTCTTGCTTTCTCTTCGCCCCAACAAAATAGTAATGTTAGTATTTCTTGTTTATTGTGCAAGGAAACACGAAGGTTGAAGAAACTACAATGATTCTGGCCCTTCGTGAGAGGTACTGCTAGAACTATATTGCTTTTCCCTTTAAAGGTTTAAAGGTAAAGGCAGTATGGTTTTTCAGTTGGTTTTTTAACTGGAGTGGACTACATTAATTGTAGTGTGTTTATATATTATATGAAGCATTAACTTGAAGTTGAAATACAAGTGGGGTCAGTTGATCATACATGAAGTGGCTGCCGAGTTCTGCCCTGCCTCAATCAACATGACATTCTTCTAAATCAATGTGCTTTACTCTTTCACATCTTAATACTATTGGTTCATCTGTTGAATAATTCTTGTGAAAAGATTTAGAAAGATCAATTAGGTAGTATGCTTTAGCATGAATCTGAACAAAATGCAAGTCATTCATCTTGGAATGGTTGCTTCCTTTTTCATGCACGTTTCATTTGGCTATTCAGTTGTTTGCTTTTGATGTAGATTTCATGAATTTGCAGTCCTTGAAAGTATGTGGTGGAGGGTTGAGTGATGCTAGCATCAAGAACATCAAAGATCTGTTTTCCCACGCACTGGTTAATCTATCCCAGAACTGCAACCTAACAGATAAAACCTTGGAATTTATATCTAATTTGTTCCTGTCTGCTGCACTAGTTTCATAAATGATGATGATGAATAGATGCATGAGTCCCTGTCCTATTGAAGTTTCTTCAATACTCTGCAATGATGGGCCTAGATGCCCTGTTTGATTATATTATGAGTAATAACAATGTTGTATTATAAGAGTCTTATAGACCTTTGCAAGTGCTTTGTTTGTTGCAATTCATTCTTATGCGATGATTTCTTGGTCAACGAATCAATTTTCATTCATTACATTGAAAGTATTCAATGTCCTCATTTTTTAGCATCTTCCAATGTATATGCAAGGTTGACAAGATTGGTCTCTTTGAATATTTCAAATTCTTGTGTAACCTACTCAGGTTTACAGCATCTGAAGCACATATTTTTGTTTTTATATGTAAACAGAGTGTGGAGCATCTGGCTGAAGGATGCATGATGGGGTTTAGTTTTTTTCTGCTGAAAAGTCTATTTCACGTAAATTATGAAATTTATCAATTACTTTCCTCTTAGCTTCAAGATGCAGAGACGATCCTGAGCTAAGTAAACTTCATAAGATTTTGCAGGTTGAAACATGTAGGAGTATTCCTGTTAGGCGAAAATCCCAGGTTTTTGAGGTTGAGCAAAAAGGCTAAATTGGATACAGGGCCTATTTTCTGTGTAAATTATGGCCATAGCATATCTACTGACAAAAACGGAAGGAGCAGCATAGGCATAGGGTTATTCTTTTGTTCTTAACGTTGGCATAAGATTTTTTGTTTCTGCTTTTACTTTCCAGATGTTCATTCTCTCAACAATCTCCTATTTTTCTTCTTTCCCATGTCCATACCTTGATATGTCTTTAAGTATGTAAATAGCCTGGAGAATGTTTATCAAATAAAGGAACGGTTATGTTTATCAAATAAAGGAACGGTTTGTTTTTAAATGATCGATGTTGCTCAATGATGAGCGTGCAACTTCACCTTTGCATTTTGTAATTTGTCCTTATCTTAATTTGTCTTCTATAATTAGATTTTCATATCTTAATTCGTCTTTTATAATTAGCTTTTCAGGACCGATTGAATGACCTGACCCTGAAATGAATAAAAGGAAGTTCCATGATGTTTAAAACATATATTTGCTCAATGATGATATTTAAAAAATAATTATTAAAATTTAAAAATTATTAAATTAATATAATTTTCAAAAAATAGAAAAAAATAATAATAAAAACGTCGCAGTAGACATTTCGTGACGTTTTTAAAAACATCGCGAAAGACATTCTGTGACGTTTTTAAAAACGTCGCGAAAGACATTCTGTAACGTTTCCATAAAAACGTCGCGGAATGTTAGACAATTTGTGACGTTTTTAAAAAACGTCGTGGATTGTCAAACTTTTTTGTGACGTTTTATAAAACGTCGCGGAATATCGACATTTTCCGCGACGTTTTATGAAAAACGTCGCGAAAAATTTTTGTCTACTCCACATTTCACGACGTTTTTTGTGAAGTTTTTTAAAACGACGCAAATGCTCTTCTGTGACGTTTTTATGACCTTTTGTGACGTTTTTAAAACGACGCAAAAAGGCTTGTTTTCTTGTAGTGTAGATAAATATTATTACATTATGAGTACTTATTGTATGTTTTTCCTTTTGTTTTAGAAATAATTTTTTTAGGATTTTAAATTTGACGCAATCATTTATAAAGTATGGGAGAGATGAGCACGTACATATTGTTGAAACTTTGTTGGTGCGATACAAGACTGGTGTATGACTGCCTTATATTTTTGAATAAAGATGGAGTCGTTAGCAGCAGTATTGGACATCACCCAAGGCAATGTCCATTTCAGAGCATAATTCTAGCAACAAACGTGAAGGACAGGAGGAGAGAGTCTTCCCATACTGTAGGATCTATTACCCACCACGAGTGTACAGAAAGACTTGTAAGTATCTACACTTTACATTTATATTCTTTTTTTACTTTGGTGTATTTCAATTTAATTTGACGTGTGAATTTTGAAATAAAAATATATGTATTATGGAGAACAATAATGATCTAAATGTCTAGGGCCATATATGGCTATGTTGTTGAGTTACTTTCTTTATTCAACAAGGGGTAAATATAATAAAAATAGACAAAATTTTGTTGAAATTTTTATAAATTGTAGTTCACTTATAACATTTTATTCTAATGCAAGAAAAGTCTATGAGCACGAAACCTACATCCTGTCAGCTCTTTTTGCACACTCACATTAAGAAGCATGACGATGTGACCTTCGTCAATACTCGACGTAGAGAACTAAATGTATGTAAAATTTATGTTTTAATGTTAATGCTTAATAATTATCACTTATTAACATAAACATTGCCTTCTGATAGGACCAAATATAAGAAAGCATTTAATGACAGTTTCAGCAGTCTGAAGATGTTGATGGGAGTCAAACCTATCTTCATAGAGGTAGAGACTGTCGTTGAAGAAAATTCGGCTTAGGTTTATTTACAAACACATGTTATTCACAATCCTCCATATCTAATACAGCAGCATCTAGTAGGTAGTCCGCACCCAATGAAGTCCAAGAGCTTTGGAGCATAGTACAAATATGGGAAACTCAGTTACAACAGTCAATGGAGCATATAGCTCAGCTTCGTAATGAGGTGGATGAGTTGAAGGGAAGAGGCAACACCTCATTGTAGCAATCAGAGGATCCGCGGTCACTAAATTAATAGCGTACTTCCAGTCATTTCGTATGAATTAAATACTTATTATGTACAAAATAATTTTTATTATCAATTAAGATGTTTTTTACTTTATATCATCAATCAACTTTCTATTTTAACAAATTAAATGTAGAAACAAATCAAAATATTACCAACAAATAACCGATAACTATATAATATATGCATCAATCACAAGATCATTAAATAAAATTAAATGTAGGAAAAAAAATTAAAAAATTTACTAACCTTACCGACAGAAAAATAAAGTTCGTTGGTAAAATCTATTCGATTTACCGACAGATAACTAATAACTATTAGTATCAGTAAGGTTACCGATAGTCAAATCTTGTCTGTTAGTAAATTCACCGACCAAAGTAATCTTTTTCCGTCACTAAACTTACTGATAGCACAGAATAACTGTCGGTATATTCACTGATAGTAACACAAAATGTTCGTAATGTTCGTCAGTCAATTTGCAACAGACATACTGTGGTTTGTCGCAAATTATTACCTACGGCTGTTTCTCTGACACCTTCGTCCGTGGGTAAATTCCGTCACTAACTTAGCTTATTGACGGAATGTTCCCATCGGTAATTTCCATTGCTAAACTTCATTTTTCTTGTAATGGTCAAATGAGGATTTTGAAAACTTTGATGAAGATGAGCCAGAAGAAGTTAGCAACGTTTGCTTCAAGGCTGAATCAGGAGACAATGAGGTATATTATTTTGACTCTAATATTGAAGTTGATGAATTGAAAAATGCATATCATGAATTATATGATCAGTATAAAAGGTTAACAGTGATGTATTTGAAAGAAGTTGAGTAGTTCAAGAGTAATGATGCATCTCTGAAGAGTAAGATTAAATCATTGGAACCTGCAAATGAGAAATTAGCGACCAGGAATATATCTCTTGAGTTTGACTATAAGCAAAAGGTTTCTGAAAAGGAAGTTCTAGAAGAAAGAATAGTTAAGTTAGAAAATACACTGCTAAAAAATGAGTAAGATAAGGAAAGACAATTGGAAGAAAAAGTCGTCGTCTTATAACTTGAAAAGGAGAAAAGTGCTGGAAAGATCTTATCTCTAGAAAAAGATTTGGAAAATATTGTTGATGGAAGGAAGATTCTTGATGCATTGCTGCGTAATGGTAAATGCATTTTTGGTAAGGGCAAAATAGGACACAATGAAAATAACAATATTAAGTCATATAAAAATGTCTTTGTTAAATCTAGTAGTAGTTATAGCTAAAACAACAGGAACCTGTTAGGTGGAAAATATCATAGCAACTATCATTCATCTATTTTATGCAATTATTTTGGTAAACATGGTCACATTAGTCATTCTTGTAATTTTTGTGTAAAAAAATTTATCTTAGATGTATGTTTAGAGACTGAAAGGTCAAACTACTAACCCAAATGGACCTAGAAAATTTAGGTACCTAAAATGAGATAATGCTTTCTGTAGATATATTTCAAAACGGAGACAAAGGAGAATTAATGGATAGTTGATAGTGGTTATTTAAGACACATGATAGGTGAAATATCACACTTCAACTGCATGGAAAGAAAAGACGAAGGTAATGTTGTCTTTGCAAACGAAAATAAAGCAAAGGTCACCGAAATTGGTAAAATTGGTAATTCTGACTCTACCTCTATTGATAACGTTCTCTTTGTTGATGATTTGAAACATAACCTATTGAGTGTGAGTCAGCTATGTGACAAAGGTTTCCAAAGTCATTTTTTATGCATCTTATTGTGAAATTGTCAATATTTATAATGATAATATTGTGTTTGTTGGTTTTAGAAATAATAATATATATTATTCTCAACTAGAAGACATGTCCTCACAAAGTGTTAAGTCTTTTTTTTCTCTAGAAAATGATTCATTTATCTAGTATAGAAGATTTGGACATGACAATATGAGCACTCTATCAAAATTTTCCAAAAAAAAGTTAATAAGAGGACTACCGATCTTAGAGTTCGAAAGCAATTAAGTTTGTGAGGCTTGTTTAAAAGATAAACAAGTCAGAATCAGCTTTCCTCCTAAAAATATTGTATCTACTAGCCATCCTCTTAAACTTGTGCACACGGATTTATTCGGTCCCACTATGACTCAGAGTTTTAGTGGTAAACATTACGGTTTTGTTATAGAAGATGATTGCTCCAGATTTACATAAGTTTATTTCTTATCAAATAAGGATGATGCTTTTGAAGTGTTTGAGAAGTTTTGCAGAAAAATTCAAATAGAAAAGGGTACTGTATCACTTCAATTCAGATCGATCATGAAGGAGAATTTGATAATATAAAGTTTGAAGAATTCTGTGACAACAAGGTATGACTCATAACTTCTTTTGTCCAAGGACACCTAAGCAAAATGGAGTTGTAGAGAGAAAAAACATAACTTTGGTTGATATGGCCGGGACCATGCTATGTGAAAGTGGACTACCTTATGAATACTAGGCAAAAGCAGTATCCACGACATGTTATGTACTTAACAGATGCCTTATAAGACCTTTTATGAAAAAGACCCCCTATGAGCTATAGAAAGGAAGAAAACCAAATGTTGTTTACTTTCAAGCATTTGGCTGTAAGTATTTCGTCCTAAACAATGGAAAAGACATCCTTGGAAAGTTCGATGTGAGATCAAACAAAACTCTCTTTTTAGGCTACAGTAACACCAGTAAAGGATTTAGAGTATATAATAAAAGAACAAAGAAGATAGAAGAATCAATACATGTGGTATTTGATGAAGCACTACCTTCAACAACAACAACTGACTCAGATGATGAAGAGCATCCATTGGTACCTAAAAATACATATGAGAATCAAACTACACCTATAATACCTTCAGAATTACAAAAATCAAGAAGGCTCTCTGAAGCTAGAATAGAGCAGGTTCCTTCATCTCAACAAAAGCCTATGCAATGAAAATCATCGAGAGAATGGAAAAGTCTTGATACTCATCAACATATTCTAGGAGATCCCTTTGAAAGTCTAAGAATAAGATCGTCATTTAAGAACAATTTTGTTGCTCTCATCTCACAAATTAAACCAAAGACTGTAAAAGAGGCTCTTATTGATGAAATTGGGTTTTAGCCATGAAAGATAAGTGAATCAAATGCATAACAAGGAAAGACATCAATACCACACAAAAAAATTCAATCAACGGAAGCTGAAGTTTTTTATAAAATGCAGTACAAGAAAAGAAAGGTGATTTATGGGCGATTCTTGCCTCCATGATGTTTAATGACATAGGTATACTTATCTCTCCTTACTTTGTTGCCATTGGTTGGAAAATTTCCTAAAATTAAATGAGACAGTATGCGATGAGCTAGTAACGATATTCTACACACATGTGAAAAAAAGAAATTAAAGGAAAACTAGCTATTGTCTCATGAGTGCATCAATATGAATTTTTAATTTATGAGGAAATCTTAGGATATATACTGGAAGTAGATCTTATGGGGAGAACTAATTTTCCCTGTCATAAGTGGGATGTTAATGATTTGGAGTTAGTCACAGTTGTCAAATCTATCTGCCTTCATGCTGAAAACACTCAAGACAGGAGACCCTGGAGTAAACAATTAGACTTAATACCACGATGCCTTGCATTACTTACAACTACTTCAATTTTCCCAAAAGTAGCTCAGTTGAAAGGTGCAACCTATTGGACACTTATATGGTGTTTAATTTGTTAAAAGGAAATAAAAGGAATCTTTCAGCTATGATCTTGAGGTTCATGATGGATAAAAGGAATCATAAGAATATCACCAGTTGCCTACCTTATAGAATGTTGCTCATCAAGATTTTCAACCATTATGGAGTTCCTTTTGCTAATCTAAATTGATATGAACGAGCTAAGTTTCACCCTTCCGTCCCCTATCAATTTGGATACAGGTTGCAAAACAATGTCTAGGTAGACAAAAGATCTAAAAGAGTAGCAAAAATACTTATATCATGCTCCAGACCATCAAACTCCTGTCCCTCCTTAGAATGAAAATAGTTCAAATTTTTAACAACAATTGAAGGATATTCAAGCCAATCAAGAACAAATGCGAGAACAAATAAATAGCACGCATAATCAACTTCTTGACATACAGATTTTGCTCAAAAGAATCCTTGAATCTCTTCAATAACTCTGTTGCTATTTACTTTATGCGTGGCTTATTTATGCTAATAATTTTGTTTAATGCATTGTTTACTCTTTCCCTCTATTTCATTATATTTTATTTCACTTCCTCCCCTTACCTTATTATTTTTTATAATGACAAAGGGGGAGAGTTTATGTAGATATATTTTTTGCATTTTTGCATTTTTTTCATATATGATGATATATTTCCCAATACTGCCTCGATTATAAATGTGATTGATTATGTTATTAAACTTGTGAAAATATGTGATATATAAACGATAGGGTCCTTTTTTTAAGAAACAAGCTCCTTCTAAATGTCTGAACATATAAAAGTCACAGGTATCTTTCAAAAGCATCTATTATCTCTTTGAACTTTGAAAAATATATCTATTATTGCTTGTCATTATCATAAAGGGAGAGATTGTTAGCTCAAGGTTTATGATGAACAATTTTGATGATAACTGTATAATATTTCAAAATTCAAAATGGATTTATTTCTTTATATAATTAACCGTCTAATTCTCGAAAGCAAATAAAATTATAAAAGATACACTTTTTTTTCTTACAGGAATCTTCTTTGTGAACATACCTTAATAGAAATGGTTTATCTGAAAGGATCTTAGAAATTATGAAAGTCATATATTAGCCATAAGTTTACTGTAAATTTATTTGGCAAAGATGATACCGAAGTTATTCAAATTTAAATCTACCTAGTTGACTAATGACGTAAGATAAAGCAACGACTAGTTGAAGAAATTGACTATTTAAAGAAGAGCAATAATACTTGTGAAAAAACGAACATACTAAGACTTTCAAAACATTTGAGCGGCATCTATAATTCTTGTTGTGCCTTAGAAAGTGAAATCACTCTATCGAGAGAGAATTGTTATTTAAGAACTTACTTTTGATTTTACATTTTATTCTCAGAGAACTTTTAGAAGCTTGTTATACACTTCGAGTGTGAAAGGTTAGAGAATCTTAAAAAATATGTACTCGTGAGCTTGAAAAAACTCGTCAAATTACTATTTGGTTCAATAGTGAAACACTTAAATTGGATACTTAGAGACTAATTAAACGTAGGCTTAGATTATAAGCCAAATCAATATAAATCAATTGCAAGAGACTCATTTACTTTTATAATAGGCTCCTTCTGTTTTTAACTTGCTAACGATTCCTTTTATTTTAACAGGCGTTTTTCTCTGTTTATTATTTTCAACAGGACTTATACTTTAGGAGACTCATGTTATTTAATGGGTTACTATCGTCTAACAAGTACTTGTTATTTTTTTTAATAGACCCCTATTTTTTATACGAATTAGAAGTTTTAATTCAGATACAATTTACTGTATCTGCTGTATCAGTTTTCTCCCTCTAATTTAAAGTCAAGCGAACTTTTTCTATACATCACCAAAATTTATCTTCAATTGTCTCACGTAACAACTTTTCTCGCTCTTCAAGGCAGTCTATTCCTGGTCACTGACTGAACTTAATCAACTAGGTTTTGTTTCCATGTGGAAACAATACCATTATTAGCCGAAAGTAGTGGAATCAATCAGACCGAACATTAGATTTGGGGAAATGTAAAAACTTCAAATACAACTATTCGCATTTCGCAATCTTAACATTTTTAATTTGGGGGAATGTAAAAACACTAAATGTAACTGTTCGCAATCATAACATTTTTTTTGTAGTACAGATATTTGCTTTTAATTTTTTCTTGATCATTGCCTTTTCTAAATTAAAATATTTCGTAAAACCTCAAATATTTCACCATTTTTTAAATAATTTTAGAAGTAGAATGTTTTTGTATTTCAAGCTATCTTGAACAATCATATGGAAAAATGTCACATATAATGGTTATGCTTCACTATTGCGTCTTCTTTCACTCTTCTTCGTTAGTATCTACTATCCAGTCATCTCTCTGCTTTATTTGTTCTCCGGTGCAATCTTTACTAGACAAGATCCTTTATCTAATTTTATGATGTCTTATTGTGTCCAGTAAATTTCAGTCATTTATTTCTGAGAGATTCGCATTTATTTATGCGGGACCCACACGGGACTCACAAAAATAAATGGCTAAGATTCACTAGACACAATAAGACACCATAAAACTGGACAGAGGATATGGACTCAATCTTTACAAGCATATTTTGCTCTTAAAAGATTTGAACTAATATCTTTACAAGTGCACTTAAGATTTGGTTGACAAGAGTACTCATGTGCGTGTTTTAAATTGTATTACCATCCTTGCGGATTCTACCACTCTCATCTTTCTTTCGCTAATTAGTCTTCAGATAATTGTTTTTTCTTACGCTGATAGCTAGAATGATTCTTTTAGGATCAACCCCTTAATTATCCTTACACCAAAAACTATACAAATTATTAACACAAGTTATATTTTCTTTATAATGGTAGCTCAGACATTTTTACTGTTCTATAATAATAGTTTGAAGTCTTTTCACGAGAAAATAAAACTCTTAGCTGTATTTCTGGGCTCAGATTTGGCTCCTGGTCATCAGATAAACAGCTAAATATCTCTCATTTTACCAATGAAGCTGAATATCGTACTTTGACAACTGTGGCTTCTGATGTCACCTAGCTAGAACGTTTATTTCTTGAGATTTGCTGTCTTTGATCTACCCCATCAAGGTTATGGTGCAATACAATGTCTTTATATCATACCCTAAATTCTTTTTTCCTCTTGGAAATCTATTTTGAGATTAGAGCAGGTTCAAATCTAGGAACTTACCTGAAAACGGGTCTAAAAGACTAATAAATTGTATCATTTTAGTATCCACTTTATTTTGATGTGTACATTTAAAATTTTCAAAATTAAATAAACTTTGTTTTAGTAGTCACGCTCAAGTTAATAAAAATAGACATTAAATTAAGTTAATTTAATCTTTAAATCAACCTATTTCGATCTATAATTGTAATATCTCAATATATCATTAGTAGGATTTGCAGAGAGTGATTCCTTATACATAAATGGGATTTGATATTGTAGATAGCAGACATTGATATTGTAATAAAATAATCTCCGATTGTATTTATGTGTAAATTTAACTTTTCAATATTGTAATAAAATACGAGAAAGATTGATATTATAATCATTACAACCGCAGTTAGATTTATCAGTGAAATTAATTATAATTATTCTCATATATCATTTCTATTAAATAATTCACAATCTCAACATAACTCATCTTTCCCAATTTTATTATAATAGAATATAAGTGCATAATTTTCAGTTTTATTATAATAGAAAATAATTCTTTGCATTAGCCTTTTTCACGACTAATCTATAACATTTTACATTCTTGAACTAACTTCAGGTTATTCTCATCATCAGCATGGGTTAAACAAAGCATACAAAGCCTAATACTAATCGTCGTACGTAGAATTACTTGAACTGTGAATTCTGAGCTCAGCGACACCAATCTAAACTATCCCAGTCCCATGAAAGATCTTCGTCCATAGATACTGGCATGTTGCTACTTTCAGCTAATTTTGTGGGATTTCTCTGATCTCCGGATGATGAAGTCTCAGGCGAACTTTTTGTCTTCACAACCGGAGGGTTATGATGACGACGAGATGATGCTGTCCCATCACAACGGACTGTTGTATCGACCTTTATCGGTCCCAATGGTCGTCTATCAAATGCTCTCAGGTTCTTCGATTTCTTGTACAGGCGGCATAAACTGTATTCTTGCATCAGCTATAACAGTGAGGCAAATAACAGGTTAACAGTAGAGTTAAATGTTAGATCCATGCACCGAGAAATAAGCAATTTTAAATTAACGAAGCTTTTAAAATGCACATCCAACATGAGCTTTTAAGCCTAATCTAAAAAAATCGAACCATAATTAAGACTTTTAGTAACTTAAAGGGTTTTATAAAACGTAACATAATATTGGTGGCGCTAATGTTTTCAGAGGAATTTGATAATTGCCCAAGTGGAGCACTTAATAAGATTCGAGTTTAAACCATTGTATGTGCGGTGGCAATGGAGGAGGAACCTTCTCGTAATTGTATGGCTTTGTACTCATTGATTTTCCATTCAGTTTTTCGACCGTTAGGAGCTCTTTCCGTGTAGAAGACCATGGTTCTTTTCATGCCGATAATCTGGTTAATGTTGGAGTAAACATGGGAAGGAGAACCTGTTGCTTTCCAGTATCCAGTATCTGTGAGTCGCTTGGGTCTTCCGCCTCTAGCTTCCCTCTCTTGTCTTGGGACGAAGAAGAACCACTGCTCAGGGTCTCTATTGCACACTTCCCCTGAAAATTCTGGGCAAAACAAATCAAGTAAAATCCAACTGAGAGATAATATACCATGCATGTACAATCGCTAGCTATCTAGAAATCAAGTAGAGAACAGCATACTATATCAGCTCCAAACCAATATCATGCAGAACCAGAAAAATTGTAACGCTATATATGCTTGTATGGTAGACACTGTGTTTGTAATTTCCCGACGAAAAAGAGAAAAAAGAAAGCTATCAAGCGAGAATCAACGAAGTTAACTAGAGAAATTTTACGTGGAAGATCCCATGGACTGAACTCGTAGATATTAAGGACAGGAATAACCCCATCAATGACCAAGTTCAAATCATCTCTTCCGCCTTCGAGTTTGCTTCGCAGATAAAAAGAAACCAGTTCTTCTTCTGTAGGATAGAAACGAAACCCAGGTGGCCACTCCATTTCAATCGGCTCTCTCTCTAACCAATGATAGTATGCAAATTGTGGCACTAATTGGGGCTCTGAATACTGTTTCTTGTTTATATTTATATATTCACATGTGCTTGTAATTTTTACATTTGTATCTTCATGGATGGAGTTATTGATCTTGGAGAGAAAAATCCAGGAAATATCGGAGAGGAAAGTATCTGGAAATCCTTGGACTTCCAACGCGCTTGTCCGTCAGAAAATCCACATGTACCTTCTTCAAGTCATATTTGATTCATTCATCTGCATTAATTGCCCTGCATTTTTGCTTACATTCCGGGCCGACTTGAACTCTTTTGCAGACTAATTATAGCATCATCAAAAGCTTTTATTTTTCTCTTCATAAATATGAATATTAATCGTCTGGTTTTACCAGACATACGATACGAACCTTCTCTGGGGCTATATCAAAGCCAACTCTCATCCTGGTCAATAAAAATATCGATGTTTCTCCTATAAGCTCTTTGTGGTAAATAGTTTTCCGTACAATATTCTTAATTTTCACCCATGTTTTAAAAATCGGACCGGTGACTGAACAGGAGAAGCAACTGATTTAAGGGTTAATGGTTCAACCGAAATTCAACAGTGGTCGAACCGGTGACTAATAAATATATAAATTTTTATTTTATATATTAGATATATAAGATAATTTTTAAACATATTATTTAATTATTTATTTATCTAATTATAAACTTAACTTAAACCTTCAAACTTTAAAATATACAATTTTTTTTGAAAAGTTTGCCAAATACAACACAAAATAAGATAACAAAGCTCACTAGTTATATTTCATTAAAAAAATTAAAAAAAAGATCACTAATCATAATATTTATTCAAGTTGAAATCATCAAAATTAAGGCATTTTAAATGAACCGGCCGGTTCTTTCTTTCACCAGTTCAACGGTTTTTACCGGTCCGACCGTAAAATAAACGGGTTAATCACTCACAAAAATTACAGGCTAAATCGGACCGTTTCATGCTCCGGTTCACCGATTTTCCGGTCCGACCGATCGGTTCGGTCCGATTTTTAAAACACTGATTTTCACTTTACAATCGAAAATTTAGGCCTGAGTTAGTTCTTTGTAACAATCAGGACTTGTTAAAATGACAAAGAAATCAGCTTACCAACATATGACTAATAGTAGCAAATTTTGACATGTTAAAATAGAAATAAAAGATTAATTCCTCGTAAAAGAATTCTTGTAAATGGGTTTTTTAATTTTAATTTGTTTATTATTATTATTATTATTTATGTGAATCATTTAAAAATATCGTTTTTATGAGTTAAGAGTAAAATTATATATATATATATATCCTATTAGATGTTTTTGAAATTTTATTAAGTAATATTGTTATTGGTAGAGCTGAATTGAAACTTATTTTACATTAATTGGTGATTAGAATTTATGAGAAAACTTTTACTTTTGGTTTTTTAAATTGACAAAATTCTGTTGTATTCATAGGTTCATAGATTAGACATTTTAATGATGAGATTTCTAACGATAACATTTGGAAATTAGTAAATTAAAAGTTCGGCTTGTAGTATATCCACCGGGAGTCTAGATCTTCTGTCCAATTTTATAGTATCGTGTCCAGTAAATTTCAGTTATTTATTTATGTGGGTCTTACATGAATCCTGTATAAATAAATACAAGACTCGCATAAATAAATAAATAAGATTTATTGGACACGTTAAAACACGGTAAAAATTAGAACGAGAATCTTGTGTCATCCACGGGCCCCAAACTCCGCAATTTCCGTAATTTTTCGTACTGCACTGCACTGCACTGCACGTGTTAGCGTATACCGAGGGGTAGGACGGGACCCAAGAGGTTTTATGTATAAATGGATGAGAATCCTTTAACTTACGTTTTATGAAAACATTTCTTGGAGTTGGGAAGAATATCTTGTTTTGTTAGTCTATAAAAAAAAACTTTAAATTAATTAATATAAACTACCATAATCTTATGATAGTTAAATATCATTTATAAGATGAACATAGATCTTCGAGTTTAATCACCAATCCTAACCAAGTTTACTTAATTGACCTTGTGGTTCATCATAACACGTATTTTAACCTATTTGATTTACTCTTTTCTATTGTTAATTTGGAGAATTAATTATGTGAAAAAAACTTGGTAAAATGGAAGAGGATGTTCTGAAAATTAACCCTTGTGCCGTTCCATAACTATTATAGTTTAAGGTGTATTAGTATGGAGTAGTTTCGACTTGATCGATGTCAAGTAATCAACAAAAAATGTGACGCCAAGTTGATTTTTAATTGGACCAAAAACACTCGTGTGAGATCTCATTCAGACATAACTGCTTAAATTAAACCATCAATTGTTACCGTGAGAAAAGGTCAAGGAGAATCAGAAATAAAGTCAATTAAACGTGTTAAGCAGTATAAAGTCACGAAATTTTCACTTGTTATTTGGAGACTAACTAGTCAATGAATATATATATAGATGCATATATATATTCATTGACTAGTTAGTCTCCAAATAACAAGTGAAAATTATATATTAATTGACTAGTTAGTCTCCAAATACCAAATAACAAGTGAAAATTGCCTTGCAAAAAACGGAAACAGCCAAAAGTTACCGTAGAAATTGGTTCCTTAGATGCGGTGTGGCCAACTTTCAAGGAAATTACGAGAATATTATTTTCCATTAAAACGAATATAAACTTGCAATTAGCATAAATTTTTTTAATACTTCAATTTACTATTAAGTTTTAAAATAAAAAGAAATACATATTGAATAATTTGATTATAAAAAGGTAAAATTAATTATATCAAAATAAGTTAATCCAGGCGAAGCTTGAATTTTATGAATTTGGTCTACACTTGTAATTTTGAGAAAGGTAAACTTAATTCATTTATATTTAAGAGTAACATTTATATAAGTTTGGTTGAAAGAGTACATAATCATCTCTAATTAGGAGTTGTTTGGTTCACTTCTTTTTTCTGCGGTTGCTATTTTTGTTTTAATTTTTTTTAAAATGAAAACAAAAACTTATTTAATTACAACTACTAATGAAATAGACATGTTAGAGATAAATTATTTTTTGTTAACTAATTTTATTTTAATATCTTATATGGTATTTATTAATAAAAACTATTTTATTTTACTAAAATAAATAATTCATAAATTAAATTTTATTTCAAATATTTTTTGATTATTAAATCAAATTTATTTGAAATATATATAATTTGAAGATTTTTTAATTTAGTTATATTTATTAATAATTATTAATTTAATTTAATTTAATTTAATTGTAAACATTAAATAAATTGTCAAGTTAAATTAAATTATTACTTTTTTACAACTAATTGATATTAATTAAACATAAAATTAAATTAAATTATTCTTATTTTTATTAATAATTAATATATATTTAGTTAATATTAAATCAAAATTTAAAAAATAAATATTACTTTTTGTAGTTTTCATAAATTTTAAGAACTAAAAGAAACCAAAACTAAAAATAAAATAAAAAACTTTAAACAAACAGAGTTTAAAAAAAAATAAAAATAAAAATTCCTTAAATTAAAAAGTAGTAAGTTTGAAAAAACTATTGAATTATTTTATACGTATCATCATTCTTTTTTAAAATATCCAATCAAATCCCAAATGTTTTTATTTTATTTTAGTTTATTGATGCCCAATCCTATTGGCTTACTTAGTTGAGTAATAGAGCCGGTCCATATAGGTCAAAAGAGAAAATGTGATGAATCCAGCAAAACATAGTTTCTTTTCAAAACAAAATGGAGACTTGAACAAGTCACGTTGATAATACAAGTATAGAAAACGTGTATATTTAGAATTAAAAACCAAAGTCAAGTTGGTAAAATGTCACCATTTGTCCTTTGGTTCCCTCCAAAATGAGAGACGTTCCCATCTGGTTGGTAAAAAGTCACCATTTGTCCTTTGGTCCCCTCCAAAATGAGAGACGTTCCCATCTGTTAGGAACTTTATTGGACTTATTTTACATTGCACAGCACGAAATTGCTTCTTAAATTCTCATATTATTATGCTTAGATTAATATTTCACATATAATCTCAAATTATATAATGATATTGGTAATTATGTATCTGATTGAAACACCTCTTTTATAAAGTGCTATGATTGAAAGTGTTATAATATGACAACATTTACTATTAGATGAGCAAAAGCATTTAATTATTTAAGAAATTGCTTTCAAATTAATACGACTGTACATAGAAATAAAAATAATAAACAGTATTATTAATCAAAGTCTTAAAAATCAGACAAAAAATTAAATTAGTAAGATACAAGTTTTAAAGGTTTAAGGTACAAGATTTAAAAAAAAAAGATAAAAGGTTTAACTGATATCATATTGTCATATATAATATAAAAAAAAGATGGAACAAAATTGAAAGACTTAAAATATTAAAGTACATCAAAAAGTTGAACAATGTAAGAACAGATTTAGTTTTTTAATCATAAAATTGTATTATAGAGATTAACAACCTGTTTGGAAAGGGCTGAATTGAATTCAAGTATGTAATTAAATTCAATTCAACTGTTTGGAACAATAAGAAATGTAAGAATTCAATCCCCGCGTGGGTTGAATCACTCCTTTCTTTGTTATTTCAATTCACGTTATAAATCGCGTGAAATGAAATCCACAAGCTGCTGGATTCTGCTTCAAAAGCTTTCTCGCCTCCTCTCCTCTTCTCCAACCCTATCCTTTTCTTTAATAATAATAATAATAATTATTATTATTATTATTATTATAAAGGAAAAAATAATCAGACTAATAATATAAATAATATTAATAATAATTAGGGTCATAGTAATAATAATAATACTAATAATAACAATAACAACAACAGAAATAATAATAAAAAACATGATATTTCCAAAATGAATTTGTAAATTTAATAATTAAAAATAATTTAAATAAATATGAAGTTTTAGATAAAAAGTTTAATTTTTAAAATGT
>JAOTIZ010000004.1:27093063-27117199 GCA_027123425.1 Erythroxylum panamense
TCAGAAATACAATTTTTCTCTTAAATGTTATTTTAAGTTTTATATTGGACTCATATTTATTTATTTTTAGTTCATTAATAATAATAAACATTGGTGTATTTTTAGAGGTTCAATAAAATATTTTATTTTTATTTATTCTTATAAAATTTTCATCTTATTTATTATATTCTGGTTTGATAAAGGTTCACTACCGGTTGAACCTCTAAACTTTAAACATTTTCTTGGACCGGTTTAATGTTCAGTCCGATTTTTAAAACATTGGTATTTAGTAACACCAGTGAAAAGCAATTTGTTTAAGTTTAAAAACCCATTTTACAGTGTGGATGTCAAGCGCATGGACCGGGTGGTTAAAAAATTGATTCTTTGGCTCGCCAAAGAACTGAAGAAGAGAAAACGATAAAAACAAATACTGGAAGTGAGTTAAGAAACAAATAACTGATCACTCCATTACTATGGCGAGTCTACGGAAAGCACAGAGCTCGAGCCTCATCCTGAGACGCTTCCTGAACTCTGGGACTGGGAGCCCATCGGTCTTCTCTTACACAACCACACGGACACTTGAAACTTTGGCGTACGAGGAGGTGAGAGCATCGCCGGACAAACCCTTCACCAACACAGCCTTTATACTCCATGGGCTCTTAGGATCTGCCCGTAACTGGCGTTCTTTCTCTCGAAGTCTCGCGTCCACTCTCTCCTCCTCCGACCCTTCTTCGGGTAGCCCCCAAATGTTCTGTCTTTTTGGTTTTTTTGGTCTGGGAATTTGTTTTGAACAGTGTTTTTGTGTGTTTGGTGATAGAATGGAGGATGGTTCTCGTGGATTTGAGGAACCACGGCGAGTCTGCAGAGATAGAGGGTTTACATTTTCCTCATAACATGTTCAACGCTGCTAAGGATTTGTCCAACTTGGTGACTGCTCACGGCTGGCCTTGGCCTGATGTTGTTATTGGTCATTCCATGGGTGGTAAGGTTGCTCTCCAATTCGCTCAGAGTTGTGCTCGCGGTGATTATGGACAATCTGTCATTTTCCCCAAACAGGTGTGTCCTTTTTCCCTAGCTTTATGTGTTGGGTTGCGTGTCTGTTATTAACAAGAACAAAATTGAAATGAATGGATTCCCTTGTGATTGCAAATTGTCTAAGTTGTGATCGTTATGTCTTTAAGAATGACAGAATTTGATGACCTCGATTTTGCGGGCTAATAGCTGTTTTAGTTAGCAGTTAAAAACCATGTAAATGAGATAGGAAGGATTTTTAGTTACGAGAGCTGTTTGAATAGTAGGCGCCGAGTATTTTCTAAACTTCAGATAAGAAAGATTTTCCTTTTCCCCGTGAACTTGGTTATGAGAGTTGGTTAAATATTCGGCTCTAAGTTTTATCCGAAGGTGGCATTTACATTTCTCCATCGTATTATTCATATTTGCATTGGCTTGTGGAGGGTTTCCTTAGTGATGAGTTTTACAAGCTGCACCGAGATAGTATCACCCTTTTTCTTTATCCATTTTTGGAAGAACTTCTAGAAGTTCCTTTGAGTATCAAAAATTTTTTTCCACTTCTGTACAGATTCCATCTTATCAGTGCACAAGGTCTTGTTCTCTTTTTGTCTATGCTGTTCCAGTTTGCCAGGTGAAATGAAGTTAACTTTGCAAATATTTAGCATGATGAATCGTAAACCCATGTTCAGTTTCCAGGTGAAATGAAGTTGACATTGTAAATATTTGGCATAATGAATCATAAACCCATGTTCGGTGCAATGTATTTACTCAATGAGTGTCCTATCTACTGGTATCATTATGCAGGTTCCTCTTGCAAAACAGTTGATTTCTGACCCCTCAGATATTGTTTCCTGGTGCAGAACAGCTGTGGGTGCTGGATTCTGTCCCTGGAGAAGTGAGTACTGAAAATAGTGATGGAGAAGTAGAAAAAGTTTTGAAGACCTTGCAAAGTCTACCATCAACAGTTCCATCACGAAGGTATAAGCAAATGAATGAACTTGGGTTCTGCAGTTTCTATTGGATCATGTTTTTGCTAACTTTATTGCTCTCATTTGAATTTTTTGTCTTCAGGTGGCTTGTGAACCACATGATTGAACTTGGTTTCTCAAAGTCATTGTCAGAATGGATGGGTAGCAACTTAAAGAAACATGAAGAACAAGAGACATGGGCGTTCAATCTTGATGGTGCCATCCAGATGTTCAATTCATACAGGTGAATATCTGAATTCCAATTCATCTAGTTCAATGACCTCCCTTTCTGAAGAGAGATGAATAAGATTATGATGCAGTCCTTAGCCCAGTTCTGTTATAAAATTCAGGGAGACATCGTACTGGTCGCTGCTTGAACACCCACCAAAAGGAATGGAAATAGGAATGGTGGTGGCAGAGAAAAGTGACCGTTGGAATGCAGATATAATTCATCAACTTGAAAGGCTTGCTGGCCGAAGAGGGAATGGATCTGAGGGCGAGGTGTCGCTTTATGTTCTTCCCAATTCAGGCCACTGGGTTCATGTAGATAACCCGAAGGGGCTTCTTAAGATTTTAGCCCCCAAGCTTTCGTCCCTTTCAACATGATTGCAGTTTGGTTTCTCCGGGATCAATAATTAGAAATTTTCTAATTTTATTCAGCGTTCTTTCGTCAGGAATATCTGAACGTTAAATTCTTAAATCTGGCTCTGTTGTATACTTGATAAATACGTTTATCAAACTATGGTGATTCCAAACTTCAAATGTCATTCCTTGTTTCATTCTGAAATTGTAATAGTTTTATGAACTCATTAATGAAACACGTAAGATGAAAGCAAAACACGTAAGATGGGGTAATAAAACATAGCTCGATTAGTTAAAGATTACTGTGCGAGACAAGGTGACGACCTTCAGGCTTCCTTCGTCCAGTGTTCACCGCCCTTCGCGGCTCATTTCCTCTGGGTCTGTCCTTTTGCTCCTGTCTTTCCTGCTTCGTCCGTTCTCTCACAGCCTCTACGGAGGCCCCTGCACGGGCGGGACAGCTCCATAAGCGGGTCCGCACCCGCAATAGTGAGGAGTCAGCTCCTACTCCTCCCTCTTCGTATTGCGCCGCTGTGACCGGGCACACCAACCCCGATCACCCCTCCTCCACCGCCTGGTCTGACGACGAGTTTATCGCCACAGCTGAGGGTGACATTACCGTCTCGACAGATCAGGGGGACGACATCACCCTCTCGGACTCCTTCCGGACCAAACTGGATGCTCAATGGCAACAAGCAGTGGTTGTCAAGCTTCTTGGCCGGAGGATCGGCTTCCAGCTCTTGTGCAAGCGGCTGCATTCCCACTGGCACCCACAAAGCCAAATGCAAGTAGTCGATCTGGACTTCGACTATTTCCTTGTCCGGTTCAAAGCGGAAGACGATTGTTTGACAGCTTTGACGCAGGGGCCTTGGGTGATCTTCAGACATGTTCTGTCCGTCCAACCATGGCAGCCCAGCTTCCGGCCCTCTCATGGTCTCGTCACTCGTGCGGTAGTGTGGGTTCGCGTCCTCAATCTCCCCCTTCCATGCTATCATCCTCAAATTCTAACAGCGGTTGGCAACTTGGTGGGGAACACCGTCCGTATCGACGTCGCCACTGTCCAGAAGGCGCGCGGGAAGTACGCGCGTCTGGCCGTGGATGTGGACCTCGCTTCCCCGCTGCGACACAACGTCGTCCTGGATGACGAGACTTCTTCTGGCTTATGAAGGGCATCCACAGATTTGCTTTACTTGTGGCCGGATTGATCACGTGGCGCAGTCTTGTCCCCAGACAGCGTCTGCTCCTCCGGTAACTGATCTGGGTGCTGGTTCTACGTCAGCGCCGGTGGCCCCTACATCCCCCCTTGGCACGCCCGCAACGACCTTTTCTCCTAACGGCTATGGTGAATGGACACAGGTGACTCAACGAGGGGCACGGGCAGTGACGACTCGAGGTGATGGGCACGGACGGGACAGGCCGTTTTCACAATCAGGAGGCTCGTGGTTCTCTATGCTGGAGTGTCAGGACTCCCAGGCTAGTCAGCTTCCGTCCATCCCTAAGGGCCCACCTGCGACTAACCCTTTCAGCCTAAAACCTTCTACTTCCTACAAGGCAACGACTTCCAAGGGCAAGCAGCCTAGTACTGCGATTGTTTTTAAATCTACTGGGCCTAAAAAGTCCCCACGGACGACTCACCGAAGAGCTATCCCCGCTTTTACCCAACCCCTTCCAAGTGACTCCTCCACGATCCAGCCTCCCCCCACGCTAGGGGCTGCTTCGGTTACCACTACCACTCTACAACCGACCCCCCAGCACCAGCACATGGCTATTGATATTTCCTCCCACACAGCCATGGTGTGCGATCCTCATGTTTTAGATAATCGCCAACCCTCTCCTGAGGTGCCTCTCCGTTCTATGGAGGGCGTTGAGGCCTCAGCGGGTTCCCTCCACCCAACAGGCCCAGGCGACCCTGAGCCGATCCAACCGGTCCGTATCTCGAGTGATGCAGAGACTCACCTGCCGCTAAGGGGAGCAGGGGCCCCGATGGAGGCCTTACCGGCTGTGGAGCCGATGGAAGCTACTCTAGGAGGTACCGATTCTACCTCTATAGTAGCTTAATCCTTCTGTGTTGTGTTTATGTCTATTTTAATTTGGAATTGCCAGGGAGCTGGGGGGTCCAGCTTCCAGGCCGTTTTGCGTAATTATTTACGTCTGTATAAGCCGCTTATTCTGGTCTTGTTGGAACCGCGCATTAGTGGGCCTCATGCTACCGCTATTATTCAATCGTTGGGTTTTGACCTCTCCTTTCGAGTGGAAGCTATCGGCTTCTCGGGAGGGATATGGCTACTTTGGAACTCTGAAGTGACCCTTTCCGTAAGCCTAGCCCACCGTCAATTCGTGCACTCCACTATCCACTTTGCACAGCGCTCGTGGGAGTTCACTGCGGTCTATGCCAACCCTCAACGAAGCTCCCAGTCTTTGCTTTGGCCTTTACTAAGTTGGATCGGTAGCACTAACCATCGCCCTTGGTTGATAGGCGGGGATTTTAACGCCAAGCTGGCCCATTCGGACAAGCTGGGCGGGGCCCGATCTACTAGAGTCGTAAGCCAGCCTTTCCAAGATTGGATCCATGCTAACGGACTTCACGATCTGGGCTTTGTCGGGTCTAAGTATACGTGGCACCGGGGCACGGTTAAAGCCCGTCTGGATCGGGTGTTCGGATCTTCTGCTTGGCTTCAGGAGTTCCCCTACACGACGAACATCCATCTCCCCTTTCTGGGTTCGGATCATCGACCCTTACTGGTCCATCTCCGACCTCCTTCTTCCAGTCCCCCGCGAGCTCTGCCTTTTAGGTTTCAGAATGCGTGGCTCTCCCATCCGCACTTTGACGAAGTTGTGGCTCATCACTGGCTCCCTCCTGCGGCTACGATGAGTCAGTCCCTAGCTGAATTCTCGCAACAGCTCCGGCGATGGAATACCGCCGATTTTGATAACATTTTTCACAAAAAACGGCGTCTGCTTGCGCATCTGACGGGCATCCAACGCCACATGACTGACGCCAACATTGATTCCCTTCTAGCTTTGAAGGCTAAACTTAGTGTCGATCTGCGTCAGGTGCTGTGCGAGGAGGAACTTTTTTGGCACCAACAAGCTCGGTGTGATTGGCTTTCGAAGGGTGACCGAAACACCTGCTTCTACCATACTCTCACTTTGGCTCACAGGAAGAAGCTCTAGGTGGAGAGACTCCTGGATTCGACTGGGACCCCCATTACCGACCCTGCCCTTCTCGAGCAGCTGGCTCGCTCCTTCTTTACCCAGTTTTATGCTTCGGAAGTCGTTGCCCCCCCGGCGTCTCCTATTCCAGCTGCTTTTCCTCGCATTCCAGCCGCCCAGCTTAATGAGCTCTCTTTGCCCCTCCATGATCTTGAAGTCAAGAAGGCTGTTTTCGCGCTCCCTCCCAATAAGGCCCCGGGGGTGGATGGCTTTATTGCCATATTTTTCCAGAATCAATGGGACACGGTTGGTCCTTCGGTGTTACATTTCCTCCACCAGATTTTTTCGCAGGATCGTTGGGATGCCGATTTGAATCATGCAGTACTGGTTCTGATCCATAAAACGCCTTCTCCGCTTACCATGGCTCATTTCCGTCCCATTAGTCTCTGCAACGTCCTCTCTAAAGTCCTCTCCAAAATAGTGGTGAATCGGTTGAAACCTCTGATGTCCACCATTGTGGCGGAGACTCAGTGCAGCTTCATTCCTGGTAGGAATATCACGGATAATACTATTTTAGCCCAGGAGGTCATCCACACTATGGGCCGAAAAATCGGGAAGACGGGTTATTTGGCCATTAAGGTGGATCTTGAAAAAGCTTATGACCGGCTCCGTTGGGACTTTCTCCTGAGCACCTTACAGCATGTTGGCTTACCGGCAGCACTCATCCACCTCATCATGCAGTGTGTGACTACTGTCACCATGCAGGTTGCTTGGAGGGGCCGTCTGACTTCCCCTTTCCACCCCTCCTGTGGTCTTCGTCAAGGCGATCCACTGTCGCCTTATCTTTTTGTTCTGTGCATGGAACGTCTGGGCCATAGCCTCTCTCAGGTTGTGGCTCAAGGGTCCGGGCATCCGATTCGGCTCAGCGCCAATGCCCCCCCCCCCTCTCCCATTTGTTCTTTGCGAATGACCTGATCCTTTTTGCCGAAGCTACGGAAACGCAAGCTCTTTCCATTTCTCATATGCTAGAGGCGTTTGGCGCAGCTTCGGGTCAGAAAGTTAATGTTGCCAAGACTCGGGTTTTTTTCTCTCGGAATGTTGATCTGACTACTGCACGCAGGATTAGCCAACGTTTATGCATGACCCGCTCTCGTAATCTCGGCCGTTACTTGGGTGTTCCCCTGCTCCATGAGCGCACCACGCGCAGTACCTATCAGTATATCCTGGACTCGACCCGCCAGAAACTTTTTGGGTGGAAGGCCTAGTCCCTCTCGCTCGCTGGGCGTGTCACGCTCGCCCAATCTGTTCTCGCTGCTCTTCCGATCTACTCCATGCAAACTGTTCGCCTTTCGCGCCAGCTCTGTGACGAGTTGGAACGCATTATGCGACACTTTATTTGGGGGGCTTCCGCAGAGCACCACCCCCGTGCACGTGGTCAATTGGGCAAACGTCTGCAGGCCCAAGAACGTCAGGGGCCTTGGCCTCCGACGCCTCCGGATCTGGAATGATGCTCTTTTGGCGAAGCTGGGTTGGGCATTCCTCACCCGCCCCTCCACCCTGTGGGTCAGGGTCCTGCGCGCTAAATATCGTCTGCCCTCTGACCATATTCCCCTCTCTATCGCTCAGATGGGGGCTTCTGCTACCTGGAGGGGTATGGCCGCTGCTTGGCCTTTTGTGCGTCGAGGATTAAAGTGGGATTTCCGGTCTGGGCGGCACATCTTATTTTGGCTCGATAACTGGTTGTCTGAATGGGGACCACTCGCCTCTCTTGTGTGTGTCCCCCTCCCCGATCACATGTTTTACGACAAAGTGTCTGCTTATCTGACTGCTGAGGGCACTTGGCACTGGTCTCTTCTCCATCAGTTTCTCCCCTCCACAGTTTGCCTTGAGCTGGCTGACGCCCTTCCTTCTATGGCGCATACTGAGGAGGATACCCTCCTGTGGGGGCCTACCCCTAATGGCCGTTTTACAATGGCCTCGGCTTATGATCTTATTGCGGGCCTTCCCACGACCATTGGTCGCTATCTGTGGGAGCTTATCTGGAAATGGGACGGGCCCCAACGCATTCAGGCATTCCTGTGGTTACTAGTCAAGCGCAAGCTTCTGACTAACCAACAGCGAGTGACTCGTCATCTTACCCTCGACAGCCGATGCGCTTTCTGTGATCAAGAGGAGACCATCCTTCATGCTTTTCGCGATTGTTCGAAAGTCAGACCCTTTTGGGCCTAGTTTTCTCCCACTGCTATCAACCCCGCCTTTTTTCAGTATGATGTTGAGGCGTGGGTGACTACCAATCTCACGACCCACACTTCAGTTCACCGGTCCTCGTGGGCCACGGTATACGAGGTCGCCTGCTGGTTTCTGTGAAAATGGCGCAACTGTAGTATTTTCGATGAGGGTTTCCAATGGCCAGTCACTGGCCACCATATGGTAGTCGACTATGTGCATTGGCTCCACAGAGCGCGCACAGTGGAGCGGACTATTTTCCGGCGTCCCGGGGTCCGTTAGGACACACCGCTCGAGTGGTCTCCGCTGTCAGCCGGCTAGGTTAAGCTCAATACCGATGGCGCAGTCAAGCCTGGTCACCACCTCGCTTCTTCAGGAGGCTTACTTCGGGACTGCCAGGGCCAGTGGTGTGGTGGCTTTCTGCATCGCCTCGGCCGCTGCTCCCCTCTTGAAGCTGACCTTTGGGGAGTCCACTCGGGTCTACAATTGGCATGGGACCGCGGTTACCGCCGTCTTGTCCTCGAAGTGATCAATATCCTCTCTTCTTCCACTAGCTATGTTACTGACCAGTTTGCTTTGATTGCAGGTATCCGGATCCTCCTCCGCCAACCCTGGGAGGTCCAGTTCCAGCATGTGTACCGCGAAGGGATCCAGAGTGCTGATTGCTTGGCTTCCCTGGCAGCATTTGCTACCCCGAGCTTCCATCTCCTTCAGGAGCCACCGACTTTAGCCTGGGCCCACATGCAACAGGACCTTCTTGGCTCGTTGTCTCGCATTCCTAGTGCTTCCTTAGTGTAGTCGTTCTGTTTTACTTCCCTTGTACCAAAAAACAAAAAAAAGAACAATTGCCAAATCACTGTGCTTGTGAATAAAGGGAAACCGTAGACATTATAAGAATAGATCCGAGTACAAACAAATACACAAGTTGTTTTGGAGAAATACAGAAAGGAAAAAAAGCAGATATTCTTGAAAACCCCAACAGGGAATGCCATAAGTTTGGAGGGTGAAAGTTTCGAAACCATCGATAATGCAATCCAATACCTGTCCCATTCTGTTTTCTATGTGAAAACCCCAACAGGGAAGGCCATAACGTCGGAGGGTGAAAGCATGGAAACCATCGATAATGCAATCCCATTGCGAGTTGTCTTTGGAAAGGTACTGTTCCATTCTGCTTTTAAGGGACTGCATGTTGAATTCTCTTTTAATGCCGAAAAATGCAATGGAGAATTCTTCAAGTTTGCAGTTGATTTTCTTGGGTGGTTTTATATATTGCATGTTCTTGTAGCTTTTTTCGTGGGCATTCGCATAACAATAGTGTGTACTGGAATTGGTATCAAGGATCCTGTTGTATAGGGAAGTTTTTATTCTTGAAATGAAAATATGATAACTGAATATCGGCTCTGAAGTTGGTATTTTTATTATGAATGTGTGGGGTGCAACTCTCTGATTATACTGCGCATTTCCATTCTTTCTTTCTTTAGTAAGAGACCTGAGTTCCTTGACCAGTTGGTACGATTCCAACTCCCTTGACAACTTGTTCAAGGAAACAAAAAGCATTTGATCAACATTATCAATTCCAGCGTTATCAATAGCTTGATCTGCATTGTCTAAATACGGTTCAGCATTATCTGCATTCTGCATTATTCAAATATTACTGAAAAATATTTTCAACTCTTATCCCTTACCTTCTAATTTATAGGAACTTATCCTAAGAATAAGAAATTATCCTCTATCTATAACCATTTCTACATGCTCTTCCACCCCCAGCAAAATTCACAAAACAACACCCCATGACCTCCATCACCAAATTGCTCCAACCACCCTCCCATTTCACAAAACACAACCCCATGACCCCATCACCAGATGTTGACCTTATAGCAATACAACTCACTTCCATTGCATTACGACTTGAGGCTATGGATGCATTAGTAATAAAGGTGGTGACATTGAAGGCCAATGCCAGTAGTGTTTTGATATGTGTAAATTATAGTATGTTTTAATAGTGTCCTTTTAGTATTTTCTTAGACGATAACTACGTGTTTAAGACTTAGATTTAAGTTCTTGTTAGTGTTTTGTGTATTTTGTTTGATTAATTATTGTTGAAGGCAAGAGTTTGATCTTAATTATATATATTCAAGGATTGTTTGATTTGTTTGATGATGAATGGAGATAGAAAAAAGTGAAGAAAAGATTAGAAAAAAGGCTCGAGAAATAAGTCTCGCTAAATCGTGCATGGCAATAAGTAGCAGGTTGGAAGTCTCTAGCACGATCGTGCAAGATCATGCAATGTGTTTTCTTTTTAAGGCTATTTTTGGAAGATATACATATGGAAAAACCCTGGACTATACCTTAAAAGACTCAACAATATATACAGAAAAGAAAAACATCACGTAATGTCTGTATAAACATAATCAAAGAAGATCAAAAGAAAGGAATTCTTAAGAACAAGGTTGCAGATTTTCCAGCTCAAGGCAAAGAAGAGATTTTGACCATTTGAATTCCACATTCCATCACTATTCATTTTCAACAGTTCTTCAAGTGATTTTGACCATAAAGCTGATATGGAAGAATGAAGCTTGTAAAGTAGTCCACTCCAGCCCCGAATTCCAATCACAAATAAGTTTACAAGCCTGAAAAGAAATTTCCGCCGGATTATATTTTCTTTTGATCATGAACCACCTTGCTTCTATGGAACCATAATAACCAAGAGATAGTAGCAATAATCCTAATGACATCCATATCAGCCACCTCAGATTGATTGAACATCCACGAGCCAAATTGTTTCTCAGGAATTAAATCAGTTCTTAAAATAGTAGATAAACCACAGGCATCGAATAAATTGGCAATCTTTTTCTGCCTCACATTTGCAAACTGAGCATAGTTGATTTCCACCAACTATCCCCCATTTCATCAACATATCTCTTGCAGAAAACGCATTCAATGCTACCCTTCACGTAATGATCTTAACTTTCTTATGGAAGTTTGGAGACTATAGTGTCTTCTATATCTTCTCTGCAAATAAGTGAGAATTAGAGCTGCTTCTAGGACAGTTATTCTTCGCCGGACTCAAGATGTAGTAGCATGCCGACTGGACAGAATTAATTCCATTTCTTCTCATTCCGATGCCATTCATGATTTCACTAGCTTTGGTCGGCAGAAAGTTTTCATCAAATAAAATTTTGATCCACCAATTAGTAGAAGGATCAATAAGAGCACTGATTGTGGATTCAGCTGGTAGCACAGATGTTGAAGCAATCTTTTAGGATTTTTATAAAGCCAATAATCAAGTCAAATCTTAATCTTCTGAGCAATACTAAATCTCTAAATACAGCCCCTTCGTAAAATTTTAAAAGAACTATGACTGCTAGTCCATGTGTAAGAAGGATATTTTCCCTCTCCCGGGATAAAATTTCACCTATCACCTTTCAGGAGTTGGTCAATTACAGATCCAGATATTTGAAATATCAAAAGCTGTAATTGACAATCACAAAGCAGGGTTCAGACAACAACTAGAAGTATCCAGCCACTACACTGGCATCTTTGCATAAGACAAGAAACTATAGCATCCAATGCATCCATAATAATAACCTAATGCAACTGCCAGACTCCCACAAAAGCTCCAATTAATGATAGGGAATTATCAATAATTTACTTGTCCCAGTATTGCAGTGGGAACCAACTGGCACACAAATCAGCAGTATAGGACAACCATCTCCAAACCAATTACCAGTAATCCCCACATGAACAAGCCCCTTCCTTGAAGTGGTGAAACCTGTTAGCATCACGAACTATGACCTCCCTCCGTGAAACAACTGATGTCAGCTTGATAAATGTATGGCAATCACCACAAACGCGCAGATTTTTCAAAATTCTAATGGGAGTTCCCTCAGGAGTGGCAAGAAGGCCAAATGCAATAGCTAACTTCTCACTGTGGCTATAGAGAATTCCAAGTTTAACTTCCTCTTCAACATCATGTAGAACAAAGTTTGTATCTGGCACATAACCAGCCAACTCTAACTTCTGAACTAAGCTCGTCAGCTTCTCATAAATCTCCTTTGATCGAGAATGTGTCTCGTCTCCTACACTAAATTTATAAATATTATCACCTACCTCGATCCAAGTGTTACCAGGGATCTTTTTGAGTTGTCTTTTGGTCATCATATCCCTAATGTTAGCAACATCATTCCATCTACCAGCGTTTGCATAAATATTTGAAAGCAGTATATAATGTCCAGGGTTTTGTGGTCGCAACTCCAGCAAGTTTTTTGCTGCCTGCTCTGCCAAGTCCAAATTTTTATGGATTCGACATGCACCAAGCAACGCACACCACACACCATCATCTTTCTCAACCGTCATAGTCTCAATCAGTCTCCATGCATCATTCACCCTCCCGGCACGTCCAAGAAGATCAACCATACATGTTAAATGTTTCACATTTGGCATCACACCATACTTATCCAACATTAGGGAGAAAAGCGCAAGACCTTCTGGAACCAGGCCCGCATGACTACAGGAATATAACAAAGAAACAAAGGTTATATTGTTAGGTAATATTCCACTTCTCAGCATCATAGGAAGCAAATCAAGAGCCTTCCTGCCTTGCCCATGGTACCCATAAGCTGCAATCATAGCACTCCATGAAATCACGTTCCTTCTTTTCATGATATCAAAGATTTCCCTCGCGAGACCAACACTCCCACACTTAGCATACATATCAATCATCGCCGTCCCCATTATCACATCCAAAGGAAATTTATTTGCACGAACGTAATCATGAACAAGTTTAGCCTTATTCAAAGCACCAAATTTAGCACAAGCATTGACAATAGTCACCATAGCAATCTTATCAGGAAAGACACCCTGTTCTATCATCCGATCGGCCAAAACCAATGACTGGTTCGCACTCCCGCATTCAGCAAATCCTCTAATCATCGCTGTCCAGGTCACCAGATCCCTACAAGGCATTTCACCAAACAGTTGACTGGCATCCTCAATCGTCCGAAACTTAACATACATGTCGACTAAAGCGGCACACATGAAACGATCGTTTAGCAACCCACATTTCAAAATAAAGCAATGAATCAACCTACCAACAAGTTGTCCCAATTCATCCTTGCAAGCCTTTATCACAAAAGGCAAAATGAAGTTATCAGGTTGCGACCCAGTTCTTAGAAACTCTCTAAAAGTCTCAAAACAACGGATATAATCACCGGCCCTAGCAAGCCCTCCAACTATTACGCTCCAGGAAACCATGTCCCTCTCGCACATTTTATCGAACAAGATATAAGCATCGATCAAGTGCTTGTGGTGTGCATACATGTACAGTAGCTTGTTGGCAACATTGAGGTCAAGAAGCATGCAATTGGTTGTTACTTGAGCATGGAATTGTTTGATTTGATCTATGTCTTTACATGTCAGTAGTAAAGAAATGTAAAACTTGGAGTGAAGCTCCAAAGAGGGGAAAGAATCTGAGCTGGAAAATTCCGGCGATTGGGTATAAGGCGGGTTTAAGGTGGTGGATTGATGGGATTGAGGTTCATGTGTGGCGTCAGAGTCCACAACGTCTGTAGCAGTAGAAGCAAAAAGGACACGAACTTTTCCATGACAAGGAACGAATTTGAGTTGGGTTCGGAGTTTAAACATGAGTTTCAAGTTTACAAATGTCCCGACTCCTGGGTCTGGGTGGCTCGGGTTGAAAATGATATCATAGGCAAGACAATGACTTGATGCTAGATGCAATTACATGCTTTGGTTTTTAGTCACCGACTGATGTGGAAATACTTGAATACGAGTTCAATCCTAGCTCATAAAAGGTTTATGGAATACCTGTGATGACCGATAATTTTGTCAATCTTCCATCAAAATGTACGTACTAACAGCCCTTATTTTCTGTGAGATGGAACACCTTATGTTAGTCATGGCTCAAGCTGATAAGAAATGCGACGAAAATCCAATCATAACTTACGGTAGACTTTTCATCATAACAGAGCCGTACCCAAGTAAGATTGAATCATTTAACAATAGACCTTGCTGGAATTTACACCATGCTTTTAATCACTACCCACAAAACTTCGTTTTCCTACTCTGATGGAACCAATAGTTATGCATTACATTGGATCTCATTCACATGTTCAGAACTGGACCCAAATATGGGGATCTTCCACCCACTACACTAATTTTTCGTTCCCAGTGTCCCATTATAAACAAATCACCCTCTAGGACTCCACTTCTTTTCCCTCCTTTATATGTAGCAGCAGTAACCGAGTGTATGGAAGCTCACTAAAGGTAAAGATACCAATTGACGTTCAACGGCGTTTGTGAACGAGATAATGAGACCACGTTGTTTCTAGTTGAGTTGCGTCAGTGGTGGCCGTGGTATCAGCGATGACTTTAACTCCTCTCCCACGAATGATTCATACGAATTGTTTTCCCGAAATTCCTCGAGAAGCGCGTCCATTGGCATTGCTCGAAGTGCCTCAATTGTCCCCTTGCTAGGAATTTCTGCCTCACTCCTTACTGGGGTTGCACCTGTTGACTCATAGTCCTGCACAAACAAAAATCCTTCATTGAGGACTCAAATATGGACATTTGGTAGTGATTTTCAGAATTATATGAGATATGGAAAAGATGAGATGAATGCAAGCTAAAACCAAATTATCTTTGTTAAATTTAGCCTACCATATATAGCTGCCCAAAAGTTTCCTTCGTCTTCTCTTCAATTGCTGCGGCTTGGTCAGAGTGATCTTCCCTCAAAACGTCCAGTGTTTTTGCATGAGATTGCACTGCCTCCAGGATACCAGATACAGCTTCTCGTTCTTGCTCCGATACACCTGTAGCAATTATCACAACAGAAAACGTGAAATGCGTCCCAGATCGTGATTCAACATAAGCTAACCCCAAGGGAAGTTGACGCTTTTAGTATGGAAAATTTCAAAGATATGTAAACCAATTGTACTCACTCTCAATGTGATGAAGAATATCTTCATTATTCCTTGCCGCATCTTCCTCGGCTGCAACTCTAGCAGAATCAACTTCGGCCTCATGCTGGTCACTAGTGTCACTTGCATTTCTGCACCGAAGTAATGATATGGTTACGATAAAGAGGTAATAAATACTGGTAATACGACATGATCATGTCAAAAGTTTTTGCGGAAATATTGTTAAAGGTTTGCATCAATTTTGATCAGACAGTTTATGAGAAAATTAACATATGAAAACTTGAAGTGGGGTAAGGACTACTACTTAGTAAATGACATCAATGCGGAGACGTGCTTCCTGCCCATCTCATTAACCGACTCATGGGTTCTTTTCCAGTGCTTTGTAGCCGATTCGGCTGTTGTCAAACTAGAGAATGAGGGAAAGAGTCAAGTACACGGATTATAAATATTTGTGCACTCAACATAACACAGAAGACCAACACACCATTGCTGTAGGAGTAACTCCATACGACAATGTTTCGCAGCAGAGTAATCTGCACAATCTTTGGCATTATTCTCCGCTTGAATGGAAAATTCCTGCCATTTTCGTTTTGCCTCTGTTGTAGTGCCCTCCATTGAAGAAACTTGTCCTTCGAAAAACATCTTATTTCCAGTAGCATTTTCTCGAAGTTTACCTAGCCTTACATCCACCTATGGAAACAAAAGTATGCGCATCTTGGTAATAAGTCAAACATACAAATCAAAGCGGAAAAACAAAAAAACTGTGGAGCCTACCAGCTCTTTCTGACGCTTGATGTGGTTAGAGACTAGATTGTTAATGTCAGTAACAAGCTTCTCAACATCAGATTTTGATTGCTCCTGCAAAAGAAAAGTTTGGGTTTGCAGTGGCCAATGTTTTGTAGAAGTATCGGGATGAACAAATCGTACCTCGTAAGCCTTCTGAAAATCAGCAATACTTTTCAATTGGAACTCGTCAGCTTGCGCTGCATGATTTTCTAGCCTTTCGGCTACTTCTGATATCTTTTTGAGGAACTCATTCATGTATGCTGAAATCTCCTTTATCTGCTTGTTACTATCATCGAATCTCTGATGAATTTCCAACATCAACAATAAGGAACAAGAAACAGAAAGGATATGTGTTAGTGCTAAAGCAAGAGAGAACACTGGAAGTGTAGGCAACTCCTAGCGGAAATACTAGGATAGACTGCAGCATAGGCGCATCATTTTCAAAATTAACTTAAAGAATTTCAGTGTACTTTTCACCAATGCAAAAGAATACATAATTTAGCTTCAGACATCGACAAGATGTTGTTCACTACGCAATAATTCATTAGCACGGTCAATCAAAGTTCATTTACAGCAGAGTTAAAACTATAAACCTGCTGCAGTTCCCTTGCAAATATAGTCATTTCCCCTTGGTGAGTTGAGAGACCGCTCTGAAGATCATCAAATATTGAATCTGCTTGACCAGCCTCTGATGCTAGATACTAATTCAGAAAGGACGCATACATAAATCTCCACAGGATAATTAGAAGGTAAAGTGAAAAAGAAATTTGAATAATTGCTACCCCACTTCTTCAATCGACTCCTTATTAGAAGTTGTCAAAGAAGAAATTTGTTCCATTCCTGCAATGGAGCTCGCCTTGTGCAAACGCACAAAATTCTGCACTGCTTCCAAGTGGGATAAATATAAATTCCTTGAAATTGTTAATTTATTCCTCATCTCCTTGACTGCCTGAATGCATGTGGAATCAATACAGACCTCTTCATTTCAAATCATTGCAACAGAATGTTCTTAACAAGAGGAAATGGTAACGAAAAGCAGAGATCTGCAATACAGATGCTTCCTGATACCTTATTATGTATATCTAAAATCGAATGACAAAGGTCCTCGACACGGTGAATATGTTCATTTTGCTGAGACATTGATTTATCCAGCATATCACCTAGAGAACAAATTTGTTTCGTGAGTTCTATTCTGACGCTGTTCACCACTGATCTGTTATCTTCATTAAGTTTGTCTTCTCTACCTACACCGCATTGAATGTGCTTGTGAATAATGTTTGTTGGCTCCATATTAACCTGGTAGTTTCAATGGACAAAGAACTTCGTACCAATCTTTTGGAACAAAGAAACGTTATCCTGCAGAGCTTTCTCCAAGTCACCCCGTAGAACATATGCTTGATGAGTCAGAGCATTCTCTGTTCAGTAAATTCAAGAGCAGTATCAAGTACCAAAATGAATTACATTATGAGGAAAACAAATATTTAGCACACCTGCTTTTTTCTGTTCAGATATGATAAAATCCCTCTCTTTCAGACCATAGCGGCACTTCGTAAGTTCTTCCTCTGTGCTGGCTAATAATTTGTTGACTTGGTTTAAGTTTCTCTGCATATATGATGCACGTAATGGGACCTATCCATATAAATAATGTTGTACAAAAAGCTTATAAACATTTCATACCTCTGTTATATCAAGTTGGCTGCTCAATTCAGAACATTGCCGAACCTGGGCAACATATTTATCTTGCAGCTCCTCCAATTGCTGACCCAACATATTGTTCATTGGTTATCCAAGGAATCAACGCCTTACTATCTCACAAACACTGTATTAATTTTTCACACTAACCTTCTGATTACTTTCAATATTTATTGTCATTTGTTCAATTTGTTCTGCCATGGCCTGAACACCAAAACACGAGCAAATGTAAGAATAATCACACACATTCACAACTTTGTCAGTGAAACACAACAATGCCAGGCTAACAATTATGTATTCTTTCTCTTTTAAGCAGCAAAATTGAGATAAATGCGAAAAGAAAAATTTTCAAAAAGGAAATATCATTTTTTGGACCAAAGTTGGCCACTCAAATTTAAGATAAACTATATATGATGGAACTTTGGAACAAAAAATTACCTTCCTTCCACTCTCCTCTTGATGGTATCGATCCTTTGGAATATAAACGCCATTCTTTTCACGTGCTGCATAAACCTCTAAACAAGGTGATGGCATTTGAAGCAAGTCAGAAAACTAGGACAACCTAAGTTTGATGCAACAGATTTAACACCTTGCATCTATTTCTGTTTACTACCCCGCCAAAGCCAAGCCACCTCACCTGCCTTAAGCCTTTCAATCTCTCCATAAAGATCCTTGATAAGAGTCGATTTCATCATTTTTTGATTAACCTACAAGCAAGGAAATCAAATTCTTAAATTTCTAGGTACTGTTCAGTCCATGTGTCTAGTTTAATTTTTGGAACAACAAGGTCCATATCTTAAACAATAACAGACCACTAGAAGCATATCCCCATTATACGTTAACGAGAAATTCAAGTTACTTTGTCAAGGGTTCAAAAACCGTATTTATTGGCTTACAAACCACAAGAGGGCGCTAGAAGAGAAGAAATTGGATAATCATTTACAAGGTTTTCCAACAGAACCATAACTTAAGCTGTAACATGCCCCTCAGATAAGTAGATTAGCTCTTAGAATATTTTATAAGAGCTGAAATATGAAAACTTGCAGTCTTTGAACACCTGCTTAAACCTTATTGTCAGCGTTTTAAACAAACATTGAAAGCGCAGGAAAAACGGTAGTTGGCATCTGTTTAACTATTGCAAAATCAATCACTGCAGAGTTATGACATCATAAGCTCTATATCCTCCGTGTTATTACTTCTGGAAGAAATTCTTGTGATCAGAATTCTTTCATTTTATGAACTTGAACGAGACTTGGAGCAACCGATAAAAGTTTGTAATTATAAGATCACAATTTTGAATAACAGAAACAAACTCTTTATAAAAATTACAAAAGGAAGCACGAATTACGTTGACTTTTTGAATTTCAATGTTAGCTTAACAGATCAAAGAAAAGTGCACTGGTTCATAATCTATTTTTTTCTGTTAAGCTAACAATCAAATACATAAACTACTAATCAACAGCATACCTCAGGCTTATTTTTTATGTGCTTTGCCCTGTGTGCATAATCCAGTGTACTCAAAGTCTCTTCAAGACAATGAACGGCTGGGGAAACTGTAGCTATGATGCATGTTTTAGTTCTTCCCCCAAGTGAATCACGAAGTAACCTTGTAAGCTTGCTGTCTCTGGAGTAGTTATTTACGAACATAAGTTAGAAAAAGATAATAATACGGGCTTTCACCAGTCCAACCAGGAAAACAATCCGAACCTGTAAGGTATATGGCCAAGATGTTCAACAAGGGCATTGATCACTCGCCCCAAGGTGAGTAAACTTTTGTTTATTTCACCAGCTTCTCTTGCACGACCCTAAAGCATAACCAACAGGATAATTAGATTATAAGCTAACTTATTACTAATCACCATCAAAACTCATTATATCAATGTGTCAAAACAAACTTATGTACCTCCCTAGCACCAGAACGCGAAATGTTTTCTGACCCGGCAAGATCCACCAGATTCAGCTTCCCACATTTAATTAGTTCTTCACCTTCAGGGGTTGCTTCCTTAATGTGCATCGTAATGGAAAAGAGAGAATGCGACCGACTAAAGAATAAGAAAGATTCCTAAGACATTATAAAAAATCTTAATTTACCATAAGGGTTAAATAGCCAGCAAATTGCTACCTTGATTGCTTGTTTAACAAGGTTTCAGCAGTTCGACGTTTCGCAGATCCTCTCTCAAGAAGGATAAAAATCTCGCTTGCACTTGTCACTATCTCCTCTTCCAACCCTCTTACAAGAACTCCACCTTTCCCGTCTTCCATCAACGGCAACTGCTTCTTTTGCTTTTCATCCAAAGCAACCTTGGAGATTTCCTCTGGAGCAAGCAAATCAGTGATTTCCTCGTTGTACAGCTCTAAAAAAGTCACCTTCACACTATACTCTGCATTCTGGCTTTCAAGAGTATCAAAAATTTGCTTGACAGCTCTGGGTATGACCCCAGCCTCTGGAGGTAACTCCCCATTTGGCATACTCTGTCTCATTGGAAAATCACATTAACAGGACATTATACTTATCATGAAATGTAAAACATCAAACTCAAACAACCAAAAGACGCCGAAAAGCCCTACCTTAGGTCTCTTGCATTCACCTTCCATTGTATATGTTTTACCAGTACCAGTTTGACCATACGCAAATATGGTACAATTGAAACCTTCCAGAACTTCATTCACAATCGGCACAACAGCTTGTTCGTAAAGATCTTTTTGCTGTGCTGAAGGTCCAAATACCTGTAGCACCGAAAAACAACTGTCTGACCTACAATATCCAAGTTGCAACACCAATTCGGAACAAATTAAAACAGAAGAAACAAAAAATAAAAATAAAAAAGAAAGAACCTTGTCAAAAGTGAAAACTCTATCAGTATGCTTGCCGGCGATGTTCTGGGAGACGGCGACCTCTCGTTGGTACTCGTTGCACGTAAGTACCTGAGGTGCATTGTTCCTCAACTCCTCTTCGCTAAAAGGCCTAATGACAGTAACAACAACAACAACATAAACAACCAAACAACTTCAAATTAATCCACTAACATAAACCTTTTATCCACAGTTAAGCACATAAGCATACATGTGCATCGAAAACTATGCTAACCTGCATCGGAGAAGGACCTGGACGTTAACGCCTTTCTCCTTCTCCTGTCGACCCGACATTTTTCTGATCCTATCGGGATTGTTACTGTTAGATCGGATTCACTCCTTCGAGATGGCTCTTTTCGTCTATCTGTTGTTTTTCTTTTTTTGGATGCGAAAGTGGACAGAGAGCGGGCTTGGTTTGGGATTTGAAATTTTTTAGACCCACACCCACTCGCTCGGAGTGTCATCCAATGGTTGGATTTTAAGGGACGGTGGAGATTTAGTGATTTTGACTACGATTAGAAACTATGCCGTTTTACTAATTATTTTCTCAATAATAATAATATGCATCTGAATTTGACGTCTCATGACCAACTGTCTACGAAGAAAAGACGAATGAATGTGGGAAATTGAAACATTTATAGTAAAACTCTTCTTGTAATTTTTCTTTGAAAATTAAAGGATATTATTATACTAGATCAAAAGCTATTACGTCGGAAATAAAATCAGGGGGAACAAAACCCTAAAATTGAGAGCCAAAAACAGAACTATATACCGATGCTAACAAATGGGCGACTTGATTCGCCGACCTCTTAATATGAAAAATAGCTATAGATCTAAATTGATCTAACAAGCTTTTAATATCGAAAACCAAACCACCAAAATAAGAATCATTTTGCTTTCCTTTAATAGCTGCAACCAATTCCAAGCAATATGATTCAACTACAATCAATCTGTCATCAACAACTCCCTTCAACCAACTAAGCACCTCCTTCAAACCAACTATCTCAGTGATAACTGAGCTCTTAACTACACTATTATTGCACATATCACCACTTACGCAACGTCCCATATGATCTCGAATGATCCATCCTGTACCTACAGCACCGGAATCATGTTGAAATATTGAATCAACATTTAATTTTATAATACCTTCAACAAGCAGCTCCCATTTCATTATCGATGATGCTGCACTAGATAATACACCAACCTTCCTTATTGTCATTGCCGCCTTCCAATCTGAAACAAGACAGTCAGCTACTGTACATAGTGCACCAGTTGAAGTATGTCTCTGGTTATAAACAAATTCATTTTTAGACCTCCAAATCTCCCACATAATGGCTACACCAAGCTGTTATTGCTCCACTGACCAAATCGTCATAACGTCTTGCAGCCACTGTTGGATAGACTGCACTTAAAACTGACCGGCAATATACTCCAAAACCACACTTCCTTTGCAAAGACACAATCAAACAAGATATGGCAAATTGTTTCAACTTGCTAGTTACATAAAGGACAAACCTCAGCATGCCGATATCTCAACCTCTCCTTCACCGGCAAAAACCCACGAAGACAACGCCATAAAAAGCTTAGAATCTTCTTTGGCAAATCTAACTTCCATAACCAACTCCATGGTAGAGTCAACAATGAATTATTAACATAAAATCTGCTCATCAGTAACCTATAACCACTTTTAACATTATAGAGGCCACTTTTATCTTCAAACCAAGTCCAAACATCATCACAATCATGTCTTAAACAAGGGATTTTCTTAATAGCAACCACCTCCTCACTTGACATTAACAAATCAAGCTTCACCGAATCCCACTGCCTTTGTTGGATCCCGAATTTTTAGTGAAAATTAGAAATATTCAAAAGTAAATGAGTTGATTGAAATGGAGTTGAAAAGCAAGAAATAAAGAGAAAAATGTGAAAATTTTGAAGAAATAAGAAAGTTTGACTTTGTGGTCATAGAGAGTTGACCTTTTGATTTAGGCATAATTTGATAAAATAATCTTCATAAAACTTGTAGCTTATGTTGAAAGCTTTCTGTCTCCATAAAGTTTGATAATTTCGATATCGGGAGTGAAAGTTATGGTTAGTCAAAGTTTAGGATAATTTGGCTTTGTTTGTTAATATACTATTAAGAGAAATTTTATGTGTCCTATTTTGAGGCCACTTTTTGTATTGATATAGTTTGAATTGAGTTAAGTGGTCTTCTTGAAAGTCATAGAAGATTTTCCAAGCTTTACAGTGATGTATATTATGCAATTAGTGGATGTGAGAATTGGAAGATATGAAATTTGAAAGTTTGGATGTGTTATAGGTTGACCTATGTTATGGCAGAAACTTTGACTGAGAAATTGGCCTAGTTAGAGGTTGAATTAGCTTTTAAGTTCTTCATAAAAGTTGAAGATTTTGATTTGATAATTATTTTGATATAAAGTATAGAATTTTGGGATCAAGGAATAATAAGTTATGATTTTTACAAGTTTCTGTTATTATTTTAGCATAATTATAAGAGGACAGAATGTTTGATGGGAAAATTGACTTCCTTAGAGGTCAAATTGATTTTTCTGTCTTTCATAAAAGTTGTAGGTGACTTTCTGATCTTTACATTGATATAAAATATGACACATTTGGACTTTGGTGTTGAAAGATATAAAATTTTAGAAGTTATGAGACTAATTAGGGTTTTATTAATGTGGACAGAATCTTTGATTAGAAATTTGATCATTTTAGAGATGGAATTAGTTATGGAGTTCTTCATGGAAGTTGTAGAGCTTCCTTCAAGCTTTCTATAGAGACCAAATTTGTTAAATTTGGAGTTCGAAATTAAGAGTTATGAATTTTGAAATTTTTGAATTTCTTTAAAAAAAGAGAAAAAAATTTGGAGCGCTGCCCTCCCGAGCGCTCGCGAGGGCGAGCGAGCCTCGCCCTGCGCACGCGGGCGCATGACACTGTTTCTTCCTCCAGCTTGATGTCGTTTTGCATTTTCTTCTCCTCTGCGCGTGCCCGTTTCGTTAAACGACGTCGTTTTGGTTCCTCCATGCTGTGTCGTCTCGTGCTTCCCTCTTCTGCGCGCTGCGTTTTGCGCCATGCGACGCCGTTTTTGATTCCTCTTTATTTTTGCTTTTTCCTTCCTAATCCGACCCTTGCACAATCTTTTGCTTATATCTTTTCCGTCCGACATCCGATTGACTTGGTTTTTAAAGCGTTGGATTCCTAAGACAATTATCTACATTCTCAGGGAAAATTTGTATTTTTATGCGATTAAATTAAGAATGATTAATTTAATCAAAGTGAGTTAGATAATTTTCTGAACATGTTTCAGTCTTTTGCAATATTCAGGACCTGTGGAGATCCGATTGAATTGATTCTTAAGGCAAAATAAAATTGAGACATGGAGCTACAAGTCATATGAAGGAATTGAAATTCAAGTTAGCCCCTAAGACTTACAATTTTTGAATTGAAGTTCGGATTAGTGTTCAGTCTTGGATTAGGAACATATGAAAGTATTTTGGCCCTAACGTTCGCTCTAGTTATCCAAATGAGGTGATTATTAATTTGAATTAAACTAGAGAAATAGGGCTACAATTTTTATCAAGACATCGAGTTTCAATTTTTTGCTGAAGAATGTCATTTTTTGGATGGAAATAACGTGCTAGAAAATGATTTAACATAAGACATGTCCGAACTGTTTGGAGCATAACTTTTGGTGTAATCCACAAAATTAAATGATTTTAGTGGCGTTATAAAATTAAGACAATTAGGAACATTTATCTAGAAGGAAATTTTAGCAAATTCCTTCAATTTGATAGTGAGAAAATTGTCCGAAAGTAAGCATGTATTAAAGTCAATTTCAGGGGCAAGTTTGGAAGTTTACTTAAAGAGATAGATAAGAAGGCTAATAAGGAGGGACATGAGGGTCTTTTTACATTCATTAAAGGGGCA
>JAOTIZ010000004.1:27122792-27137817 GCA_027123425.1 Erythroxylum panamense
TTCTCATGATGAGGTAATCAATTTATATCTGACAAATACCTGCTAGGTTTAGGTCTTTCCTTTCAAGTGGGCAGCCGTCATTTATGAATGTGCCGTCTATATTTGAGCCTGAACTTGGGTCTAGCACGACCGACCCAACCAAAATTCATTCACGTTTTTGTACATTGATAACCCACGAGCGGCTTCTTAAAAATCTCCAAACACATCGACTTATACTGGGCTTGAATTGATCTATTATATTTTGATTGCCTGCTGGTTTTTATGAACCTGAAAAAATCGGGCCTTTTTTATGAGCAATTTTTTTGACCGCTTGCACTATCGTACTATATTTTGGAGTACGTCCGTTAGATTTGTAAAGCTTTGATCTGGCAAGGAAGAGCAAATCTTGGTAATTGATTTCGGTATGAACAACTTATAGGTTGGTGCAAACCTCCTTCCAGTTGGGTAAAATTAAATATGGATGGAGCGTGTAACAAATCGTCCTTTTGGTCACAGCAGTTAACCTTCTTCGTGACAGTTCAGGAGCTTAACTTGGAGGATTTGTGCAGAATATTGGATGGTGATCCGCTATCTCTGCTGAACTCTGAGAAGTACTATTTGGGCTCAAGCTTGTATGAAATCTGGGATATCGCCGGATTGAATCAGAAGTGGATTCACTAACATTGATTAATATTCTGTCATCCCCAACTACACACTCATTGTCCCTTGATCCTCTCGTCCTAGATATCAATGAGCTATTTATTCGAAACTAGATAGTTTAACCTCGACATATTTACAAGGAGGGCAACTGGTGTATCGACTGGCTTGTCAATTTTGCAGAATAGTTTGAGTTAGGGATCATTTCTTTAAAAAATACACTTATCAGGTGCCTTTCAATTCTCTTAGAGATATGTCGGGAATTTGTTTCCAGCAACTAGTAATGTAATTTGTATAATGTCAAAAAAAAAGTAATGTAATTTTTATCGATTTTTCTTTCCTTTTCATGTAAAAATAATTTATATTGGGCTTCTAGTTAAAATACGAATAACAGTTAATCACACACATGACCGATTGGGTGTTGGGTCTTGCTTCGGATACGACGTCGCGAATTCGATTTTTCGCAACACCTCATATTTGCCCTTTCGGGCCTTCTCATGTTTCATCGGCTTTCTAATTTGTGCTCTCACACATGTTTGGACTTTTCTTTTTGAGTTTAGGGCCCATGAAGCATCTACTCTAGGGTTTTGACTAAGACAGAAATCCCAGTCACAGTTTCAATTCTTTCACTTCATCTTTCGCTTCATCAGCACATATAGAGTTGAATCAAAGTCCTAGAAGCCGTAGATATGAGCAGATCAGGGCAGCCTCCAGATCTCAAGAAGTAATTTTCAACCTTTTCTTCTACTCTAATTTCTTCTTACTTTTTGTTTAATCTTTATCCTTCTTTACTAAATCTGTTGTATTTCTTCTGGTGTTTGTCATTTGTTGGGTTATTACAGGTACATGGACAAGAAGCTTCAAAGTAAGTTCACCCTCTTTGCTGATGTTTGATAATTTCATGTTTAGGTGTTCTCTTAATTTTTCCCGCTTTTGGGAAATGTAGCTCGTTCTAGGGTATATTTGATACTTAGTTTGGATTTTGAGAAATACAACGTGCGCAGCTGGACATTTCATGGGTATTCCAATGCAGTATTGGTGTGTTCTTTATAACGTGGAATGTTTTATGTTGCTAGTTCTGTTGATTAATTAGAGTCTGGTAGCTTTTTGGTGACAGGCTTGGTAACTTATGATTCGTTGCCTTTTTTCTTTAATTTTGTGTGCAAACCTTTCCATACATCCACTTATCTGACCAATTGATAGCTTTCATGCTGTAAAGACGGACTGTTATTCATGTTGAAAATTAACGAATGCTGGAAGCGAAGCTTGCCCCTTACCTAGGGTTACCTCGGGTTCAGATACTCTTTCCCAATTATCCTGTTCCAGCCTTGTTTCTGCTTTAAAACGACGACATTTTGGGGCTATTTACATATAAAACAATATCACTTTGGGGCTGAATCAGGGTTGGAAGAGAGTAATTGAGACAGAGGATTTGATGCCGGTGACCTCCTCATTATCCATTGCTTTGTGTGTGGATCTTTAGGCTACCAATAATTCTTTTGTCCTATTACTGACAACTGTTATTCTTAATTTTGTTCTATGATGTGTGTATGTGTGTGTGTTCGAATTCATTAAGTTGACGGCCATAGTTTTCCAGGCCTCATGCACATCAGTAGCGATTTGAAATGAATGTTATTATTCCAGATGAAGCTCAATAGCTTATTGATGTGGTTACTGTGCAGTATGTAACTGAATAACATTCATGTGTAAATAGAGGATGTTATCTTCAGCAGGTGCTTTAGCTTAATGAGGTTTACATAACTTTCTTGACGTTTTACATTATAATCTTGCCCTCGCAAAACTGGGAGGGCATTGTCAAAAAGAATAGTCTACTTTACTTTTGATCCTTGTTTCATGCTATAATATGTTCCTTGCGGCATCTTAGGTCATGCTTGTAGCTACAGTTGATTGTGCTATTATTGAGACTTTTTAGTCTGAGGTTTATTGTTAATTTCCATTTTATGATAAGTACGGTGATTCAAGTGAAGGAAAAAACTTTTCTTCTGTCAATAGAGTGGCTTGAATTCAAACTGATTATGGGTTTAATTTTTAATAAATTATAAAAGATTCCATAAATTGAACTAAAAAAGAGATATGTGTTTTGTTTTTTAAGATGGTTTTTGCCCTCAGTTAATTAATTGTTCAATTTTAAGTGTCAATACAGAATCTTGGAATCTTGAATTCCATTTTCCGTTTTTCTTGATATGCTTGGTTGATGTGTCAGATTGCTGATTAACCATATCATCGTAACATATGCAGTTAAGCTTAATGCTAATAGGTTAGTGGTTGGAACACTTAGAGGATTCGACCAGTTTATGAATTTAGTGGTTGACAACACTGTCGAGGTGAATGGTGAGGAGAAAACTGATATTGGCATGGTGGTGAGTCATATCTGTCTATTGTACTTGTTTAATGCATAATGCATAATGCAGTCATTCTGTCATTTAAGTTTAATTCCTGATAAATAATAATCTTGTATTTTTTTTAACAGGTGATTAGAGGAAATAGTGTTGTCACTGTTGAAGCACTGGAACCCGTCAACCGATAATAGTTGACATATGACTTATATTGATGCATATTTGATGTACTTCTAACTCTTGTATTTGGCCCAATATGGCTCCCCCAGTATGATATGGAAATTGTTTTGTATTTGTGGAGGAATGCAGCTTATGTTTCCCAGAACATTTGTTGCTAGATTGATTTAGTGGGCTTAAAATGATACTGATCATTATGGAATGATTATGCCCTGCCAACTACTGGCCCTCCGTCCTGAAACAAATTGCTTTAGGATACATTCGTTTGGATGAACTTGAATGTGCTGCCTCTTTAACAGGCACCAAAGCCAGCTTGATAATGCTTTTTAATTCATAAACGTTCTAGATAGTCTGGTGAGAACGCATGTCGCAATTTTCACCGATACTGACAGTGGTTAATTGGAGATAAAAGCTCGTTTAATGCGTTCGTGTTGATTTTTACTCTTTCATGATTTTATATGATCGAAATTGGTCTTGAAATCCATAATTAAATTGGCGTTGATCATATTACCACTGCTAAAGGGGATGAGATCTTATCCTGCTAATGCTGAACACATGGAATTTCCATGAATAATCCGAAAGAAGTTATGGAATCTTAGCCAGACCAGACCAGATCGATATTTGAAAGAACAAACGCTCCCTTCAATCCAAAGGTCTCTTTCTATTTGTGGTGCCCACCAAGAAAAAGCTGCTCTATACCTGGTAGTGGGTTCGTTCCCATTATTTTATTTATTATACACTCGCGGTCCCGATGCCCGGGAAATGGGGTTTGAATTTGGAACAGTTTCCTATTCACACGACTTACAACGGTACATTAACTAATCCCTTAACGCTTCTTCCTTTTGGAGTACCGTATTGCCACTAGGTCTCAGCTTTGGTTATGGGTTGCCTGACCCGGCCTTCACTTTTTTGGCTTGCAACTGCACTTTCGTACGGTCCACTGTCGGTTGCACACATAAACGTACGCACGTTATGCACAAGTCACGTTCTTTCATTCACGAAACATAGCCTGCCTAGCCCAGACTAGCCTAGGTAGGAGATTCTAAACTGGAAATTCAATGAAGAGACTATGGATATGGAAGCCTAGCTAGCCTAGGGATGGGATATTAGGCCTAATGGTCACAATCACAACTTTACGTTTGGCAAAATGTACTTGCTTAAGCGTCACTTAAACCCCGATTAGTAAAAGGATGTCGGCTATAATACTTAAAAACCGGGAAGGGGAGGGAATTTCAGGGGCTAGATTCTAGGAAGACGGACAATTATATTTGATGGTGAAGTTAGGTATGTGATGAGGACATAGACTTATATATAATATATAAAGAGTTCATTTAAGACCGAGGCTTAGGCTAGGTACAAATGCCTGAGCCAGGTGGTCCTCTCTCTGGTCTCTGCTTCGGTGACTCGGTCCCATACCTGTCACAACCCAATTAGTTGGCTTTGCGTAGCATAAAGCTTTGTTCAATGCAGATGAGTGATGAGTCAGATGACCGCAGAGTGTTTATCTGTCATTCCATGTTATACCAATTAGTTCAATACATGTTCCTCATTGCCTCCTTTCTTCTTGGAAAAACTATGTTTCTGTTATAATTTACCAGGTTGCAAATTCTACGTGTTTATTTGTTTAGATCCATCTATTCTCATCATTCCCAATTGACCTTTGAGTAGTTTATTAGTGATTTTGGAAAGAAGAAAATGAACGGCCCTGACCTTTATCTCTCTACTACTTTGCTTATATCCTCTTAAACTATACAACCTAACATTCTGTATCTGTGTCTACGTTGTTTCTTTCTCTCTGTACGTTGCTTCTTCAACCCTCAAGATACCATAGCCACTGAGAAGGCAAAGAAGAGCAGATAAAAAAGAAAACTGATATTTGTCACGTCCATACCCCACGCACTAAAACCTTCCTTCAATCCAACTCTACATACGCACAAAAGTTTTGTTCCCATGTTCTCCAACAAAAATCAAGAAAACCAATTCAAAGCAACGATAGAGTGAGCCCTGAACTGAACCAAAAAGACCATTTCTTGCTTACAATTCTTGTCAAAACAAAAACAAGAAAAAGACAGAAAAAACAACATGACTGAAGTAATCCAATCATCACCGTCTCATTTCCCTTCTCCTACAAGCTCTTCCTCTCCTACTTCGTGTGTTCATGGTGATATCCCACACCAACAACACCACCCACATACGTTTAGCCCCGCTGGACTCGTAGAAATAGACCAAGAACAACTAGACGAAGATCAAGCACAAGTTGATGGGTACATAGAGAGAATAGAGAGGGAGAGAGAAGGAGACCAGCTCTCTGTTGTGGAACTTTTGGTCGCTGCTTTTAGAAGGTCCATTGTTGGTTGTAGCGTTATTGCTGCTGCTGGGAGTAAAGAGCTTTCAATGGAGATTGGTTTGCCCACTAATGTTAGGCATGTTGCTCATGTCACTTTTGATAGGTTCAATGGATTTCTTGGCTTGCCTCTGGAGTTTGAGCCTGAAGTTCCCAGGAGAGCACCGAGTGCAAGGTCAATTTTTTATTTCCTGAACAAATTTGGTTTATTTCATCCATTATTTTTTTCACTCTGGGTTGAGGGAAGGTTTGCATCTTGAAAATTTTAGTCTCCTGGTGCCAAATATTTAGCATCAGCTCTTGCAAATCATATGCTGCCGAAGAGAAACTGTTGTATAATGTCTGTCTAACTTGAGTTTTTTTATGTGGTTATGGACTCAATTTTTGATAGACATTATATGGTGCGAGTCCATTCAACTTTGCACCATTATTTGTCCTTCCCAATGTGGTTGTGACATGAACATTCCTTCTTAGTCGTCAATGTGCTAATTGCTATTAATGTTTACCCGTAACTATGTATCCATGGTGACATGAAACTTAAAGAGCACCTTCTTCCTCACTATTCGGATTGTTTGTGATCGATTGTGTTAATCGAACGCTTTCTCATCAGTAGCCAGAGTAAAGAGTTCACCTATTTTGTCGAGGTTTTTGGAGGAAATTTTGTTTAGTGCTTTTATACAGGCACTTTATTTTCTTCTGCTTCTATGCTATTTTGCATAATGCTAATAGAAAGGTGCAGTTAGATAGTCTGTTAAACATACCCATGTTACTATTTGTAAGTTTTGGTTGAAGCTGCATTTTCTGGTTCGAAGTCACCCTTGGTTTGACAATTCTTTTTAATAGGTAGTTTTACATGTGAAATTGGTTACGTGTTCCTCATGCTTTCTTTTTTCATTAGGATAAAAATTGACCCATCAAAACTGACCAACAAAGAAAATGTCTGCATCCTTAGTCTGCGATTTTCTGTTGTTTTACGCTCATATTGTCTACAACCATCCGCAACTGACTGGACCAATGCTATGGTTGTTGAATGCATTGTGCATAATTGACTATTTCTAGTTTCCAACTCTACTGGTACACAATTACCGTAGACAGCATCAGAAATAAATGCAGCTGATTGCTTCTGCACTAATTTATACCTTCATTAAGCCAACCTTGGAAAGAATTCTTACCTTATTACAAGACTAATGTTTTCGGCTCATTTGCTTAGTTTATGTTGGCTTAGATTGTGTTGTATTGTTATTGTCGTTTCCCACGTTATGCCAATTACATAAGCAACTGAAAGTATCTACCTCGTCATCATCTATGAAGTTACTCAACTTGTATCTGCATAATCTGAACAGATTGGATAGCATGAGTGAGCTTGTTTCTCCAGAAATATGATTCAGTTGTATCTGCATATTCAATTTTAGGCACTTGATTCTCGTGGCTGATTGGTTGATGCCAGACGCTTATGCTTATTGATGAAACATCAATTTTTGCAGTGCCACTGTTTTTGGAGTTTCAACAGAGTCCATGCAACTTTCCTACGATTCTAGAGGCAATATTGTGCCTACAATACTCTTGATGATGCAAAGACAATTGTATGCCCAAGGAGGATTGCAGGTCAACATCCATTTCTCCTTTTCTATATGCCTATTGAATTATAGTTGAAGCATCTACCTCCAAGGTTTTCCTTTATAAACATTCACTTGGGGTAGAACATGTTTTGGATAAAGAGCATAAAGGTCTAGAGATGTAAATTAGTCCAACAATGTCTTGCAGGCAGAAGGAATTTTCAGAATTAATGCAGAGAACAGTCAGGAAGAGTATGTTAGGGATCAACTAAATATGGGAGTGGTCCCAGAGGGCATCGATGTGCATTGCTTGGCAGGTTTGATAAAGGTACAAGTTAGTTAATTGGTTCTCATACTCCATTCTACAGTTGGTGACGAGCAACTGGTTTTCACTGTCACTTCACTTATGTGAAATGTACCTTGAACAAAAAAGTTTCCGTTTCTAGTTTATTTTCTCGAGTTTGTATTAAGATGATACAAAATCATGATTCTGTAGGCTTGGTTTAGGGAACTTCCAACTGGCGTTTTGGACTCTCTTTCACCGGAACAAGTGATGCAATCACAATCAGAAGAGGATTGTGTTCAGCTAGCTCGATCTCTCCCCCCTACAGAAGCTGCTCTATTGGATTGGGCAATAAACTTAATGGCTGATGTTGCTCAACGGGAACATCTGAATAGAATGAATGCACGGAATGTCGCTATGGTTTTTGCACCCAACATGACTCAAGTGAGTAATAATCCATGCTTAAAATCTTCAAAATAAGAATGTCCAACTCCCTGCTACATTTCATTATTCTTTTATCATTTTTGTACCGATCCCACATAAATCAGAGGAATGATCTCCTCTAAATTGAGAGGGGTTGCCTTTCCTAGAAGGCCATTGCTTAGATTGAGAATTAATTGTACCTCTGCATATTCTCATGTTATTATGCAGATGCCCACTTCTGTTATTGTTTCCATGGATTAGTTAGAGAACTTTCCAATCAGATTGTACAAGTCATTATGAAAAGAGTTAAACACTCTTGTTTGAATGGTTTCGTGTGCAAAGATAGGGCTCTGGCAATATATATAGATTATTGACACTCCATAACTTGTGTGATTGCAGATGTCAGATCCATTGACCGCATTGATGTATGCTGTTCAAGTGATGAATTTCCTGAAGACCCTTATCATTAGGACACTTCGAGAACGAGAAGATTCTGTGATTGAAACAGTTTCTGCTTCCTCCCTTGAGCCTGCCGATGGGAATGGGCATCAAAGCCCTTCTCAACCTTTCCCTCAGAAGGTTGTGGCTGGTGAGGAGAGTGAAGAAGAGAAGGTATTTGTTACTGAAGAACCTACTCTTCAGAGTCCTCTGCCTAGCGGAGATGATTCTACCATTGAAAGTGATTCCCAAAATCTCTTGACTTCAATTCAGAACATTCACAGAGGAAATCGGAGTCTCGTTGGTAATTGTCCTGGTGAAGTTTTAGCTCAATTAAACACCATAAAGAATGAACAAGAGGGCAGCTTTAAAGATAAAAGCCGAAGAATCCAAATGAAAGGTTGCAAAAGCAGAAATGGTCAATCCAACAATTCAAATCTGAAGAAGGGTCCAAAAAAACCGAACGAGCAATCAAAGGTGTGGGCAGCAGGACATATTGAGAAGAACAATGAAACTGGTATTTTAGGTCGGATGAACCAAAGGACACAGCGGTTTGAAGCTTGGAGGTGAAAAAGTGCTCTTGCTTTGCGATCACATTCCAACCGATGATAATACAAGTGGTGCATTGTGAGTCAATGTGTTTCTTTGGTTTTATTGGTGTTGCTGCACTGCATCTGCATGCCTGTTTTTCTGGTACAAAGAGCAAGGCAACTAGTGTAGGTCATCTACATCAATCAAATGACATAGTGGGTGGGCATTAACCTTGGCTAATGATGCAGACGAGACAAGTCGACATATTCTGTATGTTTTAGCATTGGACATTCAGTATTTGTTTTATGCGTGTTCCAGAGTGTTGTTCTTGAACTAGTTATTGCTTGATGGTTAGACAACCTTAACCCATTCTAACTTCCTCTTTCTCCATGAAACTCCAAGGTCAAGGTCTATATATACACTCACAAATATATTGGAAATCTCTTCTTCAGGGAGGCTTTTGGCCATATCTGTTGATGGAGCTCGTCGATTTGTACATATATATATATACAATTTTTAATTTAAAACTTCATAATTTTTTTTATCTGAATACATTTTTTTATTTTGTTTAGTTATTTTAAAAATCAAAGTATATAAATTTATTAGCTGAATTTAAATGTTTTTATAATGAGTCAGTTTTAATTTTTCTTAAAAAACTTGGGGTTAATTAAAAAAGCCTAAATTTTGTTAAACTTTCAATCATACCCTAAAATTTAAAAAGTATTAATAAAATATTTCAAAATTTATTTTTTTTAATTTTAGCCTGACAATTTTGTTGTTATCTTTGATGATAAAACATTGTCACGTGTTAAGGGACTTATTAATTAAACATGTTAGTGTAATTAACAGAATTGATTCTGATTATTATAACGATATGGTTTCATGATAAAATTGAGGCAACGACGTTTTAATAAATGAATAGCACATTTGTCACTCCCTCCTCTTGATCGCACAAAATCACTCACTTTGTTTGCTCTCACTTTTACCCTTTTGTTCTTGATCTGTAACCTGAATTCCTAAGTTTGCTGTAACTCACTCATTTCACTATGTAACCTAAATTTGTTCGTTTTGGCCGACCCTCTCACCCATGCTCTCACCCTCTTCGCTTTCAGATCATAGCATCATCATCCTCAACCCTTCTACCATCGCCAGAAGCTCATTTTGGCCCGCCTCAACCCTTCTGACATCACATTGCTAGAAGTTCATTTTGCCCTTCTTGATACCATCAGCCCTTCACAGTTAGCCACAGGAAGGTTGGGTTTTTTATTTCTTGCTTAAGATTTCATTGCTTCTTTTATCCTTTGATAATGTTTGATGTTCTGCTAGAAGGTCTAGACAATGTAGCTATTTCTGTTTTGATTATGTCTCTTGTTCTGCTCCTCTAAGTTGGTATCTAAAACAACTGAAAAATGGGAACATATTATGGGTAATAAGCCTAAATTGGAACGAAGTAATTGCGATTGTTTTTGGTAAAACAAGGGTTGGTAATCGTTATTAACATATTATATGTTCTTACATGCGAGTAATTTTGTTGTCTAGTTGCGTTGTTAGCATTTTATCTTTGGAGAACAAAGGTTTTCTATTGATAGTCACTATTTCTGTCTGTTGTATTTGTGTGTGTGTCTATATATATATAATTATTAAAAGATATAAGTAGTTGTATATTATTCATATGAGATTCATCAAGCAACTGATGACAGATGATAATCTGTAAGTTGCTATTATAACATATAAAAAGACTGTCAATTGTTTTTGTACAAGAGATTAGTGCTTGCTTGCATTTTTACAATTAAATCTATTGATAAGATATTTATTTATAAAGAAAGTATACAAGTTGTTCAATATGTGACCTGGGCCGCTATTTTTGAAATTCATAATATATAATATTGAACCTTCCTTTTTGGTTGGAAAATAATCAATTCCATTATTTGTTTAGGTAAATGGAGATGACTCGTATGTAAAATAATCAATTCCATTATGGCAACTTTGATGCGTGATTGAAAAAACCTAATTTTTGTTTAACATTGTACTCATTTAAAAAGCATAATTTCAATATATTTTTATAATAATATTTTTAAATTCACAATTGTATTCTTTTAAATAACATATATCACATATTCGTATATTATTTAGGTGATAAAGCGCATTTTTTTTTCAATTTCAATTTCTTGTTTATATCAAGTTGTATCTTTTACAATAATTTTTTTTATAAATTTCGTTGGTAACTGCATGAAAAGTTTTTATTGGTTAGATGACATTAAGAAATTTAGTAGTATTTTTTATTCGTATTTTGTTATCAAATAAAAATTTTAATACTATACCAGTAATCTTATAGGTAATAAAATTCCATAAAGTATTAATATTTGTTAAGCCTTCAAAAGGTTTTTCTAATTGAATAACTAATATTATTCTCTTAGACCATTCAAGTAATAATTTTTCTGGAGATATAACACAGTTTAAATTAAGAATTCCATCTGGTCCTAATGTTACATGTTTTAGTGGATATTCTGTAGGAAATTTTCGTATCTTATTGTCTTTCTTGTAATATCCAAAACGATTTAATTCTTCTTGTTCTATAGGTTAATAATTCCAGTTATAACTAGATTTATTTTCTCCTTTTTTTCTCCACTTTGACTTGTTTTAGGTTATTCTTCTAGTTTTGAACCTTCTGATTTTGGTTGATCCATATATATCTCTTATTGATCGAATTCATAACCATAAATTATTTCATCTTGATCAGTAATAGGTTTTATAAGTTCATATTTTAAAGACTTGGTTTTATTATTTAGTGTAAGTTTATTTACTAATTGAGTAATTTCGTCCAATTGATCTTTATATTTTGTTCTATATTTTCCATGATTTTACTAAAGATATATTAGATGAACTTGATGGCTCTGATACCAATTTTAGTTCTAATATTTTAGTCATTAATTTTCTATTTTTCTACTCTTTTGTCTCTTGGATATACTATTTTAAATAATTGTTCATAACATTTAATTAAAGATTATAATATTTTATAAACTTCATTGATTTCATTAATTGTTGTGATTGATAATTTTGATTTAATAGTTGTATTGTTTCTTTTAATTGATTTTCTATATTAAGTTGTTTGTCTAATAACTCAGATAATTGCTTAGTGACACTCATAATTTATTATGAAGATGACTTTTTAATTCTTGAAGTTGTTTCTTAGTATCAATTAATTCATCAACTAATTGTTTCGAATTTTTGTCTATCTCTTTATGAGATATTCCAGGTTCAGTAAACCTAATGGGTTTTTCTACAAGAATCATCGTCATCATCATTGCACTCATTCCGAAGTCCCGCAATGAAGTGGAGTCTGGGGAAGTCTGATAGTATGCAGCCTTATCTACGTAATAGAGAGGTTATTTCCCCACATGCAGATGTGACAGAAAATTAATGATGCAGGTTAAAAGAATAAATAAGTAAAAATGGCATACAAAATATTTAAGTAAATAAAATTACAATAAATACATAAGGAAAATAATAAAAATAAAATGAAAATGAAAATAATAATGATAAAACTACTACTAATAATAAACTCAATAAAAGGATATTTACTTTTAATTCCATATTGTACCTCTCAAAGCATTAAACACTAAATCAAACAAAGAAGCTAATATCAAAAGCAAAAAATCATAAAGACTTGAAATTTCAAAAAACTTAACAACAGCAGAAAACATCAAAAGAGAATAGATTGATTAATCAGGACATACCTGAAAAGAGGAGGCTGCGGAGAAAGAAGAGAGAGTGAGAGCACCAAGAAAGAGGGGGAGCAATACAGAGAAACTTACGTGTTGTTACCTCGATAGGAGTTACCTCTAGAAGCAGTAACAAGAGAGAGATAAGCTTGTTCAACTAAATATTAATTTTCTTTCTTTTGTGCCATTCAATTCATGAGTATATGGACATTATGTACAATGAATTATATCATTATTATAGAACAATTTATGTAATTTTTGGTACTCACCACCCTATTCAAAATGATGGGTTGTGATTTGAGGCTAAAACTGTTAGCGAACATAAGATTAAAATTGGAGCATATAAGAGTAAACATTACTTTTATTTTTAAGAAGATACACCAAGGTATAGTGAGTAAAATCATCAATGAATAATACAATATAATGCTAACCTAGATTTGATAAGATAGGAACCAGACCCTAAATATCTGAATGTATGATTTCAAGGATTGCATGACTCTTATGAATAACAGAAGCAAAAAGAATTTTTGAACAACGACATTAGTAACTAGAGTAACATGAGAGCTTTCTAGAAATATTTTATGAGCCACAAGTTCTCCACATAATTTAGAAAACAAAACTAAATGAGGACACAAATTTAAAATTATAATGATGTTGTGGTAGTCAAATCCAATATTATGGTAGCTTATAACATTAAATTTTGTTAAGGAGAGAGATATCTTAGCTATAACAACTTGGTCAATTAAAGCCTTTGCTTTTGAAGATACTCTGGGATGGTAAGATCATTTTTTTTAACTCTTGTAATTTTGTATGAATTTGAAGCTTCCTATATTATGAGATTGATCCAAATGCATTTGTATAGACTTGACAGAAATCTTCGAGCCTAGTTTAGTCCATTATTAAGTTAATAGAATCGGTTTAAGTTGATGAGATGTAAAAAGCCATGCTCAAACATTTTTAAAAAGTTTTTGAACTTTAGGTTGAGTTTAAGCTTGGGCTCTACATCCTGAAGCTCAACTCCATCCATGTACAAAAGGACATCTTTTGTTTATGAAACAAAATGACCTTATCCATATATAAAAGGATATTATTTTGTTTATGTAAGAAAATGACATTATGATGTTACTAAGTGATCGAAACAAAATCTTTAAACAATATCGTTTTTCTCGGTCCAATTGAGCTTGATCTCGTTCTACTGGCTCTGACCTAAATCAAGTCTCGATCTAGGTTTAAATTTAATTTTAGAAAGTTCCTATAATTTAAGCTTGATCTGAAGTATAATTTAATGGGTTTTGCTAAACATCATAAAAGGGTGTTAAACTAATGACATGAAGATACATCTTCGATAAAGGACAAAGGTATCCATGAGAGTAACATTTGATCCTTATTGAACCAAGAATGATATGTTCAATTGGCTATTTGTTGAGAAGGATTAGAGGTAAAGGGGGTAGTTTGAAGTGATAAATTTTGATTAATAAAATTGTGTTGAATTTAGTAATTTAGAAGAGAAATAAATTTGACCCTTTATGAGGTAACTTTTGTGATATAATTTAACTGAAAAGAGGAAGGGAAAGTAGGAAAAGGTGGTGCTACTGGCATATATTATGAATTAATAGAGGGTTAAAACAAAAATTCAATCTCTTGATTTCGTGTAAAAACAAAATATGTTATAGTATTTCTGTATTGTGATAAGAAACTCGCCAATAATTCTCATGCATTAATAAAATTAAGTTCACTTTCTTAAAACTAAGAACTAGTGGTTAGGTAATGATCAACTAGCTGATTGAGCATTACACTGTTTCATCTAGTAATATGGCACTTGTATTATTCTCTCAAAGTTTGTTTTCAAGGTTTGGATGTTAGACTATTTTATGTCCCATGTGACTTATATTTTGAGTTCCATAAAAAGCACCCAAGATAATGGTTATTGGGTATTACCGAATGGATCTCAAATGGGTCGAAGATCCTTTCCCTTTCTCTTCCAACAATGAACCATCATGATGGTTGGTGATTGAGTATTTAAGTTTTAGAAACAAAACTTATGGAGGGTAATCTCAATTATTATGAACCATTGAAGAACCACATAAAAAAAGGAAGAAGAAAGGGAATAAATCAACATCTTATAAAACAAAACAATCATAAATATAGATACGCACAAATAATTCGATCCATAAAAGTTTTACAATTGGTATCAGAGAAAAGGTATTATTGTTATCTGCCGTCAGCCATGATTGTTGCTGTATTTGTAATGACCTTTCTTGTCTCCCGTAAATGTCTTACTGTATTCGAAGATGATAAATAATGGGTATACGAAAGACTTGTTTCCTTAAAAATTTTCATGGGACCATATTGTCAGATTTGTGGGGCTATCATTGAATAGCATTAGGTTCATAGTTTTACAGAATAAATTGTTTAGATTTCAAATTTCTGAAAAATCATGATATATGCGTGGGGTCGATCTTCAAAAGTAATTATTTTTATGGTTGTAGTTGTAAAGGATTTTTGTTGGGATTAATCACGTTTTCTGTTTGAAGAAAACAAGAAGTTAATAACATGCT
>JAOTIZ010000004.1:27142792-27155258 GCA_027123425.1 Erythroxylum panamense
TGGGTTCATCCACCCGGTACCTGGATCTGAAGTTGGTGGGTCCCCTTCGTGGGGTTAAAATCCACCCGGGTCCAACACTTATAGTGTTTTAGAAAGGTTCCATTTCTTTGATCTTAGAATTACCCTTCTTGATCACTGGGTCAGTACAAAATTATGGTACTCTTATTATTAATTAGAATAAATATTGGTTTCTTTTAATGAATTCACATGAATCTCTTCTGTTTGAATTCCCATTCATTACCTATTCCCATTATTGATATTCAACTTTGCCTATCACTCATTTTATTTTAAGAAAATTTTTCTTATTAATTATACATCAAATACACTTATATGCAGTTATATTCAATTTCTTTTAATTTTGAATACTTTCATTTTTATCACATTTAATTTTCATTGCATTTCATCATTTTAGATTTAATTTATTTTACTAATTTTGTTTTCTTTTTTAGTTTTAATTGGTCTTAATGAATATTTATCCTTAATAGAGTTTAGTCAGGGACCAATCTCTTTTAATTGGAGTTTTTACTTTCTTATTTTAATTTTGGGTTAAATATGCTTTTTAGGACAATTTCTTTAAATTTTAAAGAAATTTGGGTAAATAAAAGGAAAAGGGATTAACAAAAAAAGTTAACAAAGGCAGTTAGGTAATTTCAATATTTAGAGAATTTCCTAGTTTCTTACTAATAATAAAAAGGAAAGCTCTATAATTAACTTAAAAAGGCAAGGAATAAATAGGTTGGAATTAGCTATAAATAGCAATAAAAAAGAAGGGAAATTTTATAAATAATAAACCACTGGATTAAAGGAGGAAGACCAAGACCTTTGAATTACCAACATTATATTGATCTTTTCCCCATTGATATGTTAAACCTTAGTTACTTCAATTGTCTTGGAAGATAGTCTCCAAGAAAGGTAGAGAATGACCCTTACCTTGATCTTGTTTTTCCTCTCACCTACTAAACTTTTCATATTAACATAAGCAGCCATTATATCCTAACTGTCTACTCTCTAATATTTGTTTAGTTTTTGGCACAAATTATTTTTTTAGTGAGCATCTCACCTTTATCTCACCTTTAGATATTCCCTTGTTTTCTTTCCACCCTCTTTTCTTGACCTTTCTTGCTCGAGCTTCTATTTAATTAATTTCTACAATGAAGAAGCACATATCACTGCAAGCTAACATAATATGATGGCCCCATTTTTTTAATCCCTATTAGACATATAGTTGGTCTCGACCATTGTTTATGGTTTGTTCGTGTTTTATTGATAATTTTAGTATTCAAGGAACTGCCATAGAGATGTATGGATCTATCCCATTTTAGACGTATTTGTTAAATGAATTCCCCTAAACTTAGGTTTTAGAAGTGCTAGCTATCTTTATAGATTAAAAGGAATGAAATATAGGTGTATTTGAAGTAGAAATCGATGAGTTAAAGTTATTTCTAAAGGACATGCCTATGTTTAGGTTGCAAACACCCACATAAATGGTGTACACAATCAAGTGGATGAATGTGCAAGCTTCTATAATGATGTACAAGTTAGAAGATGACGTTTGAGGATAGAAACGACCATATGGAGTTAGACACAATGGTATAAGTGGAGGACTTGGTTGTGTTCATCAATCATATAATTCATTAGGATTATGTATTAGAGTGATGTCAAGTTTAGAGGGACACGATCATCACATAAGACCATCTATTCAACCATGTATGATTTAAAAATCTTATATTTTCATTTTTCAAGGTTAAAAGATAAGTTTGAATGATAAAAGTTGCATGAGACATAAACATATAATGGCAGATGATTTTTAGAGTTCAATTGGAGTCTAACAATTGGTATCAAAGCCTTAGGTATGGATAGAAGAAATAGTTTTTTGATAAATTTGATGTTGACCAAATATTTAATTTAGAGACCTATGATGGAAGATCTCCTATATTGCATAAATCTCTATGATCTAATCGATGTGGACAATAGTATAAAATCTGATATCTTATCCAAGTTGAAGAAGATGATAAATAAGTGTGGGAAAAGATCAAGCAAAAAACCTTAGGAATTATTAAATAGTGAATTGATATCAGTATATTCAACCACGTAGATGCTTTCAAGTTGTAGAAGAAATCAGAGGGTCTATATGAGAGAAAGATTGCTTATAAGAAGGCATCATTGATTAAAAAGGTTATGAATCTGAAGTTGAAAGTTGAGAAATTAGTGTTAGAGCACCTTATTGACTTTTAGGATATCTAAAATAAGTTGAATACAATGAAGATCATCCTTAATGAGGGGCTATAAGCTTTGTTCTTATTAAGTTCTTTGTCGGATAATTAGGAAATTTTTGTTGTGACTATCAGCAACTCCACTCTGAATGGTGTGCTTTCTTTAGAAGTGATTAAAAAGAGCATGTTTAATGAAAAGATTAAGAGGAAGGAGATCAACATCGACAACGTATAAGCTCTTATGATAAAGAACAGAGGAAAAAGTAAATGAAGATGTTCTAAAGGATAAAGTAAGTTTAATAATAGGTCCAAGTTGAGCGATGATAAGAAGACCAAAACATATCACTACTACACTAAAACTAGTCATATTAATAAGTTCTGCTATAAGTGGAAGAGAGACTAGGAGAAGTAAGATAACAAAAAACATGAAAATGACAATAACACTATAGCAATATCATTAGGTACAAATGATGAGATTTCATTGATTTGTGCAACCAGTGAGTGTCTCTAGGTTAATCACTAAAACTTTGAGTGGCTTATTGGTACAAGGACTTCCTATAACTATAGTTAGAAGAGGGAATAATTCATAGTTATAAGAGGGGTTATTTTAGAAGTGTGAAGAAGGGAAATCAAAACTCCATTATCATTGTCAACATGGCAGACATCTGAGTTCAAATCGATCTTGGGTGCATGTTAACCTTGAGAGATATACGATACATTATAGACTTGTACCTTAATTTATTATCTGTGAATGTGCTTGACTGAGAAGGATATCATCATACATCAGAGGATCACAAGTGGAAGCTTTTTGTTTATATTTTTCATTCTTTCCAATTAGTTTTTTTAGTGATATGTTTTATTTGGTTTGCTAGGATGATTCTTTTTCTTTAATCATCTGTAATGTTTTAGTTACTTCTATTACTCTCTTTGTTTCCATGGTTACTTTCAATACATTTAAGTTATTATGAAGAAATGTTGCACCTTCCTTTCAAAGCTTTCTGAAATAGGCAGTATGAATATTAAGCTTCATCCACAAGCATTAAGAATCATCCATAAGCTTGGTGAACATATGGTTAATTGAGAATGAACTTAAAGATCTCTTGGTTCAGTAGTTCCGTCATTGGCTATTTATTTTATACATATTATTGTGATTCACTGCCTCAAAAAATAAAAAGCATAATTGTTTTCTTTTTCTTAATTTTTATGATTGAGAGTCATATAGTTTTCTAAGAGGGCAATAATATGTTATTAAAGGATCTAAAATTATTCATTGTATACTTGATTGCAAGTAAGAAAAGGAAACAAAATTGTGTTTTTTCTGTTGGAGGTTGCTCTTATTTCCCTAATGTTGTTTGTAGGTTGTTTTTAATAAAAATGAAAATTAAGTTATTTTTTATTATTTTTAGGTGTTGTTGCCATTCTAGTTATTAAAGAAAAATAAGAAAAATTTAACTAAAAAAAGGAACTAGATATATCGTAAACTAGAGAATTGAGTTCAATAGTTAAAATGCAAAATAAGAAAGATGATGGACACCCTATTATACTTGATTAAGCAGTTACCAAAGTTTAATTTAGAGAGTTTGTAAAAAAATTAATTTAGGTGTGAAGTAATAAAAACACATTAAGGAAGTAAAAATAAAACATATGGTTAAATGCATAAGGGTTTATAATTTTATCTATATATTGAAATATAAAAATATAAAGTGATGTCTATATTTTAAAATTGAAATTAAAGTATATGATTGAATACCTATTTGTTTATGATCTTACCAAAGGTTAAAGATAAAGAGGAACATTTATAAAGGATTTTAGGATCCAAAATAGATAAAGTAAATAAAACTACATTTTAGGGAATGAAATGAAAAGGGAAATGCTTATGTTAGGGTTTAAAAGTGGAGAGAATGCCTAGAGTTAGGTCTTAAGGATTTAAATTAAAATTTATTTGTTTAGAATGAATCTTAGGGCTTGAGAGTTGAAAATAAATGCCTATTGTTAAGTTTTATAACTTGAAAGTTAAAAACATATGTACAGATGTTATGGCTTAAAATTTTTAAAAATTACCTAAGGATGACTTTTAGGTCTTAAAATAAAGTTAATAGCCTAGAGGTAGGTTTTAGGGCTTAAAATGGAGAAATTCCTAGAGTTAAGTCTTAGGGCTTGGGTTTTCTTTTAATCTTATATAGCCTCTTGAAAATGCATAACTACTTTATAAGAGGCCATAAATAATTAGGAGAAGAATATATGGATGGGATCCATAGTAGAAGAGGTGGAGTCTTTATTAAAAACTAGACATGTGAGCTGGTGTAGCTACCCAAAGAGAAAGAAAGCTTATAGGATGCAAGTGAGAATACAAGAGGGAGCCACTAGTAGTACAAAAAGAAGAGAAAAAGTTTAAGGCTATATTAATAGTAAAAAAGTATGCACAATGGAAGGAAATTGATTATAATAAAATCTTGTCCCTAGTGGTTAGATACACTTATATAAGGATTTTGATGATGTTAGTAGTTAGTTTGAATATGCATATGAACCACACGAATGTAAAGATATATATTTTTTAAGATGTTGATTTGGAGGAGAAAATTACTGTAGGGCAAGTGACAAGTGCTAATTACTTTATGTTTTTAGTATGAATTTAAGAGTATTTAGCTTGTGTTTTAATGATTTCTATAAGATGTGATCTTTAATTTGCTTTATATTTTTTACAAGGCTTTTTTCAATTGTATAATAAAGAAGTAATGAATTAGGCTAAGTTTGAGTTGAGTTGGAGTGACTTTGACATGATTTTAAAGGAAGGATCTAAAATATAGCACCATAATAGGGACTTATGTTTGGTAGCGTGAGGCAATAGGGAACCATATTTAACATAGGAGTAATAAGAACCCATATTCAAGAACACAAGTCAAATAAGGAACTATTTTGAATCCATATTCTACACTGGTTTATTATATTTCTTTTCGTTTTCATCTAGTAGAAATATATGACTAGTAAGGACTATGTTAGACCTGTGTTGGTAGTAACTCTTATGAAAAAGAAGTCAATAGAGGTGTAAAATGATATAGAGACCTTTATAATCCTGAGTTTAACTTGTGTTTGAAATTTTTTTAGGGTTTTGTAATAAAAAGGAAAAAGGAATGGTAGAAAAGGAGTAACATTTGAGAGGACCATAAATTAGTCATAAGGCCAAAGAAGATTTAAGAACACAACAATAAAGGAGCAACTTCAGAGAAAAGTTCAACTATTCCATCAAGAACATCAAGAACCAAGAGCGATAAAAATTCATTCTTTTATTTTGTTTTCCTTATTGTTCATTGTTGGTTTTCTTTACTTTATCATGAACTAAATTAGAATATAGATTTATATGGAATGAACTATAGGATTATTGGTTTGAATTGATTTCTTTTATTTAATAGAAGATTCCAATTTTTTAGAAAATTGTTTATACTTATGTATTATGTTGAATTGAAGTAACAATTATAGAATATTTAATGTAGAATTTCATATATAGGATCTTAGGCGATTTTGATTTGATAAAAGTTTTGGTCAAAAAAATTTAATTAGATCATAACAAGAATGGTAAGGCTTGAATGGGATCCTATATATAGGATCATATAATTCTTCCGAGTTAGAGCAAAATCTATCATAGGAATTATAAAATGAATTAATGTGTTCTTAGGTGGTTTTGATTTGATAAAACTTTGGTCAAAATACTTAAGGATATGGTTTGTATGTTTTGACAAGGAGTATAATTATAACTTTGGAATTCCTATCGATCTAAGAAACTAAAATTAATCACTAAATTAAGATAAATTCAAGCATAATAAAGTTCTAACAAAATTTTTCATCTAGATCTTATTTATATACTAGGTTTTTTGAATTCTTATATATATATATATCCTTAAATGATTATCCTTATTTGATATTTTAGTTTCAATACTTTTTGAATTAAACATTCATTTTTGTTAAATTAAAAAAAAAAGACAGTTAGAAATATTAGTTGTGGTCCTTTGATATCAACACTCAACTCACTAAACTCTATTATATGAAACGATAAGTACACTTAGTTATTTCTTTTGGTATTATTTTAATGTTTCATTTATGTTGATCACATAAGGTTCATTGCGTTATTGTTGAGGACTAAAATATTGGGAAATCCTTATTTTTATTAATCTAATAATCTTTTTTCTTTTTATTATTTATTTTTATTAATTTAGAAATGTTTCTCTCTTTTTTTACATTTAATTATTTGTATAATACTCTTTCTTAATTTTGTGTTCGTGGATAAATTTTAGGATTTGACTATTTAATATTATTGCCACTAAACACAATGATTGGATGGAATGAACATTTTCAATGAGGGATTCTACTATAGCTTCGCTTATGATAAGATTGGAGAATTGGAGTGGGAGACAGGATAATCTGTATTTGGTAGCTTAACCGGTATTGGTAATATGCTATGGTATTTATAGTGATGGGCACCCCAATCTTGAATATCAAGTGTCTTACAATGTATGGCAACCAAATGAGTAACCTTATTTTATAAGAAGCTAGTCATAAAATATCTCATATGGTGACACTTATAATCTGGATGGAGAAACCATTTTACCTATTCACGGAACAATTAAGCTAAACTCAAATTTTAGCAGCAATAGTAGCAATCGAGAAAGACAAGTCTTGAGGAGCTTGTAATGACATTTATTACTAAATTTAAACTTACTTCTAGAGGACTGAAGAGACTCTTTAAAACATGGAAACTTAGAGTAAACAACTCGTTAAACTTATTTGTAAAGTGCCTAACTACATCAAGCTAACTTTAAGGGAATAAGTGGATATGATAAATTTGAGGAGTAAAAAGGAGTTGTAAGTTAAAGAGAAAGAGAAAGAGAAAGAAAAGAAGTAGAAGGTTGCTATGTAATATAAGAAGGAAAATAAAGAGGAGGAGTCAAAGATGGAAGTGGTCAAAGAGGATGAACCAATAATTCTATAACTGAATAGACTTGAGATAAAAAGAAAGGAGGATAGTTTGGTAAGTTTTTAGAGCTTCTTAAACAATTACATACTAACATACCTTTTTTGAAGCTCTTTTGTAAATGTTGAAGTATAAAAAATACTCAAAGGATCTTCTTTGTAATAATAAGAAGCTCGAGGAGTTATTGATAGTTAATTCAAGTGAAGAGTACTCCTACATCCTACAAAGAGAAGAATGGTAAATATTGCAATCCACACCTTCTAAATATAAGGAAGCTAAAGGGTCCTAAATTTTGATAAAAAGTGGAAGCATCACCTTGATTATAGATCTATAATGAATGAATGACTTGTGAAAAAGTCTATCTAAAAGACTCATAAAGAAATGCTTGTTAGGAGACAACATAATATTTAGGTTTTTGTTTCAATTTGATAGCTTTAAAGATCTTTAATAGTAGTTTTATTTTATTTTCATAATTTTAAAACTTATGGTTTTAAGTTTATTTTGAAGTTCATTAACTATTAGATCAATATTATCTTACTTGACTTGCGACTTTACAGATTTATGTGAGTTATAAAGGCAACATCACCCCATGCACTAGAGTAAAGATTATATTTCACTAGCTTGGGACAAGTATTGGTCACATTGGATAAGGCTAACAATTTTTATTTCTATATGAGTACCAGTTATTCCAATATCCTTTCCATTATTTTTATTATTTTTGCATAGTTGGTTTATTGATAATAATGTACATCTCAATTGTGAGGGAGATACTTAATAGTTATGCCATCAAATTTATTATAATTATCTAAATACAAACAAATCTAAATTTTTTTTAACCTTGATAGAATTTTGCAATTCTATTAAGAGTTAGTAGCTTGTTCAATATAGCCACCCACATGGTTATAGAGGTAAGAGGATGATGATGATCAAACCAAATGAAATCCATCTAATAAAGTGTTGGTAAGTCACCTACAATGACTTTTCTATAAGAAGAATTAGTGAATCTTCCGTCAGCATTATTTCTCTATATTATACAATCCTTGTATAAAGTAAGAAAAGTTTGGATAATTTCATTATTCAACTCTGGAGGTATACCAGAAAATGTGATACGATTCCTCTCAGTGAGATTTTGAGCTACTAAAATCTGTAAGTCCAAAAAGGATTTATGAGGTTCAACTGTTTGTAGCTTAATTAAAGGCCCAACAGATAACCAATTATCAAATCAAAAGAAGGTGTTTCCCATTTCCAATTAGATGAATAAAATGATGTCTCATTCTTTCCCTTATCGTCATAATGGACTTGAATGTAGTATAAGCAAGAGAATCAGCTTTAAAGTGCCATAAGTACCTATTTTGCATAAAATAAGTGTGGATCCACCTACACCACAAAGGTTGCTTATCTGTAAGTAACCTCCATAGTCTCTTCATAAATGGAACATCATTGAGTGATTGTAGAGAAATAATTCCAAGGCCTCTTTGCTTTCTAAGAATACAAATGTCTTTCCACTTCATCTTCACTTTGCCACCACACCGCAAGAATCTATTTAGGATCCTATCAATAGTTTTTATGACTTTGATAGGAAAAGCAATATGTGCTGCCTAATACACAATGATGGAATTCAAAATAGATATGTTAAGCTGCGCTCTACTAGCTAAAGAAAGTTTTCTAAATCTTTAAGAAGCAATTTTAACATTGATTTTTTCAATAATGTAAACAAAATCCTTGACAGTCATCCTAGCATCAGTCATAGGTATACCAAGATACATAAAAGGAAGTTGATGTTTAGAAATTCCCAAAATGGTGGGTAAGGTTGCTTCTAGATTGGACACCTTATGAGATAAGAGTAAACCACTCATTGAGCAATTAATAACAAGACTCGACATCTTGCTAAAAATTTTAAGACCTTTTATAAGTACTGATATAGAATTAGGATCAGCTTTAGAAAGCAATATAAGGTCATCAATAAAGCATAAGTGAGTTAATCCCATTCTCCTGCATTCGGAATGAAATTTAAATCCTTTGGTACCTTTCACCATCTTTTGAAGAAACTGTTAAGTGTCTCCATTACCAAACCTAAAAAATATGGCAAGATAAGATCACCTTGTCTTATCCCTTTTGAGCTTGTGAACATTTTTATAGGCTGACCATTGATAAGAACATTAAACTAGGTGTTGAAATACACTAAGAGATCTCCTATATAAATAGACATTCAAAATTCAGTGCAAATAGCATATTTTTTATGAACTCCCAATCCATACTGTCATATGCATTTTTGAGGTCAATTTTGATATAGCAATTAGCTTTCCCATTTTTCTTAAAGAGACTTGATCAACTCTTAAAGTATCAGTACATTATCTCCAATTACCCTACCTGGGATGTAGTCACCAATATGATCAGGAATAATTTTTTGAATCATGTGGGACAAGATCCTAGATATCAGCTCGTAAATGGAGTTACAACATGATATAGGTCGATAATAAGAAAAGTATCAGAGCTCTCTAAGTTTTGATAAGGGATGTCAACAGGGAACCATTATTAAAGAATTCCTAAATTGCTTCATTCACCATATTCCTTGTAAATGGACAAGACTTCATAAAGAAATGTATTTTAAAACAATTAGGGCCAGGAGCTATATTGGGATGAAAGGACTTTAATGATTCCTCAATCTCCACAATTATGATAGGTTGAATGAGAAAATAAGTATTTTGAGAGGACAAACCATCATATAAAATTCATTAAAAAGATGCACTGAAGAATGTGCTTCTAAATATTTATTGATGAATTCAGAAAAATAATTGAGAGCCCCTTGTAGTAGCTCATCCTATGAATTTACCTACATAATATCTAGTTCAAGAGAGACAATTCTATTTATAACTTTCCTTCCAGTGGTTGATCTATGAAACATCAAGGTATTTCTATCCTCATATTTTATCCATTGGAGTTTAGATATCTATTTAATGAGAGAGTAATCAAACCATAAAGCTTTAGAGTAGTTATGAATATCTACATTTTCCATTTTTAGCAAAAGAGAAGAATTAAGATTGGTATGGACTTATTGTTGAATGCTCTCCAGATTGCCTTTTGCAGTAATCAATAAATGATGTATGTTGTCTATATTATTCCTGAACAACATCTTATTTCTAGCTTCATCAACTTTCATGAAAAGGATATATTGCTTGGTCCCTCAAAGCCTTGCCCTCAATGCTCTCCATAAAGCATCATCAAAATCTGCTAGCTCATATAAAAAGTTGTTGAATAAAAAAGAACTCTTTAGAGAAATCTCACCTACATGAGTAATAATAGGAGAGTGATTTAAAAGGCTATTAGTAAGATAAGTAGAATAACAATTGGGGGTAACTTACTATCAATTGAATGTTAGCTAAGCTTTTATCAAGCTTTTTTTAAATGAAATTCACTTCATGCTGTTTAGTGCTCCAAGTGAAATAATTAACACCAGTTAGAATATCAACCAAATAGGCTTCTTCAACGCATTTGTAACTCAGAACATGGAATTGTCGTAGATCTAAGGTCTTCTTCCTTTTCCAACTTCAAGATAGAATTAAAGTCCCTTGTGATAATCCAAGAAATCATAATAGAGGATGCTAGGTTCTTTACCTGATTCCATAAAAAATTCATTAGTAATAGGTATTAAAGGCATACACAAAGGAGATGCAGATGGACTAATTTGAACATTTATCTAAAATTTCCATATTTATCAATTGCTCAGACATAAAACTTGTGCAAGTAAAAACCATGGATGAATTATATAGTCTAACTATCCTTCCATTTGTATGTATATTGTGATTAGTGATCTCTTTCCAACCAATTGGAAAATATTTAAGCAAGTTATCACTTCCCTTTAAGATTCTTGTCTCCAAAACACTAGCCACTTGAACTTTTCCTTAATGAGCAACTTCTTGGTGGGGGTATTATTAGCACTCCTAACATTCCATGAGAGAATTATCATTGATCTAGTACCCTGTTTGGAGTCGTCCTCTATTGTACCTCCTCTTATTCACAGCTTCAAAATGTTGACCAATATTGCCACATTGATTGTTAGCAACATCAACTTTTGGGCCTAAATTATTAACAATATTTGTCACCATTCGTAATTCCATGAGGTTCTACTCACACACCATTTTATCATCTCCAACTATAACTAAAGGACTAAAGTTTTCCACACTAGCTATAGCTATTATAGTCTCAATATGTTTTATGACACATATTACCTGATTTGTTCCTCTCCCATCCACAATCAATATGTCATCAGGTCTGATTGAACAAGTGCCAGATTCCTCTATATTAGGAACTTTAGACACTATTTCCATATAAGAACTAAGCTCTTCCTTGCCATTGGTATGATAACTCTCTTTATGGAGAGAATTAGTTGCTGATTTTTCTTTGGGTATGACTAAATTAGGTGGTTGTATGTCCATTTCCAAAATTAAATGACCAGCAACTTTCTTGACACAATCAGCCACAACATCTTCCCCTATGCTTTCACTACTACGTTGTAGTTGCATGGTACCATTAATTTTTAAGATTGATTTTGATTGTTCATTCTCCATAATTTCCTAAAAATCACCTGTTAGGAATATTTAACCTGTCGGTTGTCAAGTTTTCTTGACCATAAGTTAAGATTTCCATGTTTTAGATAACTTGAGCTAGTCTTCCACAGGCTGCAACTCTTTATTGAGCCTTATGAAAGGTATTACTTCAGGTAATTCAGCCATAGCAGTGACAAGAACATACATTCTTGAAAATTAATTCTTTTTGTTTTAGCAGTGGTTTGATCCATCCAGATGGGCTTACCAACATAACTTGCTACGTGTCTCAACTTGCTTATTGTCCAATACTCTAATGGTATTTCATGAATAACATCGGTATTGTAACATCCCATCACCGATGGGAAGATTATATTGGTAAATTGGGTCGAGCTAGTGGGTTAAATTGCATATTTTTGATTTGTTCATTCATTTGGCGGACATTTTACACATGCACATATAGGTACATGTATTCATGACTTTTTCCCGGCATTTGCTTATGACTATGATGTGATTTGTTAATTCTGAGATAATTATGTTTGAAAATGTGAATTGGAATGTTCTAGGAGTGATTTCAGATGTTAATGAATCTTAGAAATAGTTTTTTGGAAATTTTGGGAGAAAATGTCTGGACCGAAAAATTTTTTGGGTGACGGACCGATTGACTATATAGTACTGGAATACTGTCCAATGACAATGGGAAATTTAGACACTTGATTTTAGGAATTATATTTTGAGCCATT
>JAOTIZ010000004.1:27234519-27246340 GCA_027123425.1 Erythroxylum panamense
AAAAACAGATACAAAAGCTTGCATTTATATTAGATATAGGCAGGGACGGAGCCAGACTCGACTCTAAGGGGGGCCGGGGGTTAACATCTAAATGCAAAATTTTTTTTTAAAGGGGGGTACTTATATTTATAATTTTAAAAATATTAATTATATAAGTAATTTAAAAAAAATAATTGAAAGGGGGGGCCATGGCCCCCCTCCCTCTCAACATAGCTCCGTCACTGGGTATAGTGGTACTAAGCCAACGGTGTTGGCTCCTCTTTACGTGGCTCTGTGATTTTCAGAGACAGGGACAGAAGTTTTTATTTTTCGATTTTCAAAGGAATAAAAAAATTTGTCCCTATCATCCGAAAATAGAGGACAAAACTATGAAGAAAGCAATCAAAATTTTTATATTTTGTCTTCAGTCCCCGCTAACAAAAAAACAACCATAAACTGCCCAAGTAAATATTCATGTGGTACTGGACATTGATTAGTGTTTGGCACAATGTAATAATGATGTTATTGAACAGAGACTTTACTTCAGCCTTTTTGTGTATATGCTGGGAACTAATTTCTGGAGAGTTTCATGTTTTCGTTTTGGGCGACTCAAAAGGACAAAAAGAGAGTGCGAATTGTTGAAAAAATGGAACGACAGTGGGCAGGATAAGTAGGGTCCACGGAGAATTTCACCCATTTCTATCCAAATGTTTGTAGTGTAGCAGTGATCGGAGAAAGTAAACCTCAATTTGTAGGTAAGTTATTAAGGAGCTCTTCTAGTTTAAGTGAGATCACGGGTTCAAACAGTCTTTATGTATGCAGTCGTTTAAAATTTGAGATCATAATTTTGCCTCCCACAAAGGACCTACCCGGTTCAAACGAGAATTAGTTTAAGAGTGAATGACTTAAAGGTACCTTTCTATAATTAGGACCCTCCAAAGACACCTAGACAAAAAAAAGAAGAGGAAAACAACATAAAGAAAACCCAATTTAGACGAGACAGTGATGATTGAAATTACAAACGCCGTCTTCCAAATTCGTCCATGTAAACAAAATTTGAAGGTTTGGAAGGTGAGATCTTCATTGCCGGGTAAAAGAAGTGGCTTAAGCGTTTTGCCCAAGAAAATTAATTAAGAAAGATTTATAAAAGAAAATTATTGATCACCAATCAATTTCCAACTATATATAACTGTTATTTGTTTAATCTACTGACCATCTAGTTGCTGTGGTTAATTGAAGCAAAGGTTGGTGCCGCGGTGCAAATATTTGGATTCTTAAAAGGAAAGACGAGAATTGTACCCTTGAGCTAGGAGAGCTAGACAGGCTTTTATTGTCTGTCTATCATACTTGAACCTTACTTAAGGTATAAATACTTCTAATTCGACTTTGTATTGTCGATAGTCTACTCTAATCGAGTTGTTTTCACCTACATGATGACCAATTTGATGCCATATTTTTCCTGTGTGTCTTTAAGGGTCTGCAAATATTCTGTGGGAGTAACCCACACAACAGGGACCAAAATGAACTAAGAGGGTTAAAATACTTCTTTTAACGTTATGCTTGAGATATTTACAATTAAATATTGGAATTATAATTCTTTGTCTATTTAAAAACTTGCTATAAAATTTTAATATATATGATGGGTCACAAATCAACATATCATAGCAGTAAAAACCATCTAAAATTAGTGTCTATTTGGTTCAACTTTTGAAGAGGAAATAAATACTTTTTTTTACTGCAAAAGTTGTTTTTAAAAAAGTTGAGTGTTTGACTGTAAATTTCAAAAACATTTTTTTTTTCATAAAAATGATTTTTTTAGAAGTTAAAATTAAACTTGTTTAGAAGCTCGAATTTGAAGCTTTTCAAAAAAGTACTTTTTTAAATAAAATTTTCATATAAATTAATGAGTCTATTTTTAGTCCCTTTTACTTTTATGATTTACACATAATTCCTATAATATCCACAAATACATCTTCATGTTTATTTTAAAATTTATATAGTATTATTTGACTTTTTTATATGTTTTAGTATTTATTTTTTATATTAGTTTTACTTATATTAGAATCTATATAAAAGATTTGATTAGATATATTTTTATTTATGTTTTATATGGTTTAAAGTTATATGATAATTAATATATTATGCCTTGTATATTGTTTAATATATTTTAAATAATTTTTATATGTATAAATAATTTTTATTATAAAATAAAATATAGTTAAAATTAAAAATATTTTTAATTTGATGTTACTAAACAGTTTATTATACGAAGCTTTTTCAAAAAAAAAATTTCTAAAATAACAGCTACACAATCAACTAACTTTTTAAAAGAGCTTTATTTAAAAAAAATTTACTAATAAAAACTTCCCTAACAAAAACTTTATTTATATAAGCCTACTATAATACATCATGCAGGCGAAGGAGGTAGGAATATGCTGCCGAATGCATGACAAACGAAAGCACTGCAGCGTGCGATCCGTTTCCCTTGTGTTTTAACATTTTGAAAATAATTTCTCTTCTTTTCTTTACAATATACTACTAACAAACAAACAAACAAATTCAATACTTTTCTTTTGCAGTAAAGAAGTTCAAAAACAAATTAAGAAACAACCCTGCCCAGTTCCCACGTCAAGACCAAAGAAAAGAAAAGAGAAAACAACTCGATCCCTCTCACTCTCGATTTCTCTTATAAAACGCTACCCTTGCATTATGCTTCATATTTCAAACTCAAAAAACTCTCTCTTTCTATTTATTTAAAGAACAAAAAAGAAAAACTGAAACACTATCTTTTTGGGTTCTGTGTTTCTCTCAAGGTTTCGTTGTTATTGTTGTGTTTGTGTATGTACTATGCCACAAGTGGACATGGAGACTCTAGTCTCCGTGTGCGGCGGAGGTTCTCACGACCGTAAAATCGCCTGTGAAACTCTGGCCAACCGTAACTCGACAGACGATCAGTTGTCGGAGATTCCGCCAGAATCCTTCTGGCTCTCAAAAGACGCCGAGCTAGACTGGCTTGATCGGCACGCCTTCCTTGAACGCAAAGATTCCGCCAAAGGGATTTCCAACTCAAACACTAACATTCACGCCAACGCAAATCCGTCTAATTCTCAACGCTTCTCTAACTTGAAGGCCACGGCTTCGATCATAGGTTTGCCAAAGCCGCAGAAGTCTTGCTTCGTCGACTCGAAGCATTGGCGGCAGTCTAGAGCCGGTACTCGGTTGTTTCCGAAAAGGACCGGTTCGTCGGGGAAATCGGATTCTTCTATGGTGGAGCCTTCTTCTCCGAAGGTTTCGTGTATTGGCAGAGTGAAATCGAGGAGAGACCGCAATCGGAGGTTGAAGAATCGGCAACGGTCATCCCGCGAAACGGAAAATCCAGAAAGCACGAAGAAAACTCGTGGTTTCTTTGCAAGTATTAAGGCGATTTTCACGTCTAGCAGTCGTCCCAAACAGCATAAGCAAAAGAGAGAAATCAACAAGTCACATGCACAACCGACGCCACAAACAATGAAAACGAATGGCATTAGGGATCGGCTGCCGGAGCGTGAACGAGAGGTTGAGGCGTCGCCGAGAAGGAGCGTTAGTGACGTCGAAGTGACGGCTGGTGAACCGGTGAGTTTAGGTGGAATGAAACGGTTCACGTCAGGGAGAAAATCGGAATCGTGGGCCACAGGTATTGATGTGGCGTGACGTAAGTTGTTCGATCAAGGATTTGTAGTGATGGGGTAGGGCCCATATGAACAGAATTATTGAGCTAAGTCAATTGGGTCTTTGTGGGTCCCGCCATGTATAGATATCAAATAGGGGTTGCAACTTGAAAGATCCCATGGCACGTTCCGCTTGCGTTGACAGTAAATCCCACATTCGATGTTTTTACCTTTTTCTTATCTGGAAAATTGTAATTTACCGTCATCACATGTTTTGAGTGCCTTCTTTTTTTGTTGTTGATATATATATAAAGTATCTTTTTGGTAATTAATCATTAGTTGTTACGTGATTCTATTTATTTGGATTAATATAGTTTATTTAACCAGACAAATAGTTAAAGATGTTGGATAAATAAAAAAATTTTATAAGAATATGATTATTAGCTTATATTTTAGTATTTTTTTGAATATTCTTATAAAAATTTAAATAAAGTAAAAGAAGTTAACAATATCATTTTTTAATATTATTTATCGAACCTTAAGAACGAAAGTTATCTCAAGACAACTTTTTAATGATAAATGAACTCAACTAAAAACTTTTCGAAATCTTCTTATATTTGCATCATGAAGAAATGTGATATATTAAAATATATGTTAAAATATCACTAAAAATAAGTTTAAGAATGAGATTGGTTTGATCACATCAGGAGTTCTTCTTCAAACGAAACACTAACGTGCTTAATAGGAAATATATTATTTTGTTTTTTTAATTTTAAAATTTTAAATTTAAAATTGAAAATATATTTTAAGATATTATATTACAATAAAATTATTTAAAAAACCATTTATACTAATCTCTTAAAATTAAAACTTACATAAAAATAATTAGTTTAAAATTTACTTATTAATCTTAGATTAAATTTAATTGAATTAAATACGATATACAAGTGATAATAATATTATATACTAAATATTTATATAAAAAGGGACCTACATATTAGGTCTATAATTAATGTAATAAAATTAGAGATAACAATTTAAAAGTATTCAGTTTTTTGAAATTAATAATTTGATATTAAATATTTTAATATTTTAATTTAGTGATTAACTTTTTAAAATTTAAAGTATAAATTAATTCAAATTTATATCTCTATTTCTATCTATGTTGTTATCTCTTTGAGTAATTTGTAATAACTTTTGGATATAATAATTTTTTAGTCCTTTAATTTTGTAGCTACTAGAGAAAAAAATGCTACTCATAAGTTTCGTTTTTAAAATTACCAGATTGAATTTAATTAATCAACCCAATCAGTTAATTACTAAATATAATTACCGGCAAACATTTTAATCTGCCCAAAAATGACTGATAAGCTATTTATAAAATAAGGGCAAATTTTACAATAGTAAAACAAGTAAGTCTTGTAAATAGTGGTGAGGGTAAATTTTGTTGCGACTATAAATAACATTACACTCAATTCTAAAGAGAAATTGGTATATGGTTAGTTTAAACGTTGTTTTTGTTGTCTTTGTCAAAAGAATGTAGTAGTAGTTACCCTTCAATTACGCTAATGTTGAATTTTTCGCGGCATATGACAAAGAGTGCTAGTTTTGGTCCGGTGGAGCATTATTGGATCCCTGACTAATTGGGCATATTGTTTGACTCCTTAAAAAGGGGGCGGTTATTAATTTCTTATGGATTTGATTCTAAAATTGTACATCACTTGGAACGAATTCCCCCGTGAAATATGTGTCCTAGACTTGACCAACTCCCATCCCTTCAGCCTCAATAATGTCCTTCACGAACAAACAACAAAGCAATAACCCGTGAACGTTTCTGACTTATTTGATGTGCCAGAATATATAAAAGTAAAAAAGAAAAGCTTAAAATTGACAGTGAAATTTAAGTAAATTTTACAATGTTAACATATAGAAGAAGAGATTTAACATATAATCAGGGCGAATTATATTTAGAAGAGACACGTGGGGGGGGGGGGGTAATTTTTTTCTAAATAAAGAGTTGTTTTTATGTGACGGCAGCTATTAACCAATTTCAATTAAGATTTATAGTATAGCAAAACCGTTCTACCATTCAGTGGCTGCACAGGTCTTGAGTTATTCTGGCAGTCTTCGTCCAGCGGAGCTTTCAGAGACTTGACTTGCTCCTCAGAGATTTTCCTTACCTAATAAAAAAATTAATTGATTAGATGAGGAGATTGGCCGGGGGTGTTTGTGAGTGATTGAATGAATAGATTAATTACCTTGGCGAGGACGGTCCAAGTAACATTCTCGGCGCAAGGTGGAGTGGTGAGAGAACCAACGTATCTATAATACTTGTCGGATTTTTTCTTGAGGAGCTTGGTGCTCATGTTCCCCAAGTCAATGTGTGATTCCTCGTCTTCTTTGCATTTGTCCTCTTCCATCTTCTCCACACCTTTTCGAAGCTGAATGGAAAGAAACAAGTACAGTCCTAGATTAGTTATATAACACTACTCTTTATTCACCTAAGAGATGGCGTTCTTAATTACTCAGTCATTCACCTTGGAAACAAAAGGATCAGAACCACCGTATTCGAAGAGGATTGCCACAACCGAGATGCTGCCGTCTTCTGCCATATGAACTACGTGAAGCTCGGCATCGTATCTGTATAGCAGCGGAGGAGTTTATACGTAAAATGTCTTTTCTTTTTAGTCAACTCAACAGCCTAATTTGGCGAAAAACGAATGACCTTATTTCTTATAATTTATATACGTTGATAAGAGAAATTGATGTTATCACTCTTAACAACATTATGAGAATGGAGGATAGACCAGAAAAAAGAAAAAGGGAGAACATACTGCTTTCCATCGATGAGATGTTCAGAGGGATAATGCCAATGAAATTGCTTCAAGGTGTAGTTTTTACCTCCTACTGTCATAACTCCAGAGTCACCATCATAACGCACCTGCAGAGTGAAAGAAAGCAAAAGGATTTATTGGCTTCAGGACAACTTGAAATTGAAACCTCGCTTTTGGCATAGATTTCCTCGATTCTCTTGCAATAATTTATGCATTTATTTGGATAATTGGTCTATTAGTAGATGTAATAACCCAGAAAATTAAATAAACTATATCATAATGATAACAATAATATGAACCGTTTTAGCTAATTAAGAACTATTGAAAGAGAGGGAACCAACCGAAAGACCAAAATGGTGGTTAATGAGAGTGGCTTTTGCTGATTTATATTCTCTGTTCAATGGCTCATATTTATCTGATTCCTTAACATCATCCTTTTTAATGTCAATCGGAGACTGTGCTTTCCCCAAATCGCATGTTTTGTAATCTGAGGATAAGCTTCCCCATTTGTCTGGTCCAGTTGAACCGCTGTAACTAAATCTCGCTGTTTTAACCCCAAAAAAACAAAAGCAAAATCAAAATCAGGAATTAATTCATTGATATCATATTAAATAAACAATGTCTGCATGCTTTCATTGATTTCATTCCAAGCCACCCCAGTTTAGCTCCCCATTCCGTAAACTTATCCATGAAAGAAATATACTTCACAGAAGCACCAAAGCTGTAAAAGAGTTTTAACATGCACATTGAAATTGCTTCATCGGACAGGAAATAAGAAGAAACATCAAACTTTTCAAAGGATTGCAGATGAGAAAGGTAGTCTTTTTATCAGATAAAAAATGCTGCCATTGTTGTTGCTTGGCGGGTTATTTTTGTTTCTGTTTTGTATGTAACAACAATGGCAGACCGATACAAAGAAATGTGTGCTACAGATTAAATCAAATAAGACGTACAGACCGCTTAATCCAGCAGCATTAGCAGAAGCAACAAGAAGCAAGAACGCGAGGACCAATGAAGAGAAGGAGATGCGGGGAGTCATTTTTTTTTCGCAAACAAGACCTTCTCCATGAAAGGGCAAAGATGGAGCATATATATAAAAGGCTCTGTGTTCCTATAATACAATGAAATTGGCTTCATTAGTGGCTGTCGTTCAATGGTCTGCTAAATTGATGGACTAACTGTTACACAAGAAAGAATTGTTAACGTAGTCTTCTCTAAACTTAGGGACTGCCCTCTATGTCTCTGCCTATTTATAGTCAGTGTAGCAATTTGTTAAGTTCTTTTTGTACTTGATTCGCTAATTTGAGTCTTGTCTTGTCACCTTTCCTCGTGGCCTCCGTAAACCTCGTATTCGCTTCTTATCCAAGGTAAATTAGGCTGATTTATCAAAATAAACTTTACTGGATCCATATTTTCTAGGCCCTTTGACTTGTGTTTTCTTTTCGAATATACAAAGTGCTAGGTCATATGTTATATATTTAAATAATTAATTTTGATATTATTTATTAATTAAACATATAAGATATTAATTAGATAATGACTTGGATTCAAAAGGTATATGGATAATTTTCTAGTTGAAAAAGAATCTTATTTTAGATTGAAGTCTATTAATCATGTTAATATTGGAATTATATTCTGTTGGATTTGTGAGCTTTGTGAATTGATAAAACTAAAAGGATGAGGCTATTCCGTTTTGGTATTTGGGACGTTGCTGTTGTGTGGTCAAGGTGGACTCTTCTTGCTTAAGTGTGTTTGTGTCATGCACGTCTCTAACATATAGCTGCAGTAAGTTTCTTGCGCGGAAATATATTGAAGTGGGACTTGAAATATGTTAGGAATTGGTGCAAATCTTGAATCTATAGCTGCAGTTATCTTCAATGTGAGTGTGTGGCAACTAAGGAGATGTGTGTGTGTGTTGGCGTCAACCAAAAGAGTGGAGTTAATTGAATTGAAAATGTGATATATGTTGAATCATTAAGTGCGCAGTGAGTGTGTGAGAATTATAAAGTGTTCACTGGGTGTGCAGTGGGTATAAAACACATACGGCGTTGGTGTATATTTTTGGGAGTGAGAGCTGAAGATACATGGGATTTGTGAGACAAGTCCATGGTGTTAGAAGAAACAGTGCAGTGTGTGTAAATTGTGACTTGAAAAAAACAATGGGTGTTAATTGGAGTTGTGTCAGGCACTTTGCTCTGGACACCTCATGTGCGCTACTTCTATTGTTGTTCTCTTTATTATTACCGTAAAACACATCATTGCCCAAAAAGAGATGATGGCCGTATAGCCCATTATTGTTGTGACGATTTTCAGATCTATTTCAATTGAACAAAACTCATCGGAGAGTTGTTCTTGTCTACCTCAAGTATATTTAGTTTTCGTTCCTTATTATTTTAATCACTTGAGTTATTTGTTATTTTTTCGTTAAAAGATTGATTGATTTGATTGAGGTTAGTAAGAGACGGTCGCACTATTAGGTCTGAAAATCTTTTGCAGAAAGTGAGGTTGAGAGATAGTGTCACAGGTTGAGTGATGTCTCAGTAAATCCTTGAGTAAAACTATTGTACTTCGATAAAAGTGATTAAGTTAGGTGAGAGTCCCGCAGACGTAGGCAAGATGTGCCGAATTGCATTATCAAATTTTCGGTGTTGATTTATTTTTGATTCTCTTATTTTTTTGATTTTTTGTTTGCTAGAAATGAATCAGAAAGTTTGCGAAACTTCTACCCCTTTAGTTTTTTAATTGGTATCAGAGCGAGGTCACCGATTCAGAACTTGGTAGCAAGTTAGTGCAGATCTTAGTTTCACAAACATGGCCATAAAAGAAGGAGCATTAATTATCAGGCCATCGTTGTTGGACGGTTACAATTATCCTGCATAGAAATCACAGATGAGGGTCTTTATTTAAGCGCAGAGAACAAGAGCATGGAGCTCGGTAGTACATGAGTGGATGCATCCGATGATTACTGATGATAAAGGAGAGGCAGTTTAAAAAGATCTATTTGAATGGATAAGAGTCGAAGAAGCAAGTTCACTTGGAAATTCACAAGCAATGCATATGTTATTTATTGTTGTTGACGAAGGACGCTTCTCAACAATATCAGCCTGTGAATTGACTAAAGAAGCGTAGGATGCTTTGCAAACTATTCATGAAGGGTCAAAATCTGTGATAGCGCCAAAACTATATATGTTAGCTGTTTGGCTTGAAGAATTGAAGATGGATGAAAGTGAGACTATTGGAGACTTTCATGAAAGATTGCGAGATATAGCGAATCAAGCACATCAACTCGGGAAGAAATATTCCAATTTGAAACTAGATAAGAAGACGTTAAGATTATTACCTCTGAGATTTATTCCAAAAATTGAAGCAATAAAGGAGACTCACGACATTAATAACTTGTCATTGGAGAAGGTAATTAGAATTCTTACCAATTTCGAAATGAATTTGTTAAGGGACAATTGAGAGAAAAAGAAAGGATTAGCATTGCAAGCCGAGATTGGTAAAGTTGTGAATGACTTAGAAGATGAATCCGATGAAAATGATGATATAGAGCTATTAACACGAGAGTTTGGTAAATGGTTGAAAAAAATTAAAAAGAACAGACTCGGCTTTAGACAATATGGAGAAGTTCATCGAGTAACAATGTTAAACATCAGGTCAAAATAGAAAAGGGTGAAAGGAAGGTAAGGAGAAGCCAATGTTATGAATGTCAAGGTTTCGGATTCATTCAATCTGAATGTACAAACATTTTGAAGAAGAGAAAAGGAAAGTCCTTCACAAGCACTTGGAGTGAGAACGATTCCGAGAGTGAATATGGTAGCGATGAAGAAATGGCTAATGGTGTTGTGTTGGTTGATTTACATAGAAAAAGTCCAATTACTTGCTTAATAGTAACTAAGAAGGAAGTAACTGAAGTCAAAAAAGAGAAAAAATTGGAAAATTTTGAAAACAACACATCTCAGGACCTAATACCATATTATGACCGCAATGGTAGTGGCTTAGACGACAAAAAGGGGAATATTTACGAGGCCTACGAATTAATGTACAAAAAATGGGTGAAAATATGTAGAAAGAATGAAAGATTGAAGGAAGAGAATCTCTCCATGAAGAACACCATCGAAGATTTAGAAAAAATTGATGATGACGTTAGATGAGCTTGGTAAAACTAAAATGAAATTGATAAGTATTAAAAAGGGATTGAGAATGTTGAATCGATGCACAAAAAAATAGGAAAGTTAATGGAAATTGGTAAGGTTAAAGAGGATCTTCAAGGCATTAGCTATAAGGGTGAGTGCTCTAAACTAAAAGAGGAGAAAAATAATATGTCTAGATCTGTCCGAGAAGAAGAAACATCAAGAATGAATCGAAGATTTGTACCTACGTATCATTTTCATGGAGTTATCGGTCACATAAGGCCGAGATGCTACAATATGTTACAAATGATGTTTCAAAGGAGTCAGAATCGAAAATTTAGGCACTCTTCATTAAATTTTCAGTGGCAACCTATGTTACCGAAGCATATTAGTAAGGGTCAATTACAAACACAAAGACATTGTGAAAGAAAAACAAGAAATTGTCTAAATTCACAGTTAGTTACTGTTTGTAAAGAAACTGGTCAGATAGAGGGTAAGTCAGTTACTTCAAAAGAAGAAACCAATGACAAAGATAGTATGATGAAGAAAAAGACCAGGTTTGAATTTTTTTGAGAGGCACAGAGACTGTGTGTTTTATATTTTGGAAGTATTTGTTTGTTGTTAAGAAAAAGACAAAAAATGAAACGTAAGAAAAAGAGATTTTTTTGTTCTTTATTTTTTATGATGCCTTTGTCGTTCCATCTTTTTAGTAGTTTGTATTGTGAGTTCTGTTTGGCTCCACTGAAGACTCCTTAGTTCTCTGATCAATATGGATCTCTCTCTCTTTCGAGCATATCTCTCAGTGTTTTGAATAGTGGTAACTTGTTTTCTTAGCGTGCTTATGATTCTTCCGCTGCATCTATAGTTGATTCTTATGATTATGTGTTTTGACACTGTTTTATCCCAAGAGAGAGACATCAGATTGTTTATGGTGGCTATTCCATTTAGGGGGAGTATTTGTAGTATAGATTGTGCTTTTGATTTATTGCTTTTTTGCTTTTTTTGTCCCAAGGGAGAGAAATTTGGATGATTGGATAAACTTGATGTTCTTTGGAACTTGATGTTTGATTAAGGGGGGGTATTTGTCATATGAATTGTGAATTTGATACTTATATATCCAATTATGTTATTTAGGGGGAGTTTCATATTTGTGACAAACAATGCCAAAAAGGGGGAGATTGTTAGGATATATGTTATATATCTAAATAATTAATTTTGGCATTATTTA
>JAOTIZ010000004.1:27251674-27262962 GCA_027123425.1 Erythroxylum panamense
GTGCAATTTATCGAAGTCAATTATGCACACGAAACGATTTAATTGCGTACCATACATGTTTATGACATTCCCGACACTTATCCGAAATCTCCCCAATATCATTCTTAAAAACCCGAATTCATAGTCTCTAAATTGCAATAAATCAATAACCAATTCAATAAGCCTAACTCCTCAATCCCAAACTTAAAAATCAATTTCAGAAAAATGGGCGTCCTCGCCGCGGCGTCTGGTCTCTCGCCGCGGTGAGCTACCTCGCGTTCACCGCGACGTAGCCTCACACACTCGCCGCGGCGTGCGTTCTTCGCTCGTCGCGGCGTGCGGGAGCTGATTTGCTCGCCGCGGCGTGTTCATCGCGCACATTACGGCGTGCAAACCCAGCAACGCCCGAAACCCAGATTTTTCCAGATTTTCCGACTTCTGCAACTCCCAATCCAATTTTCCTCTTTCAAAACACTCACAAACAACTCAATATACATTAAACAACTAACCCCTAACCTCTATTTCATCAAATAACCATTATCCCTAAATTATCAACACCAAAAACAAGCAAAATCATCATCGGAAACCCTAACATGTTTCAATCACCAAATATCCAAACCAAACATCAATATAACTCAATTAATCAACAGATCAAACTATCTAAAGCAAGGGGAAGTAAGAACTTACTTGTTTCAACTTGAAATCCTTAAAAAATCCAACCCCTCAAACCCTCACAACCCACGGCAATCACCGAAAACCAATCCAAATATCATTTTCTCCAACTCAAGCTAAAGGGGATTGATCAAAGACAAGGGAAGGAGCAATTTGCAAGAAGGAAAATGGAAGGAAACAAGCAAGGAGGAGATCACGAAGGAGAAGAAGAACAAAGCAAGCATCGTGGGAGAAATTTCAAAGGCTTAGGGTTTTTATATCAAATGCTAAGGGCTCGTTTGGCAAAACTTTTGCCAATAGACCAATCCGAACAACCTAAATCCAATTTCTTATTCTAATTTCTCCCGAATTCCAATGGCTCTAAACCTTAATTTCTCAAATCAAAATTCTAATCTTTCATTGCCATTGGATAATCAATTTCGGAACCGAAAATCTAATTAATCAGTCATTAGGTCAATTTTATGGTCCGGACCTATTACTCCGAAAATTTCAGAAAAATTCCTAAAAATCTTCAAAATTATAAAACACATAATCGTACACTCTAATTCCATAATTCAAACTCCAAGATCTCATTTCTCACTCCAATTGAATTTTCAAAGCTCAATTAACGCAATTATCGCCAAATTTCTAATTTACCCAATCCTACCGGGAATATGTCATACATGTATGTACGTTCATATGCTAGTGCAATAATTGCCAATTATCCAAATTATACATAACTAAATAATGCATGAGCATGCCAAATCATGAATGCACTTTCACTGTACTCATCCCATCGGTGACAGGATGTTACATCTCGTCAGGCTCTGCTACACTTCCACTCTTCATCTCCCTAAAAATTTTTTAATTTCTTTCTTTATAATCTATAGGCTACAAGTATAGTTGTGAGACCTCTTGTACGTACTAAGATCACCTAAAGAGATGTTATCCTTTATGCTTTCATTAGAAAGGATATATAAGTACCTTTTTCATTGTCTCTTGATGTCATTTTTATCCACCCACCCTGCTTTATCTTTCATATAAAAACTTGATTTAAGTGTCTTGCTTTCAATTCCCTAACTCTCGCCAACTTAAAAATATCTTTTTCTCCATCTTTAGTTTCCAATTATTGGTACATTTTTTTTGTAAGTTCTGCTTTTAGCTTATGAGAATATTTTCATCTCTTTCTTTGCTAGTTTATAACTTTCTCTATTAACTACTCTCTCTAGCTCTATGGTGTTATCCAATATAGTTTTATAGGCAACCTTTTTGATCTTAACCTTTTCCTGTACATCTTCATTCTACCACCAATACTCTATCTTACAAACCTTAGGCCCTTAGGCTATATTTGGTTGTTGTTTATTAATGAAATGGAATGGAATATAATATTATTCCATCATTTGTAAGAAGGTATATAATGGAATGGGATGGAAGAGGAAGGTTTCATATTACATCCTATTCCATCCTAAATAATAAAAATGAGAAACCTCCAATTTGGGCGTTTTAGGATGGAATGTAAAATGATAAACAAATTTTCACTATATTACATTATAAAGCCTTCTTCTAAACAACATTTCATATATTACATTATGAACCTTTCAATCTCTCCCAAACAAAAATTTTCTAATATTACATCCATTTACATTCCATTTCATTATAAATCATTCCATTGCATTAAAAACCTTATATCCAACCAAACATAACCTTAAGAAAAACCTAAGATCTTTGTAGCTCTATTCCTTAAAAGAGCTGCTAGTCTCTCTCACATTTGGTTGGCATCTCCTTCTAATTTTCATTCTTTTCCATATATTACTTTATCTCTAAGTTGTTCCACCATATCACTTTTTAGATTATACCATTTGACTCTGGTACACTTTCTAGGGCTTCTTTTCTTCCTCCAAACTTTAATTATAAGACCCAAAACTAACAATCTATGTTGTATTGACAAGCAAGCATTAGGTATTACCTTGTAATCTTTGCAACTAGGTCAATTGCTTTACCTTACAAAGAAGTAGTCAATTTGAGTTTTCATAGTTTTAGTTTTAAAAGTTATTTGTTTTTCTTGGAAAAAAAGTTGGCTATCACCAACTTAAATGTTACCACGATATCCAAGAAAGTAGTCCCACTATTATTTCTATCACCGTACCAAAACCCCCTATAATTCTATAAATATCCATCTAAGGTTGCCCCTATATAACCATTAAAGTCTCCTTTTAGAATAACTCTCTTATCAAGGGAGATTTATCGATGTAAACCTCAAGGATGAGCCTTGAAACCTAACAATCACGCAATGGAAACAAGGAACCTAAGAAAGCCAAAACAGGTTCAATCACTACAAGAAAATTACTAATTGGTGAAGGAAAATTACCAATGGAAAAATTGTTGTAAAATACCAATGGAACATCATATTTTGTTGATAATATTGTCAAAAAAAATTCATTTTGCAATGGACAAAATATCCATCGATAAATGTGGAGGCCCAGTAATTTTTCCAACGGAATATATCCGTTGGTATAATAGGAAGGAATGCTTGGCGGCATAAATAAGTGTCAGAGTGTATTGATAAAAACATTTTTGTCAGTAAATTACTGACAAAATCATTTTTTTGTTAGTAAAATTGAAAGATAAACATCATCGTTTACTTTAATGATTTTAAGAAAATGAAAATGATGTCATTTGGTTTAACACCAAACGATGTCATTTTTGTTTAACCTAAAAGATATCGAAGCCCCCCTTTTCTATCATCATTTGTCTTTCTCTTTGTCATTCTCTCCTCCGTCAGTTTTCCTCCCTGTCCTTGTCATTTTAGTCTTTATCGTCCTTGCCTTTGTTGCTGTCCTCATAGCTATCGCCAACCTTGTCTCTGTTTAAGGTGGGTTTTATCCTTCCTTATGTTTTATGCTTGTTAAAATCATGCTTTATGATTTTATGACCTATATGGTAACGAAGCTGAAGTAAATTTAAGCATCCCTCAAATTTCCCAGGGGAGGAGAAAGTTCTGAGTGGAAGTTTTAGATTGACGTGTTTAGCTTACATTTTGGGGCTTGAATTTATAGCCGCATAAAGATGGTCAATGTTAAACAAGATTAAGAAAGGAAAGAATAACTGGGTATCTGTAGCTAGCATCTTTGTCTCGGATTTGAATGATAATAATGATGGTTAAGTATATTAAAAAGTGTCCAAGTGTAGCCTTATGCATTACTTTTACTTTTAAAGTAACTTTGTTTTAATATCAAAGATACGTAAATTTTTATGTTTGTTGTCATTTCTATAGAGAAATTTACCAATAAATAAGAATAGATAGTCCTAACTTAAGAAATTGCCAAACCCAAATCCCACCAAGAAAGAAATAAGTTTATTAAATATCAACCTATAATGAAGTAAATTTATTGGAAATGATTTGGATATTGCCATTGATGCCTTCAAGACTAACTTGGTAATTGTATTTTATTTATTTATATTAGCATTAATGCATGAAATAATAGTTTAGATAATGAATTGGAGTCGAATATCTTTTTCTTCGTTGTTTCCAATCCTCTCATTTAGAATAAGCATTGGTGGTGTTATTGCATTTCAATAGAAGGGAGATTATGATCATAAGGAAAATGGTATAATGAAGAACTTGTTTAGAGCACCAATAAAGCATTTTATTTAAACTGTATGTCGTAATATAAATTCCATTACATTATGCCTAACATAAAAAATATTGGTTAAAGATTATCGGCATATGTCTTATAGCAAGTTTTGGTTTATTTTAGTATGGAATACAATGATAAAGTTTTGTGATCCATTTATTCTATCACTTATATACGAAAATTCCCAAGGAAACAAAAGAAATATCAAAATCATTTTGTTTATCTCTTTTTTAATGTTTTCTTATTATACATTATTATTGAGTTGAATTATAGAGATTGTATAACATTTTGAGTATGTATGCCTATTGATGAATAAAACAACTATATAATTTGCATATGTTGTGTATTAGAATTTTGGTATAAGGAATAGCATCATATATCATTTCTTATAGTAGGTTCATATTTATATGTCATATGCACCTTTTAAGATGCAATACGTTATTGATAACATAAATGACTTGTAATGGCGGAAGTTGACCAAGATTCATAAGCACTTATGTAATCGTGTGATGTCAAGTGAATTTAATTACTTGCACCATCAATGTCTATCTTTTATAACCAAAATTTAGATAAAATCACACCAATAAACTTATGGATTATAGATTACATATTTGAGGAAAGGATTATGCTCTTGTAGTATTACTGATAATTATGTTAGTAAAAACAATGTACCAATTGCATGTTATGTAAACTTATATTTCCTTTAATATGAATTTTGCTAACATCATTAGCTTTTACAAATTGTGAACTCAAATAAAGCATATATGTCTCAATTGCAATAAAAGGTCAAGGCAAGTAGCGGTTGCAAAATGCAACACATTTTTGTAATAAAAATGATAAGACAAGTAAGAACTATAGAGAACAAAGACAAAAATATCTAAAACACAAACATTATAAGTGAGCTCCTATTACTATCCCAACACAAAATTAATACATTTTTAAAGTTCTTCCATAAAAATAAAATGGCAGGAAGATGGTTAACTCAACAGTGAGTGAAAGTAATTGTTCCTTTACTATGCACTTCACAATTAAAGGAATATATAGAATGGAATAATATTTTTAGGCACCAAATTTCTTGGCCCTATTACATAGGAAAAATAACGTTGATAATTTTGCAATTGCATTACGCTATTTCGGTCCATATTATGATTGTTGCATTCCTTTTTATTTCGTTATATGTGAATTATAGTTAATTTTCCTTTAAAGACTTGATGTTTATATCACATGCTGGAAGTGTTCTACTTGTGTTAGTATATATCACATGCTTTTATTGACCTTATACTGATAATTGATTGTAAGTGTTTCAAGTGTTAATGCTTATAGTAAATTTTGGGGTTGTATGGAACATATATAAATACAAAACTATTGAGCAAGTGTATTACATTAAATATGAAATATTCTTTTTCACATGTCATATTTTGTGTTTAAGAGCATCGCTCATCCTTCTTCTTCATAGTTTGTGGTTATTTGCCCATCCAGGTAAGTTGTCTAACTAATGTCCACCATATGCGTGGCTTTAGTAGTACGAGTATTTTTGTTTGGGTTTTGTGTGAATGCAAAGAAGGTATTGATTTTGTGTTGTTGTTTAGAATATTCTTATAATCACTAATGAGTTTTTATGTTCTTCTTTAATAGCCTAAGAATTTATATTTTAGTTTTGTTTGAATCATTGATGAGTAGATGTATGATTACATAAGTATTTACTATATGTAGAATGAGTTTGGGATCTTATGGATGATCTAATGCATAATAAACCCCTAGGATGGTATATAGGTTGGAAACCCATGATACAACTCCCATGAGGCTTATTGGTGAAAAATTTCACGAGCTTAAGAGTCATAGCAAGAACTTGCTTTCTCGATTCATTTGGTGTAATAATGCCACTACCTTAGTTTTTCTTTTAATTCGAACTTAGTGTACGAACTTGAATAAAAAAATTAAAGAAGTAGTAAGTTGTATAGTTACTAAAACTTCACAATGATTTGAGGCATATTAACCCTTAAGATGGTATATAGGTTGGAAACCTATGATGTAGCTCTTATAAGGCTTATCAATGAAAAATTCCACCAGTCTAGGAGTCACATCAAGAACTTGCTTTCTCGATTCATATAGTCTAACAGTGAAATGACCTTAGTGTTTCTTTTATTTCGAATTTAGTGTACGAACTTGAATCAAAAAATTAAACAAGTAGTAATTTGTATAGTTACGGAAAATTCACAATGATTTGAGACATAATAAACCCCTAAGATGGTATATATGTTAGAAACTTGTGATGTAGCTTTTATGAAGCTTATCGGTGAAAAATTCCATAAGCCTAAGAATCACAACAAGAACTTGCTTTCTTGATTCATATGGTGTAACAATTCCATGTACCTTAATGTTTCTTTTAATTCAAACTTAGTGTAAGAGCTTGAATTAAAAAAATTAAAAAAGTAGTTAGTTGTATAGTTACGGAAAGTTCACAATGATTTGATGCATAATAAACCCCTAGGACAGTATATAAGCTAGAAACCCGTGATGCAGCTCCTATGAGGCTTATCGGTGAAAACTTCCATGAGTATAGGGGTCACAATGAGAACTTGCTTTCTCGATTCATAAGGTGTAAAAATGCTATGCACCTTAATAGTTCTTTTAATTCGAACTTAGTGTATGAACTTGAATCAAAAAAATTAAAGAAGTAGTAAGTTGTATAGTTAAGAAAAATTCACAATGAATTTGAGGCATAATAAACCCCTAGGATGGTATATAGGCTAAAAACCGGTGATGCAGCTCCCATAAGGCTTGTCGGTGAAAACTTTCATAAGCCTAGGAGTCACAGCGAGAACTTGCTTTCTCAATTCATAAGGTGTAACAATGTCATGCACCTTAATGGTTCTTTTAATTTGAACTTAGTGTATGAAGTTGAATTAAAAAATTAAAAAGTAGTAAGTTTCATAGTTACAGAAAATTCAAAATGATTTGAGGCATAATAAACCCCTAGGATGGTTTATAGACTGAAAAATTGTGATACAACTCCTATGAGGCTTATCGGTGAAAAATTCCACGAGCCTAAGAGGCATAGAAAAACTTGCTTTCTTGATTCATATAGTGCAACAATGCCAAGTACCTTAATATTTCTTTTAATTCAAACCTAGTGTACAAATTTGAATAAAAAAATTAAAGAAGTGGTAAGTTGTATAGTTACAAAAATTTCACAATGATTTGAGGCATAATAAACCCCTAGGATGGTATATAGGCTGGAAACTTGTGATGTAGCTCCCATGAGGCTTGTCGGTGAAAAATTTCATGAGCCTAGGAGTCACAATGAGAACTTTCTTTCTCAATTCATAAGGTGTAACAATGCCATGTACCTTAATGGTTCTTTTAATTTGAACTCAATGTATAAACTTGAATCCAAAAATTAAAGAAGTAGTAAGTTGTATAGTTACAGAAAATTCAAAATTATTTGAGGCATAATAAACCCTTAGGATGGTATATAGGTTGGAAACTTGTGATACAACTCCCATAAGGCTTATCGGTGAAAAATTCCATGAGCCTAGAAGTCACAACGGGAAGTTTCTTTCTCAGTTTATATGGTGTAACAATGCCACATACCTTAATGTTTCTTTTAATTCGAACTTAGTGTACAAACTTGAATAAGAAAATTAACGAAGTAGTAAGTTGTATAGTTATGGAAAATTCACAATGATTTGAGGCATAATAAACCCCTAAGATGGTATATAGGCTAGAAACTTATGATGTAGTTCCCATAAGGCTTATTGGTAAAAAAAATCATAAGCCTAGGAGTCATAGCTAAAACTTGATTTCTCGATTCACATGTGTAAACAATGCCACATACCATAGTGCTTATTTGAAATCAAACTTGGAAATCAACTTATAGGTGATTAATTCAAACATGATTACTTGCACTTCAATGTGATTAATTCTCACTTTTTTAAATAGAAATTTTGTAGAAATGAGTAATGTTGATAGATCTTGGATGTATAGATGATTAACACCTTATGGTTTCATCAATACTGAGTTTATTAAGGAAGTTGAAGCTTTTAATCACTATGCAAATTCTCAACCTGCATATATGGATGGCCCAAAGATCAGATGTCCATGTAAAAAGTTTAAACATATTCATTTTCTTCCTATTATGAAGTGAATCTCCATTTGTTAAGAAAAGGGTTTATTCAAAATTATTTTGAGTGGACACAACATGGAGAGTCATTGATTTGTAGCACCTCAAAGGATAATGAAGTAAACTCGTTAATAAATGTGGATGAGTTTAAAGGGGGGATTGGATTTGGAACAAATAATATGGGTGCAATTGAAAATCTCTACATCCAAATGGTTTATGATGCAATTGGTTATACCTTTCAGGAAAATATAGAAAATCTTCGAAAAGAACCAAACCTACATACAAAACAATATTTTGACTTACTACAATCAGTTGACCAAAAATTATGGCCAAATTGTGAGACGATGACTCAAAGTCTTCAATTGCTTAAATATTGAACATAAAGTCTGAAGGGCACATTTCTAATCTAGGTTTTGATAAAATTCTTGGTTGGTATAATGAATTATTGCCACTTGATCATACAATGGTTGATAATTTTACAATATGAAGAAACTTATTGGAAGTCTTGGTTTGCCAATTGAAAAAATTGAGTGTTGCAAATTGGGATTTATGTTGTTTTGGGGAGATGATGTGGAATTACATGAGTGCAAATTTTGTAGTCAATCTAGGTTCAAACCTAGAAAGCATACTATAAAATAGAAATTAGTATCTTGGAAGCAAATGTATTACTTCCTACTAACTCTGAGACTTCAAACACTATATGTCTCTGATGTTATTGTATCTCATATGAGATGGCATAATAAACATGAACAGGAAGATGGAATAATGAGCCATCCATTAGATGTACTAGCATGGAAATATTTCAATAACACCTATTATGAGTTTGCAACTAAAAGTTGAAATGTTAGTTTGAGATTGTCGATGAATGGATTCCAACATTTTGGTCAATCTGGCCAATAATATTCATCATGGCCAATCATAATTACTCCTTATAATTTGCCTCCATGGATGTGTATGAATGAGGAATATATGTTCTTGACAATGATTATGCCAGGGCCTAGAAATCCAAAGTATAAAATTGATGTATTCTTATAACCATTGGTGTTTGAATTGCATCATCTTTAGGAATATGATGGAGACATATGATATGTCTCTTGACCAAAATTTTGTGTTGAGAGGAGCTTTGATGTGGATTATTAGTGGTTTTTCAATGTATGCTATGTTGTCTGGATGGAGCATAGTAGGGAAATTGGCTTATCCTTATTGTGGAAATGATTATGATGCATTTATCTTCCAAACGGGCCAAAACTTCTTGACCTAAAAAACACATGAAATTTCTTCCTCCAGATCATCCATTTAGATGCAATAAATAAAATTTCATTAAGATTAAGATGGTATAAACACCTCCTCCCCTTCACAAAGCTGGTGAAGAGATATTGTAGGAGATTAATGAATTAGGGTTACTGAAAGTTATAGAACTTAATTTTCTCTCTCCATGTGAGAGTTTCTCTCTCGAGATCTGAGAGTTTACTCCTGCATCGTTTCTCTTCGTTTCCTTTCTTTCTTGATTCTGGTGCGGTATCTGTGTCGTGATCTGTCTAGGGCAATCTCCTGAGTCTTAATTTTTCATTTGTGCTTTGTTGCGTAGTTTTGAGTCTTAGGTTTTGTTGTTCCTTCATTTGGGGGTTTTGCGATCAGCTATCTTCTTGCGAAGGGTTTCAGAGGGGCTTCTCTTCAGAATCCCTTGTTCAAGGCGGATTGGGGTTTGTTTTTGGGGTTTTGTGATGGCGGGGTTTGTGTTAGCCATTTCTTTTGAAGTGGAATGGGATCTGTACTCTACTGCGATACGATCTGTGACTTAGGTTTTGCTGTTTCTCTCTTTGAGGTTTTGCGATTCGATCTATTCTGGAGCGGGTTTCAGAGGGGTTCTATCCAGAATCACTTGTTCAAGACAGTTTGGGGTTTAGTTTTGGGGGTTTGTGATGGCAGGATTTGAGTTAGAAATTGAGTTGGATGTGGAAAGGGACCTGCTTTCTACTGCGACGCGATATGTGCTTTTGAGTAAACTTATCTTTGATAAGGTTGTGAACAGGACGGGCGTCTTTGGAGTGTTGCGGAGTATGTGGACTGTCCAGGAACTTCCTGAGGTTCGTGAGTTGAACCCTAATTTGTATATTCTATCGTTTTCTAGTGTTGCGCTGGTGTCAACAGCGCTTGAGGCAGGGCCGTGGACGGTGATGGGGTGTTGCTTTGTATTGAAGCGGTGGCAAATGGATGTAGCTGTGCAGGAGGTGAACTTTTCATGCTGTAGCTTCTGGGTTCAAATTCATAACCTTCCACTGGTAATGCTTACTCGTCATAATGCTCAGAGGATTGGGGACCGACTTGGTAAAGTGATTACATTGGATGATGATACTCGGGAGAAGGGCTTGGGTAGGAGTTTTTTACGACTAAAAATTGAGATTGACATCACTATACCGTTGGTATCTGGTTTTTGGGTGCCTAGAGGACCCCAGAATCGGATTTGGGCAGAGGTGAAGTATGAAAAGATATCAGATTTTTGCTATAATTGTGGTATTTTGGGGCATCAAGGTAGGAATTGTCGTCGAGAAAAGATTGCTCGGACTGATGAGGAAATGTGGAGAGCTTTTGGGCCTTGGATGAAAGCTAGACCAGTGCCACTTAAAGACAGTATGAGTTCCATGTTGCTTATGGATAGATCTCCAATTGTGGCTTCTGTCATTGAACTAGAGGGGAAATCTACTGAGGCTGTGGGTGGGGCTGAACGTCAATGTGGGGGTGATGATGTTATTGCCAATCTTACTATGCAGTCTGTGGTGGTGGTTGACTCTGCTGAGGATGGTGAAGGTGATGAAAATAAAGTGGAGAATATTATGATCGAGGAAGGGAGGATTGAGGGTCAAGTGAAGAGAGGTGCTGGTAGGGGTAGGGGCAGAGGA
>JAOTIZ010000004.1:27278466-27294904 GCA_027123425.1 Erythroxylum panamense
GTACATATAATTTTATTTTATTAATCTCATTACTGATTTATCAAAAAAAATTATCTTATTATTATTAATTATTAATTATTATTATAAAATTTATTATTATTATTATTAATTATTATTATAAATTTATTATTATTATTATTTCGAGATAGAAACAGGGTTATGTTGTTTTTTGTTGAAGAAAACATGTCTAAATTTAGAAAAACGATATTTTTTTGTTTATGTAAAACTGTTGTGATTTTTTTATTTTCAGAAACAAATAATCGCAACAGAGTAAGCCAAACACGTTTTACTTACTTGTTTTTCTTTTTACAAAAACAACAATAAAAAACGGAGAAAAAAAACAGAAAAGAAATAGCCCCTGGTCTGTACTTTGCTGCGCACTTTTACCGATCATCGAAAAACTATGATTTAGCTATATTTATTAGTCACTTTACGAACAATTATAATATGCTGAAGTCTACTTTTTCGATTATGTCATTTTACAAGAGAAGTATTTTATTTTAAGTTTTGATGTTGGTTATGGTCCTTTTTTTATTTTTGATTAGCGGATTAATGAACCAATATTTGTATATAACAAAAAGAAATGCAAGGTTAAGGATGTCCCGGACAATGTTGTCGGAGCAAGGAGTGGCGAGAGAAGCAAAGCATCTGTAATAAACTGATGACTTTGGGATCATTTCTTCTGGTGATTACTAAGTTTGACAACTAACAAATACGTACAACACTGGCTGACTGTAAACTATATTATTTTTGCATACATAAAATATCCAAACCTTCTACCAAACTTTGCTTATTAAATAGCATAAGTTGCTTTTAGATACTCTGCAATTTCTGCACTTTCAAACATCTTCACCCCAGTATTTGGATCTTCTAAATAAGGTGCCTGTCAACAAGAATCAAAGAAATCACTACTTACCGTGTTCAGATATCAATGAGCTTGTATTTCCTACTGCATATCAAATTTATGTCTGATTTGCATAGATAAAGATATAGATACCTGGAAATGTCCAGTTTTATCATATAATATCTGCCTTTTGGGGCTGCCACGAGCACAACTACAATAAACAAAAGAATCTTATCAAATGTTTGTCTCAGTAAAGTTTCACGTCCCTATTCACTTCTAGACATCAATAAGCGGAACTGATAGACGCAGCCTCCACATGAAAATGAGAAACAAAAGCTTGTAGTCTTGCCAATCATATTGTGTGAGAAAATTAGAAAGCATGAGATCAATTATGCTGAAAAGGTATGGGCAGACAATATTAGAACAAAAGGGAGATATCAAAGTGTGAACTTGCATATTCTGGATGTAAAATTTGCATTTCTCTTCAAAGTTTCACTAAAAGCACAAAAATTGCTAAATCATAGTTTTTCCATTGACTGCTGAAAGAGCTACACTTATGTGCATTATTTCAACCATATGCCATGTGAACAGACCCTCACCAAAAATGACTAGGCAGAAACAAATCAGAAATAACGGAGTCTTTCATCTCATTTAAGAAAATGTAGACCTTAAATGGAAGATAGGCAAAAATGGCAACATTCATATCATACCTACGATAAATATGTGGTAGTTCTAACTCTACAAGTACTTCTCGAACAATTTTGCAGAATGGGGAACCCTGGCAGAGAACAAAAAATAACTTTAGCCTCTGTAGATTACACTGATGCTCAATATGCCAGCCATATTTAAGCAAATTTCAAGTCATGGAAATCCCATATTTTAAATTCAGACAACGAACAGAAAAAGAAAAGAGGAAAGTAAAAGAACTAAAGACATCAAAATCTTCCAGAGTATTAAGGATGAACAAACCTCATAGGCCCAGACTTCAAGTGGTTTGGGTGGCAGTTTTGATTTTGTATAGGTTGATCCCTGTACCAAAACCAAAAGGACAACAGCAAGCCACTGTCTTAATGATACTTAGATTATCAACTAAGACTTTGAAGCAATTGGTAAGACAAAAACTTATAAGCTAACAAAAACAAAATATAGATACAAATCTCAAAAACATTTTTCCAATACTCACACACAAATTCACAAAAGTCAAAATTCAAAAGTGTTACCTTTCCCATACGGCCAATCATAGCAAAGCCTGCAGTCAAAGTCTGCATGTGGACGTCTCATCAACCAAAATACATTTATGGGAATTAAATTCCACGAAGAATAGCAGAAGATTTATATACAAACCGTTAGAGGACCAAGTGATAGCATGAGAGGAATGCTTCCATCACCTGAGAGAAAAAAATGGAGGAGAAATTGAATAGAGAAAGTTGATGAGAACAACAATTTTAGAATATGATGAAAAACGATTCAATATCTTGAGAAACAAAATTCCTAGTTTAAATAGTCAAAAGATAGAAACAAACCATATTTCCCAACCAAATATTTTATTATGTCATCTGATTCATACATTGCAGCTCCAGTATTTGGATCAACCTGCACTCAATAAGGACTTTTGAACCTTAGTTTCCCACAAGCTAGTTCCCAAAAGCAAGAAAATTGAGATGCCTGCATGATTAAATTGCTAATAATGACAGCAATATGAATAACAATTTAATAACCCATATCTTAGTAAAATGGGAATATGGCACTTGACTCCAGATTACCAGCTAAAACATGCAGTTAACTTGAAAATCCATAGCATTTATTTGGTTTCCGTTTGCATCCTTTCTGCACTGCATACTGGCCTCAGCCCACAACTTCTATGCAGCTATCAATACTTTTCCGTCATAAACCAACTAGATTTTACATGTTTGTTCTATAATGGCAAACTAACTAAGTTGTTTAAAACTGAAAGTTTGATGACTATAACCATAATTTTCACCGAGTAAGGTTTTGGCAGTGTTGTTTGTGGCCACACCCTCTGGATTTCATTGGCCTCTTGTGAAACTAGTATCAGCATATAAATCATAATCCTTTAACAATTCCATTGGTAATCTGCTACCAACAAAAAGGTGGACAAGTAACTTGCTAAGCAATTTCCTCACTCAATAACTAGATTAATGTTTTACTAGCCCAATGACAAATTACAACAGAATGCAGAACTAATGCAAGGTTATTTTATTGTTATTCACCTGAAGAGAGTTCTTAAATGGAAGAATGAGAAAGGAAGTACTAAAGCAGAGTAAAGCCAAACCATGTAAGGGAATTGTTGTTTTCCACCCAGCTGAGCAGCCTTGGGTCGAAAGGTTGGACCGTTTTTTGGACAAGGATAAAATAGAACATCAAGATCTAACACTGAAACAATTTCTCTAACCTGAAAATTTTAAAAAGACATTCAACAATGAAAAGCAACCTCAGAGACACAATACTAATAGGCTATTACTTAGCAGAAACTGTTTTGTGTCTTTTAGGATGCATTACCTTTCTGCAAAACGGGCAGCTGAAGTTTACAAGCACACGATCCATCAAAATCCAGAAATTGAAGAAACAAGTACAATCATTCAAAATCAATTAATCAAATTCAAACTGAAAAGGGAATAAAAAATTTAAACATGTAGGAATTATTTTATCAAGCAAAGTCTCCATCTAAATGGAATCTGTCAATGATATTACATAGAAATGATCAGATTAGTTTGAATACATACCCTTCAAACTCATATAGCTCAATAGGTTTTTCTGGGCGAGGGCCTATCTTTGATGTCTCCTTTACCTTTCTACCTGTAGAATGCAAATATAAAATGAACATTTCAGGAAACAAAAGCCCAAAGTCCAAGCACATCAACCTAAGTCCTCATAAAAATCTATCATATTGCCCTATTTTGCCTCCTATCCAAAGTTTCACAATCTTCTATGAGAAGTTTGACAATATAAATTTGCATAAGGCCATGTTTTAGTGAAGAAAAAATTTGTCAGATACCAGCTACTTCAAGACAATATTGGCCAGGTGAAATCTCATCCTTGGAAACAAAAGACGCAGAGTACCTGCCATATCATTGATGCCAAGACAAGAATTATCAGAAACATGTTTGTAGCTACAGCAATTCAAACATTATAAGGTATGAAATGGTAGTTTCTGTTTATCATCTCAATCTTGGATTTTTAGATGTTGATTTCACAATATTTTTCATTATATCCATTTGCCCAGGATGGTAATTGATTGTATGTGATTTTCCAACATCAATTATTATATATTCAAATTTGAGGAAGGGAGAGAAAAAGACAGAGAGGGAAAATGGTAGATGTAAGTGTACGAGATGTATGATCTGTAAGTAACCGAAACTCGTATCAATATTATCCCTTTATGCCTGTTCCTGTCCAAGATTATTGAATTTGAAACCACAAATCTCCAATCACATGTCTGAAAAATTCCTGTGGATATTATTCTAGAAATAGCATCTCCCTATTATTCCATCTTTTGTGTCATGGAAATTCTTCAGCTAAACATTGTCATGGCGATAGATAGATGATCTCTCTGCCTCCAAATCACGAATGTATCTTTTCTTAGTCAAAGAGCATAGAAAGTTGAATTGCACAGCCTATCACTTGGCCATAGTACATATAAGTTCAATCTCGTTAAAAATTCCTCAAGAGAACAACAACTCTAAACAGGAAAAAGTTATAGGATTGGCAACAACAACTGCTTCATATTTGCAATCAATTCTACTCAATCTGCAGTTATTACAAACTTTTAACAGGATTTCTAAAGAACAACTATTAACAAAATAGAAAGAGCATACCCAGATACAAAAACACCAGTGCCCAAACGGAAGATCAAAGCCAGAGAAGCTCCAACGATATCCCAAGTCTTGTCAGGCCTCACCGCGAAACGCTTTGGCTCCGGCGGCTTAAACCCAGTTGGGGCAGCAAATGACGTCTCCAGCTTTTGACTATCTTTGATGCTGCTGCTAGTTGAGGTAGAAGAAGAAACAGGAGTCTCTGAGGTAGCTCTGATGATGGAAATCATTTTTTTGGGTATTTTCCGGTTGCCTACAGCTGGTCGGAGAGTGGGAGGTTGACTGATGTTGAGAGTGGGAGGTTGCCTGATGTTGAGAACTCCGGCCATGGTTTTTCAACGAAGAGGAGGGTTTAATTAGAAGAACAGGCACATCAGATATTTATTAAAGTGGTTGGCAACTATTGACAGTTGATTATCGAAGTGTTCTTTTAGTTACATAGAAACAGTGAAGACTCGAAGAGTGTTGTGGTTCATGGTAGTACTTGGACACTTAAAGAGCGTGACAGGTTAATCAGTTAAGGCGCTTCATTTCGATCACATTTTAATCGAGATATTTATCATTATTTCCTGGTTATGGACATTCTCTACGAACATGACAGGCAATTAGCTCCATACGTTCGAACTTGTAACACCACCGACAAAAAATCCCAATCCAATTTGTAAATAAATCTCAACGCTGCTCAAGCACAAGCCCAAAGTTGTTGAATCTTTATTTATACATTTAAGGAGAAGAAGTTTTCTTTAGTCTTTTGTATCTTATTAATGGAAATGATTGATGACAAATAGAAAAATTCAAATAACAGAAGTCTTTGGGATTATAAAAACTAATAACGCAAGTGTCAAGAGCGGAACTATAAGGAGAAAGAGAGTCATAAGGATGATGGTACTCGGACCTCTACTACTAGAAGAATGTGATAGTACTGGTAATCTCCGCAATGCATTAACTTGTATGTGTGATAAAAGATTGTACAAGAAAATTATGCTACAAAGGCCCATCTCCACATAAAGTGCCACAGCAAACTTGTAGTCGTAACTACTATAGCTGTGGCACCTAGTCTTTCACCTAGCCTAGGTTTATTCTACGCTATTTATTCTCCTAGCCTCCTTTTTGTATATAGGTGGAAAACACCAAAAGTTTAATCAATAACAAAACTTCCTTCTTCCTCCATTATCTCTTTTTTTAATGATATCAGAGTATGAAGTGTAAGCACAAAATTCTCGTCGATTCACACACATCACCATGTCTACCAATAACCTTCTCTCCAATGCTTCCACAAGTATCAATCTCTGAAATTTTGTCGCAGTCAAACTCTCGCAAGATAGCTATATCATATGGTGAGAATATGTCAAAGGAATGGCCATTGTCATAAGGCCTAGGGTTTTCTTACCAGACAAAATCAACCTCCAAAACGCTACAAAACAATAACCAATACAGCCTCCAGCGTAGAAAAAGCTACCATAACAATCGAAGATGAAGCCTCCTCTGCCATTGATGATTCCAAGGAAGTCGAAGAAATCGAAGAATTCATTGCCTGGTGATAAACGAATCTAACACTGCGAGGCCTCTTGATTGCAATGTTGGCTCCTGAAGTGCTTTGTCTTGCTATCGGACACGAGACGTCCAAAGAACTATGGGACAATCTTGAAGAAGAATTCGCCAGTTCATTGTTAGAGAGAGAGTTCACGCTCCAACAACAACTCAATTGCATCTGGAAGGATCCCCCACATCCATTACCGACCACCTTCGCTCCTACAAGTCAATTTGCGATAAACTAGCAATCATCGATAAGCAAGTTTTAGAGAAAGATAAAGTTTATTATCTATTGATGACCCTTAGACAAAATTAAAAAGATTTAATCACATTCATGTTAAAGCCACCTCTGCCCACTTTTACTAATTGTGTTTTACAAGTTACTACTTATGAGGAAAGGGATATTCATTTCTCAAATAATGGTGGCTCGAACTATGTAGTCATTGCACAACGAAACTACTGATCCAGTAAGGCAAGCAACAAAAATTTTACCATCTTTTATCCAATATAGCCCAAGTTCTCGTCACAAGGTAAAGGCTTCTATCCTGCGACTGGCTCCTCATTTAACAAGCCAGCTTCCACTCAACAGGACTTGCTCGGCTCCTGCAGCAATGCCAGCCATAGGGTGGTCCTTCACGCGGTGACTGTCACAGCCAATCCAAGCCACCACCACTTGGATGCCATCATATGACTCCACAAAAGCGAGAGTTGTACAAGAATGAAACATGCCAACTTTGTGGAAAACAAGGACACATTGCCAAGATTTGCTGGGACTATCAACATAATTCTGGAGGAAATAACTTCGATATTCCTCAAGTGCTAGCAACCATCACTTTTGACCCCTCGCTTCCGGACAGCGAATGGATTGCAGATACCAATGCATCGAACCATATGTCTCACAATTCAGGTATTTTCTCCACTCTTCAAAGGTATTTTGGTAATGAATATGTTGTAGTTGGAAATGGTTCTACACTTGAGAAACAAGGTATTCATGATATTCCCATTAGCGATGGTAAGAACACGACACTTCTTAAGGATGTTTTGCTAGTTCCGAAACTGACATGAAATTTGCTCTTCATTTGGTAACTCACCATGCAAAATAATGCATCTTGTGAATTTATTGACGACTTTTTTTAAGTGAAGGAGTGACAAATCGGGAAGACACTGCTGATAGGACAACGTAAAGGAGAATTTTATGTCCTCCTTAAAATGCACTCTGCTTTACTTGCTCGCAATAAGTCTGTTAGTGAAATTACATGGCATTAATGCCTTGGACATCCTCAATTTTCTATTTTGCAAATTTTAACTTCAAATGGCTCTATTTCTATAGGGTCTCTTGTTAGAAACAAAGAATTATATTCTGGTTGTTGTTTGGGAAAATTTGCTAAACATTCCTTTCCTTTATCTGAAAATAATGCTAGTGGACCCTTTGGGAAGATTCATTGTCACCTTTGGGTCCTGCACCTAGTATTTCTATTGGCAATTTTGTTATTATGCTCTGTTTGTCGATGATTTTTCTCGTTATATGTGATTTACTCTAATGAAAACTAAGAGTTATTTCGTCAATGTTTTCCTTGCTTTTGAACAATATGTTCTTCGCCAATTTGACAAACACATTAAAGTGTTTTACTTAGATAATGGAGGCGAATTCATCAATCAGAAGCTAGATGCTCACTTTCAAAATGTCGGAATCCTGAACTTTCTTATACCACACATACTAGAACAAATGGGTCACACAAAACGACATCATCGCGTCATTGGAAAAGATGTTATGACCATGATATTCCAAGGTGGAGTTCCAAATTTCCCATGGATTGAGTCTTTGCCAAATACCCATGGCCCTAGCCTGGTCGCCTGACGGTGCCGATCATAGGAGCAAGGCTATAATCGGTAAATTTTTGATCAGAAACTGACAATCCGTGACTGACTGGGGCTTGTTTTTTCTGATTTTTCACTACTGAGTATGCTCGTATATGGCCCTGGCAAGTGCCCATGGCCCTAGGTTGATCACCCGACAAAGCCGATCTTGAGGGCAAGGCTATAATCGGCTAGTTTTCGATGAGAAACTGACAATCCGTGACCGACTGCAACTTGTTTTCGCTGATTTTCCCACCTCCTTGACCTCCGGAGGATAATAAGTCAGAGCCTTATCCTTCGAGGAGTCCTCCATTCCATTCCATTCGAGACAACAGACTTCCATGTTCTGATGTTCTCCGAGGTTATTACCTCCAATTTCCTATAGATCGAGTCTTTTGCCATTGCAGTTTATTTAATTAATAGACTGCCCTCTTCAGCTTTAAGGTCTGAAACCCTATATTACAAACTTCATAGAAAACATCCCAACTATGATTCTCTTCGTGTTTTTTGTTACAGAAGTTATCCTTATGTGTGGGATACTAAGAAAAACAAATTCAACCCAAAATTGGTTCCTTGTATTTTCGTGGGTTATGGTGAGAGACAAAAAGGATTCAAGTGCTATCAACCTCAAACTTGAAAAATAATCATGTCTCGCCATGTCAAGTTTTACGAAAGTATCTTTCTGTATAAGGACAATTCTCATCGTAATGTCACTCCTCTCAGTGCCTTCCTCGACAATATTCCTTTCATCGACCATAAACCTACATCAGATTTCTCTCTAATAGCTATTGTGTAGCTTCCTTCACTACTGCGCACACCAACCAACAACATCAACATCACACCACCTGACTCTATAATGCAATCGCTCAACTCACTGGAGCCCCCAGCGATGAACTCTCTACTGCACCACAATACAACATTTGAAACCTCATTATCGGTAGTTGTGACTCCTTCTGTGGAGCACACCCCTCTAAGGTCCTCTAGTGTTGCGACACCATCTACTCTAGAACACTCATCCAACTCTACATAGTTTCTAATGATTCTCCCTTAGTGTCCTCTAATTATTCATCTTCTGATGTTTCCAGTCCTTCATTCTCTCCAACTCTACTACCAGTGCATCCTATGACCACTCATCGTCGCACCGACATAGTCAAACCGAACCCTAAATATACACTCACAATGTCATATGCTCACATTCCATTAATTTCCAACTCCACCAACTTCGCTTTCAATCATGAAGGTTGGTACAATGCCATTGTCGAGGAACTCCACTCCCTTCAAGACAACAACATCTAGACACTCATCGAACGACAACCTCACATGCATGTTTGGATGCAAATGGGTCTATAAGACTAAACTTCATGTTGACGGCTCTTTGGAACAACTTAAAGCCCATCTTATTGCAAAGGGATTTTATCAAATCGATGGAGTCAACTTTTATGAAATGTACTCTCCTGTCATTAAACCAGGTACACTGTGGTTACTTTTAAGTGTTGCTCTTGTAAAAAATTGGTAGGTTCGTCAACTGGACGTAAAAAAAGCTTTTATCCATGGTCATATAACCTGAGAAATCTATATGGAACAACCATTGAGATTTCATGATGCCCTATCACTAACACATGTCTGCAAGCTTCATCGTGCTCTCTATGGATTGAAACAAGCCCCCTGTGATTGGTTTGATCATTTTAGCTAAACTTGGCTTTTAGTTTAGTTTTGCAAATTCATCTCTCTTTGTTCTAAATTCTTAGTATGATATTATTATTTTAATTTTATATGTTGATGACATGCTCATCACTGGATCTAATGAAAATCTCATTAACCACTTTATTCATTTATTACATACAAAATTTGCCATGAAAGATTTAGGACCAATACATCACTTCCTTAGTGTTGAAATTATACACAATGATCGTGGTTTCCTATTACTTCAATCTCATTTCGCTTCCTCCATACTAAACAAGGCAGATATAACCGATTGCAAACCATTACATACACTGATGTCCTCTAAAATTTTTCAACTGGCCAAGAGCCTTGCTTTCGATGATCCAATCCACTATTACGCTCTCATTGGATCGCTTCAATATCTCATGTTCACTCGACCTGGCATTGCCTTTGTGGTAAATTTTGCAGCACAATTTTCTCAAATCCCTACTTTATTTAGCTTATCATTAGTCAAACGCATCTTGCATTATATCAAAGGAACACTTGCCTTTGGTATGCAATTTACAACAGACTCTACACTTGATCTGTGTGCTTTCTCTGATGCGGAGTGGGGAGATTATCCTACCACAAGTTAGTACACTTTTCTTGAACGCAACCTCATTTCTTGATGTGCCATGAAACAACCCACAATGTCTTGTTCCAGTATAGAAGATCTCTTATTTACTTCGAGAATGCGGCGTCTCCAACTCTACACCACCAATATTGTTGTGTGACAATCTTAGTGCTTTTAACATGACTATCAACCCCATCTTTTATGCAAGTACCAAACATATCGAGATCGATTATCATTATGTATAAGAGCGTGTTGCACTGAGATTACTAGTTACTCGTCACATTCCTTCTTAGTACCAACTTGCAGACATCTTCACAAAATCACAATCCAAGGCCTTTTTCTCATCGTTATGTAGCAAACTTTGTATCGAAACTTAGCATAGTTTAAGGGAGACTAATAACGCAAGTGTCCAAGAGTGGAGCGATAAGGAGCAAGGGAGTCATAAGGATGATGATGCTCAGGACGATCCTCTATTACTAGAAGAATGTGATGGTACTGGTAATCTCAGCAAGGCATTAACTCGTACATGTGATAAAAGATTGTATAAGGAAGTTCTGCTACAAAGCCTCATCTCCACATAAAGTGCCGCAGCAAACTTGTAGCTGTAACTACTATAGTTGCAGCACCTAGGGTTTTGCCTAGCCTAGATTTTTGTATACTATTATTCTCCTAGCCTCCTTCTTGTACGTGTGTAGAAAAATACCAAAAGTTTAATCAATAACAGAACTTCCTTCTTCCTCCATTATCTCTTTTCTTTAAAAATGGAGCTTTTTTCTAAAGTTGATGTTTGAATTTTTGTTGGGTCGTGAAGATATGTTGATGTATCAATATCATTGGACATGATTAAATCGGGACATAAGTGGTTTAGTTTAATCACCATTGCTGATTACATTATATTTTGAATTGGCAAATGCCAAAATGATAAAAAATTATTAATTAGTTGAGACTCACTTTGAAATTTCATGAATTTTAAATTTGTGATTCGAGTTCAAATTTAATCTTTTTAAAAGTTTGTGATTTGAGCTGAATTAGGTCTAACTTGTTTAATTTTAAAACTCAATCGAATTGAGGCAAATTTGGTCATATTAGATAAATTTAGAAATTAAAAATATTTTAATTTTTAAGAATATTTTCCAATCTTGTTTGTATAAATAAAAACTAATAAAATAGTATCTACATGAGGAGAAATTATAAACATTTAAATAAGCATTAACAACATAAATGCAAAAGCAATCTAACATCATAAAAACATAATAATTCACATATATATGGTGCATGCATAAAAGTTCCTTATCATTTCACAATAACAAGATTTCTCAGAACAATTCATTAAAAAATAAAAATATTAGATAATAATTTTAGCTCTTCATTAATATACGTCTGGACTATATCATTCCTTCATCAAAATAAACCTTAAATATACCAACAATTAGGTTAAAGTCAAGACTATCATCATTATTCACACTTGATTTGATTTTAAATAATAAAAACACAAAATTTAGTTAGAATTGATACAAAATATTGTAACCTCAATCATTGACTATTTGACAAACATCAGCTAGATAAGCAGTCAAAATCCTTAACATTTTCCTTATCTTTATACATTAAAGTGTAACAATTTACTACATTAAGGTTATGAATTAGAGAGCATATTCCAAAAAAGATCATATGCAACATAGTTAAAATGCTAGTCTTCAACTAAAAAAATGAGAACTATATAATTTAAATTTCAAAAAAAGAAAAAAATTTGAGTTTCCACTATACTTCTCAGTTGCAAAATTAATTCTGATAACACATGTAATGCACTAGTAAAACAAGATTTAAGAAAAAATAAGGGATATTTATTGATTTGTAACACTAAAATGCAATTTCATCAAACATAAAATAATAGCAAAATAATCACAACCCAACATTCTACTTCTCTTTTTATACCATGCCAAAAATGTATAATTGTTAGACTTAGAGAAACTAAAGTTAACTTGAGATCATTTAGATCTCATAAATAATTTTATGGAATTTTTTATTAAACCACATAACAAAACAACAACTCTCAATAATATTCATGCTGGCATGCGAGGTCTAGAGAGGTCCAATAGTACATAGTCTTATCCTTAACTAGTAGTGATGGAGTTTTTTAGTTACATTAAACCACACAAATATACAAACATTCAACTATTTACATCTATCTTTCACTTTAAAAAAATCAGATGTATGAAAAAAGTTAATTGAAAAGTAAAATTAAAGAAAAGAAACCAATAATAGAAGAAAATGAGTTAGCTAACCATTATAGTCAGGAACGCCAATAATTCACACCGCTTTATTTATATATAGAAATTTATTGCGTAAATCATACCTAATTATGCAACAATTTTTAAATGAATAAATGATAATTAACAAATAGATAAACTTTCATCATTAGATATTTCTTTAAAAAATTTGTAGTTTGATGAATGATTTTCGTACCTATTATAGCTTTTTTAAAAAAAGATAAATAATTATTAAATTTATATAGTAAAAAAAGTTATCGTAAAGTATAGAGTTTACTTTAACATTTTCAATACCTAACCAACTTTAGACACACATCAGGACTTCCACAATAACTTTAATAAGATTAGTATATAATATTTGACCATTAGTATGACATGTAGACTTAGAAGTAATTATAGATACTAGAATTGTTAACATCTCTCAAGCAATTGCTTACATAAGCAAAATTTAAGCTTCATTTGACTTTTACCACGATAATATTAAACTTCATTATGTTTTTTCTATGATAATATGTCAAAATACTGCTCAGGCATGGTGTGTATGCTAGCATACATTATTATAACACTATTTTCATAATATATTGTTTGTGTTTTTTTTATGAATTTGAAGGATTTAGTTCCTAATTGAAGATATTTTTTCATTTCAAGTTATATTTCTACCCATACAAGGAAAAGAAGCTAAGTTAGTGAAGACTTATACTAAGATGGAGCAAACTTTACAATATTAGAAGAAGCACTTAACATGTCACATTACATGATTTTATATAAAGGGCAGTGTATGGAAATGACTACTTTTGTTTCTCTAATGTAATCTACATGCCTCATGTTACCTCCCCAATAAAGAACATAACACCATACATGGTTTTATATATGTACCCTTATTGATGATACTAATTTTTTGGGAATTATATAGAGTATATGACTAACTATATAGACCTATGCATGGGTTCATATAGCTCATTTAAAATTAAGGATTCGTTTTTTTTAAGTAGAAGGTAGAAAATAAGAGGATTTTTTTCCATGGAACAATTCAAGAGTTATCTTATAGCTACTTTGCACTAATCTTGGTCAAGGATTCACCATTCTTTGAAGATAGAGACTTTATCAATTCTTAGAGATTTCAAGATATAAGAACATACTTTCTTTATTGTTTTTGTGTGGATGTTCATTATGATATTATGAACTAACTAAGATATAGATTTAAGAAGATAGAACATAGGATGTGATATACTTGTATTCATTCTTTAATCAACAAAATTTTAGTTTCTTTTATTATTTATTCATGCTTTTATATTGATTAAATCAAAAGAGCAAAATTAAAAGATTTGAGATATGACTTATGGATCAAGAGTTGTGAGATGAGGTGTATGTTTAGATCATAATATTAACAAAGATGGTTGAGCATGAGCTATTCGAGAAAAGGTTGAGAGATCTTCCTAGGTTAGGTTAAAACCTCTCAAAAGAGTTTATAGAACAATTTAAAACATTCTTAAGTTGTCTATATTTAAAGAGATTTCAGTTAATTAACTCTAAATAGGGATTATATGGACCAAGAGAGAATATAGTCTAAGTTATGAACTCTTATTAGTTTGAGAAGCTAGAATAATTCATTAATCAAAAGTGAAAGTGAATATAGTAAAGTCTCAGGGGAACTTGACCTAAATCTAGTTAATTCATAGTTTGGTACACTCTTCATTGTTTTCATTAGTATTTAGTTTTTTATTGATTATTTTATTTTTATTTATCCATCGATAAAGTTGATCTATCTTGTTAAGTTGGTAAGTAATTGGTTGTTAACCGACGATCCTCATAGGATTGACCTATACTTACCTATACTATGTACAATTATGCCTTATGCCTGTAGTAAAAAAAAAGAGAACAAGTTTTTACCTTCATTAATGGGAATTAAGCATTGATCTTTGCATAATTGAAAATTAACTAGACTATACCTTTTTGTTTCATTTTAGTTTCGATATTTATTTACCGAGTTCTATTTTATTCTTTCTCTTTACAAACTACATCTTGCATGCAAAGTTCCAATGATCTTGAATATCTAGGAGACACTTTAAGATCAATAGGATATTGCATATGAGAAGAAGTTCTCAAAGGAGAATATAAGTTAAGGAAGCTAACATGGCTGCAGAGAATATGAGGTTACTCAAAGACTTTGTCGCATCAAATGCCCAGGGTATCAACTAAAGTATTGTGAGGACCAATGTTGAAGCTACCAACATCAAATTAAAGCCCTTCTTACTATCTATGGTGTAGAAAAATCAATTTAGAACTTCACCATCTGATGAACCTAATATGCACTTATTAATGCTTCTGGAGTCTGTGACATATTGAAGTTAAATGGTGTCACTTGATGCAATCAAACTCTGGTTATTCCCTTTTTCTCTAAGGGATAAAGCTAGAGTGTGGATACAAAATGTTCCAATAAGGTTTGATTACCACTTGGGATTAGCTCTCCCACACGTTTTTAGTGAAGTATTTCCCTTTAGGTGAGAATGCATAAATAAGGAACTAGATCACCACCTTTGTTGTTGGACGTCAAATTTTTTTTCTAAATTATCTATTATTTGTTTAATTAATTATTGTTTATTTTTGGATTTGAGGTCATTAATTTATTGGGCATGAGTAGAAATTAGAATTTTGGATAGAAAGATAAGGATTAAATTAGAGTATGGTATGGTGTTAAGAGAGTTAAGGAGTTAGTAAAGGCAATAAATAGAGGAGGGTAAAATTGGAAAGGCTAAGTAAGTGAAGGGTAAAATGGGAAGACAACCTTTAAAATGTGTCTTGAATAAGTGAGAAACAAAAGAGAATCATGAGAAGAAAGAAAATAAGAAAATAAGAAAAAAACGTAGAGTAAGAAGGAAAGAAGAAGAAGATCGTGGGAGAAGCTAGGAAAGAGAGAAAATCGTGGAGAAAAAAAGAGAAATCAAGTTTATTAAGTTAAGTTAATCATCTTTTCTTCTTGCCTTATTAGAGAAATGGGTTGTGTTGAGAATGAATGAGTTAGAGAGAGAAAGGAGTTTTGTGTAGAGAATGAAGGGTTTATGTTAGAAGATGATTTAAGAGAACCCACTGATTCCTAGGATTTCTAAATTAGGTTTTGGGTTTTCTAACCTAGATGCAATATGGGTAGGTTAGGTTTAACTTCAATTTTAGCATTTTTTAAAATTTTGAAGTTTTTTAAATTTTAATTTAAATTTGGATTAAATAGAAATTGGTTTATTTAAAAGGAATCAAGAAAACCTTACTTAAGAGCAAGAGGAAAGGCAACCTTGAGCTTAGATTTTTAGCAAAAATTAGGTAGATAATTTATTTATAGCTATTATATAATTGGTCAAATTCTTGCCTATGTGTGTGTATGTTGATTGTTTGAAATGGATTTGCTTGAAATTGAATTGTCGTGACTTGATTGGAAATGCACGACGCCTTGTGATTATGGTATATCTTAAAAGAGGTTATAACATTTTAAATTAAATGAAAAGAAGAAAAAGTATAAAAGTATGAGCATATGATTGAATTAAGCATAAATTTGCTTGTGATTGGGTAAGAGAAGAGCCCGTTTTATTAGTCATGTGCACGTTGACCTATAGCCTTCTCTCGGCTGCCCGCTTGATGCCGCGAGATCCTTAAAATTTGGACTCGTTTTATTCACGGTACAAACTTTGGTTTCTTCGTTTCATTCCATAGAACTCTCGAGTTATTTATTTGTGCATTGCATCTTTAAATTGTCAAGTCTGTGTTGGACCAATGGTGGTTGACAAATTAAATCCTACTTATGTTTTGATAATAATAAAATGTATAGAATTGGTTAAGA
>JAOTIZ010000004.1:27295205-27305311 GCA_027123425.1 Erythroxylum panamense
GATGTAATGTTGATATGTAATTAAAGCTATGTATGAACTTCATTTTGATTTAGAAATGAATTGAGAATTGAAGAAGTGTTCAATGTGTATGTGCTTATTTATCTTGTAGTTGTACATTTCCTATTTCAAGTCTTTCATAGGTGTAGAAATTATGTTTTGATTTTAGGAGAAAAATTGGATTAATCTGGGCTGAATTAGACAAAGTTGTCTTCTTAGAAGTTGTAAATTATCTTTTTAACTTTTCAACGCTATATAGTATGAAATTTTTGGATATCAGAATTGAGAGATAAGATCATTAGAAGTTTGTGATACTGCATAGGATGGATATTCGGGAAAACTACATTGATTGAAAACTTTGACCCTTTTGGAGGCAAAATATCTTTTTGACATCTTCATAAAAATTGTAGGTCTAGAAGTCTTCTTCGAAATGGTCTTTGAATGACCTTAATCCGATAGCTCTAGTAAAAGTTATGCTAATATTAGTAAGGCAATAACAATTAGATGGATATGCTTAACTATCTTCAACAGCTTCTACTTGTTAGCTTTTTAGATCACCCTATTAATTAAATTCTGCGTCTTGTTGCGAATTAGATTGGAGCTAATTTTGTCAATTAGCTTTCTTTTGGATGTTATAGCTTCCTTGTTTCTTTTTTAATCATTTTTATACCTTTAAAAAGATAATTTTTTATTTTGATTTGACATAAATTCAATTCGATTAAAAAAGAATACTTTGGTATCACCGCGCGTTATGAATTTAACGTTTATAGATAATGTGAAAGTTAAATCATATATTGGATGCTTGAAGTTGTGAAAATCTTAAGGTATGATAACATTAATTAATATCTTTTGAAGTTTAACGTGTTATGTTCATAAATTTATTCATAACGTTAAATATAATTATGTTTAATAAAATGGGAAATATAATAATTAATTTCAGTATACTTTAAGATTTTAATACTAAAAGCAATCTTAATTTATTTTACCAACATTAATCTCTCATTTTCCTTTTATTATCCTAGCCCGTCGTCCTAATAGGAGAACATGTTATTCTTGAATGTTTTTTGATTTTATTTTTTGTTGTTGACACGATCCTGAGATGTAATCCTGTTTTGGTTAAACACAAGATTCTATGATGTATCTCATCTCTCTATACTGCCTCAACAGAGACGTCTAAGGGGCTACCACTTGTTCGTGTCTATCTCTTCTTTAAGAATTCGCCGTCGAGGAACTGGTTCGTTGAAATATACACAAAGCCACGAACAAACCGAAGCCAACAGCACACTCGTAATGGCTGTTTCTAGCTACACTGTTTTCTTCACGTCTATCATTCTCTTTCTTCTCCACCCTCTACCCACGTATTGCAATATTCACAAAACCAACCGCCTTCTTGGATCTTACCTTCTAACACAACCCAAGACTGGAACGACCATCACGAACGAGTTCGTCAAGCCCATCAATGACTCGGCACCGACTGTTTTCTTTGAGGTCACCAAACCAATTGAAACTCCCAAGACTAAACCTTACATACACCATGTTCTTCAACATGACTTTGGTAATACCTATGGCCGGCCTTCTGTTATTGCAAACTACACTCCTCCATGTCAATGCCGTTCGAACGATTTCTCCACTATTGTCCTTGAATGGAAGGCAACCTGCAAAGGTAGGCAATTTGATCGCATCTTTGGGGTTTGGCTAGGTGGTGTGGAACTTCTTAGGAGCTGCACAGCTGAGCCGAAAGCCAGCGGAATTGTTTGGACTGTGGAGAAGGATATTACAAGGTACTCTTCGTTGCTTCTCAAAAACGAGACACAACTATTTTCTGTTTTCCTTGCAAACGTCGTTGATAATACTTATACAGGAGTTTACCACGTAAACATAACTCTTTATTTTTACCCTACTGGAGAAAAAAAGCATAACCACATTCACCACAAGGGTAGTTCAAATGATCTTATATCCTCCATTCCAAATTCTAACGCTGATTTGATCTTGCCCATCTCCAAGAGTATCCCATTGAATGATGGATTGTGGTTTAAAATTGAGAATTCTACTGACATTGAGTCTAAGGAATTCAAGATTCCTCCAAACGTGTACAGGGCTGTGTTGGAAGTTTATGTTTCTTTCCATGAGACTGACGAATTTTGGTATGGAAATGTTCCCACTGAATACATTGTCACGAATAATCTCACCGGTACTCCAGGGAACGGACCATTTAGGGAAATTGTGGTTAGTCTTGATGGAGAGGCTGTTGGAGCGATTTGGCCTTTTACAGTGATTCACACTGGAGGAATTAATCCTCTTTTGTGGAGACCGATCTCAGGCATTGGCTCATTCAATCTCCCTTCATATGATATTGAAATCACCCCATTTCTGGGAAGCCTATTGGATTTTAATACTCACCATCTAGGCTTTAGCGTCACGAACGGATTAAATGTGTGGTTCGTGGATGCTAATTTGCACCTTTGGTTGGACCATAATAGCAAGAAAACTGTAGGGAAGCTTTTGAAACATGAAATAAAGCCTCCTGCTCTCTCTTCCTCGTTAACATTTGAGGGGCTAAACGGAACATTCTTGACAAGAGCACACAGGTCCATATCTTCCAACGGTTGGGTTGCAAGCTCACACGGGAATATCACCACTCATTCATATCAAAACTTCCACTACAAGAATTTCATGAAGATAGGAAAGGATGGGAATTCCCAGATCGTGAAACAGTTAATTCATATGACAGGCGATATTTCGTCCAAAAAGCCATCCTCTTGCTCTCAAGAGTTGAAACAATCGAAAGACTTCCTTTTAAACTTGTACAGTGATGAGTTGGATCAGGGAAATGGCACGTCCTTCTACGTAACAAACATTACGCTGGGATTCAATGAGAAGAAAGCTTCTAAATATGGAGGTTTTGGATCAGTGAAAAGCTCTCTCAAAAATCTGCAGGATGCTCAGGGTGTTATGATTATAGAGAACAACTTGGTGATCAGTGGACTAGCCAGTACTCAGCAGTTGTATACGTATAAAGATAGGAAGTTTTGCTACGAAAGAGACATTAGCAGCTCTAACTACACCATTATTCATGACAAAGTTGGACTTAAATGCAAGTAAAAAGATACACAGTGTCCATTGGCAATTACAGGGAGAGTATGCTGAAGTTTGAGCCGGTAGGTTCTTAATTGTTTTGTTAGATAGTGGCTTTAGGATTTCCGTTAAAATTGATACATTGGGGGTGGATTTTAGCCAATGCGTAACAAGTTATTTATGGATTTTCTTACGAACTAGCCTTTAAGGTCTTCTTGTTGGCTTGATCACAACATTTGCCGCCATTATAATTTATGCTAATAACCTACGCAAGGTGACTTAAAAACAAAGTACATATTCACTCTATTTTTACGATAAGGAAGGACATATATTTTGTTTCCCGGCCTTCCCTAACAAAATTTCAAACTATCGTAGAAGTGTCTGGACTTGAAAAGGACTCCTTACAAAGTTGGAAGAGGTTCAGGCAGTGCCACGAAGTCAAAACAATGTTAATGGCTATTCTAATTTTGTAACGTGCTTTGAAACCATACGAACTTTTCCTTAATAAGCATAGACAGATTAATTCATCAGCCAATTGATTAATTGTACTTTTGTGACATCATTACTTGAAGGTCTTCTTTATCTTATACATATTAGATGTATATGATAAATTCATTGAATAAATATATATTGCAAACAAAATTATGATAAGATTATAATTATTAGATTGATGTTGCATTTACATATTATCTCTAAATTGTTCTTAGTCATTGTTATATTAAGATTGGACATTAATAGGACATAAAAGGACTAGTACATATTATATTTTTTCTTATGAAGGAAGTAGTCAATCTCATAGCTAAAGTATGACGATGCTTAAACAAATATCTGGACACTTGTTAGAGAATAAATTCACTAAAATGACTACATATCAAAGCTCCATCTAGAACATTATTTACATGTCTATGAAATTCTCATTGTGATAATGTATTAGTGATTCTTTTATTTGAGATCTCCAAAGTTGTCTTATATAGGAATTGTTGTGTCTTGATACTACCTATTAGTTTAGTTAGTAGTTATTGGATATAGTATGAATTATATAAAGGTAGTTAAGTGATTAATATAGATTATATCACCCTGAAGTGGTTAAGAAGAATGTTCTATTATTCACAATTAGTGTTGATTTGAGAAATACTTGGCCAAGTTAGGATGACTTTTTAAAAATAGTTTTTAAATGTCATTATTTGAATCAATTATTAATAGTGAATAATTAATCTAATTGGACTCAAATAGAATAATTAATTTCATACTTTATGTTTAATCAACACATTATATGATAAAACGGCTAAATTATATAGAAAAATCATACACAAAAAGTTAGTCTAAATTATTTTAAAATTCTTAAATATTTGGATAGTCATGATGAGTTACTAGATATGAAATTTGATTTATAGCTATAAATTATTTAATTAGAAAATTAAAGATAAATTAAAGGACTTAACTTATCTAATCCTAATTATGATTTAGAGTTATAATTTATATCCATGGTCAATATATTTGAAAACCTAACAAATCATACACAAAAAAACACCTTGAAGAAAGAAAAATTGCTTTAATCAAGATGGACTTCATTGCAAAGTTTGAGAAACTTTGTATTTAAATGTGAGATATTACATCTTCTTTTGGGTATAATTGATATTTAATTATAATTAATTGCAATTCTAACTAAAGTTTTATTGAAATTAAAAGCTAAAAGAATCACTTTTGACCCTAATTTTTTTATCAATCGACAATTGTAACCTTAACATTGCAGTGAATAATTATAACATGCGTTAACTTTTGACCGCGATTCAAACTCCTCTATTTAACTTCTAAAATAATTTGTATTGCTTTTTATGGGCCCTATGTCACGTCAATTACTTATTGGAAACCCCTATGTCATGTCTGACATAGTAAAGTGAAACTTAGATTTTAATTGACGTAGTAAATAATATTATTTTATTATTAAGTGTAAACCCACCATTTTAATTGTTCAGTCTTCTTAACGTATGTACAATCACTCTTATACGTGTATGTAAACTTAATTATATGCATTGATTTGGTTTTCATGTTTTATCAGTTATCAGATACAGAAGATTAAATCCTTTAGGCATGCATCCTTTAGTTTTTAATAAGGAATCTGCCCAACTATACAACTCATTGGGCCAGGCAACTTGCAATGGGTCTGGAACCATCCACATAGGCAGGAGTGGATCCAAAAATTATTTTGAGTGGAGACAAAATATTTAAAGTACTCTTATATTACTGAAAAATACAAATATTTGTATATTTGATAAACAAAAAATGACATCATTGTCTTGAGCTTCTTACATATAACATATTACAATTGTTCCCTAAGATTCCTCATATTTTGATATCGCTGTAAAAGTTTCTCATTGTCAATACTATTGAAGACATCTTTCTCAATATATGTGATCAAACAGTCATTCATCCAAGAATCTCCCATTCGATTGTGCAAGCAATTTTTCACTATCTTCATTGTAGAAAATGCTCTTTCCACCGATGCAGTAGCAATAGGCAAAATCAAAGCTAATCTCACAAGTAAAAACACCAAAGGGTACACAACATCCTTTTTTGTTTCAACTAGCTTCTTGGCAAGATCACTAATCTCATTTAATATCAAAAATTGATCATCAAATCGCATATCAACAATATAATTATCAAGTTGATCACCAAGAGTAATAAGCTTCACTTTAGAGAAATCAAAAGGATAAAATTTAGCAAGCTAAATCAATTTTTGCTTATCAAAAGCATAAAAAGAGTCACTTGGATTCAAGCATGCCACAAAAATAAGCAACTTGGTATTTACGTCATTGAAGCGATTGTTGAGCTCTTGAAGTTGCATATCAATCATAGTGTAAAATAATTCCACTTGATAATGATGTTAATTCGTCATTTTTTGTGCATTTTTTCTTGACCTTCCCCGATGTACAAAATTTTCATCCATATTTGGAATAGCATTATCATGGTTCTCACAAAATGAAGATGTTTCGTCAAATAATGATTGCCACCCATCATCCCTCATCATTTGTAATCGTTGATTAGAAACTTTAATCAAAGAAATTGCATTGATATTCTCTTGATTTTTCCTTTGCAACGCTTGAGATAATTCATTTATGATGCCCAATATATTTTTCATCAAATGCAAGCTAAACACAAATTCATAAGATTGGATAGAATCAAGCAAAGCATATGCTTCACCTTTTGCTCTGAAGTTGTGCCATCTTCCATAATGATCTCTAAAACATCAACTATGGAGTCAAACATCACAATTAAACTTGATAATGATCCATAATGTGTGCCCCGACGTGTGTCACCTGGTCTTTGAAAAGAAGTTTCTTGATGTAAACCTTTACCACTTGAAAGTTCACCATTTTTCTACCCTTCAACAATCTTACTAAATTGCTTCTCACGAAGAAGATCTTTTCTTTTACAAGAACCTCCAACTATATTTGATAAGCTTGAGACTGTGTTAAACAACAAAGCAACATGTACATGATTCTTGGCCACCGCTACAAGTGCTAATTGCAATTGGTGAGAGAAACAATGAACATAGTGAGCTGAATTATTTTCTTTTAAAATCAAAGTCTTCAAACCATTAATTGCTCCTTGCATATTGCTAGCTCCATCATAGCCTTGTCCACGTAAAGATGATATACTCAATCCATGCTTTGAAAACAATTCATCTGTTGCAAACTTTAGTGATAAAGAGGTGGTATCACTAACATGAATCATCCCAATAAATCTCTCAAACACACATCCTTTTGCATTCACATAACGTAAAACAATAGCCAATTGTTCTTTGATTGAGATATCACGAAACTCATCAATAAGGATAAAAAATAACCCACCTTGAAGATCATTAATAATGGCATTGGAGGTTTCAATTGTAGCGACTTTGACAATATCCTTTTGTATGTCAGGAGCAATGACTTTGAGATTTCCGCGGGCATTATTTAAAACAACATTGTTGATAGCTTCATTATGGTCAGCCAAGAATTGTAAAATTTGAAGAAAATTACCATTATTACTAGAAGTCTCTAATTCATCACAACCACGAAAAACCAATCCTTGACGTACAAGGAATCGAACACAATCCACTGATGCAGTGAGTTGGGTACGATAGTCCTCATTGAGCATGGTTGGATTGATTAGCATAAGCAACTTGAATATGTAGCTTCTAATTCATCAAATCTTGACATTTCTTCCAAGCTATATAGTGAGAGCTATTAGGACCTCCTACATGAATATGAAATCTGTCTTTTTTCTTCCAATTATTAAATCCATCAATAACAAAAGTATCACCACTTGCTTGACTTCCAATATCTGGCCTAAAAAGATAGCAACATAAGCAAAAAGTTGCATCTTTTGTAACAATATACTCCAACCAATTGCGTATTCTTTAAACCAAGATGGAACAAATTTACGATAAATATTTTCAAGTTTTCTTTGTGGAAAATCATGCTCAAAAGGTTGATATGGACTTTTTTGCAAATAAGCTCTTCGTATTCTATCACAGTCATTAAGATGATAATCTGAAAAAAAAGGTTCCGCAATCCTGGATCAGACTGAAGATCATCTAAATTGACTTCTAAATGAGGATGCTTTAAAGGGTTAGGGCTAAAATCCTTATTTGTAAGAGGCCTTTTGAGAAATTTGTCCATAACTGAAACCAAAGTTAAATAATTACGGACAAATTGAATACAAAATAAATAAAAAATTATCTATTCACAAAAAAATTAACTAATTAAAACTATTTGAAAAACATTTTACACATATGCAAATTTATGAAATATACAAACAAGAAGTAAAATTTTCATATATACTACTATTGGAGTTGATAGGGAAAACAGGAAAAGGATGTACTATACTACTTGAAAACTTTAAACCAATCATCTATTAGCAATAATAATCTATCTTTGTAAATTTTTAATTAAATTATAAATTTTCACTATATGAACCGTCTTTCTTTTAAAATATAAATTTATAAAAATGAACAAGCAATTTATCATGTTACATAAACATACCCATTACAGTCATGTGAATAAGCAAATCATTTTTTATAAATTTATATTTTAAATTTATAAACATTTGTACATTTTTTCTTCATTTTCTATTTCTACGTTTTTCATTATTGTTTATTTAATATAAAAATGATTCATATCTAACTCAAAATTTTAATATATAAATATTTTTTTATAGAAATACTCGCTTTATTTTGTGCTTGCTTCTCACAACTAAAAATAAGTATAATGCATTATTCCATAGAAGAATGAACGGCACCTATTCGCTTCCCACTAGGTTTCATTTGGCAGATGTCATTTCACTATTTTTGCTGATGTTTAGCAGCAAACAATAATAACGTTAAAGTGTTTTGAAAGGCGTGTAACAAGATAGAACTTACCTTCCAGCAGTATAAGTCAATTGATCACGGCTTAGACCCATCTCTAAATTATATGCACTACACATTCTTCCAAAGAAAAGAAGTGAGAATTTACCTATCAGCGGTAGAACGGGATGGGGCCTGTGGGGGAATCCTTTCCACAATTGCGTTCAATGTAGATTATTGTTTTTCGCTTTGGATGTGGTAGTTTTTGTGGAGTTAGGGGAAGAAGAAGCCAAAAAGACGAAAAGTAGTGTGATGAAGAAGCCACAAGGGTAGAAAATCTTAATAAAAAAAGTCAAGCATGTAGTTTTTATCTTTTTATTTGTAGGCTTTTATTTAAAAAAGTAATAGGCCCAAATAATAGTAATCTTAATAAAAATAGATGGACTCAGATTTTATTTTTTATTTGATATCTTAATATATCTATATTTTTTGTCACCAATTAAATTAATAGGGGCAAAATTTTAATTTTTAATGAAATTTTAATTTAAATTAAAAATTAAAGATTAAAATTTTTTAAATGCAGTGGAGGTAAGTGGGCTTGCATGCCTTACATACAATTCTATCTTGTATTATAGTTATTACAAACCATTTATACAAAATATAATATGTTTTAATATATTGAAATACAACTTAAAACTTAAGCATAACATTTTTCAAAATCATATCAAGTCCTTCATTAGCCACTGTGATTGTCCCAACCTTAAATCTTCTTATCAGAACCTACACGGAAGCAAAACCACCATGTTAAGCATATAGCTTAGTGCGGAATAACTAAATATGATACATAATGGTGATTATTTTTAATAGTCGTCTAACATTCATATGTACTGAATCATGTCATATCATAAGAAATCTTTAATTGTTCATATTAAAGAGTAATCCAAACATTATTTGTCTCAGAACAGAATATAATTCATTAGTACAAAACATTCTTGCATCAGAACAAAACATATAAGTATCATAACATAACATCATTACTTCAGAACAAAATGTACAAGTCTTAGAACAGAATATAATTGTGTCAGAACAAAACTTGTATCAAACCAATATATATCTTGTATCAAATCAAACTTATCTTGTATCAGATCAGAACTTATATCAAAACTCAAAATAGATTAGCTTGCTAGTCCTTTTTACAGAAATAGGTACCGAGACCAGAACAGAAGATACCTATGATTGGTATCTCAGAAACAGAAAAGACTTAAGTCTCTGAAACAAAAGACATTGAAGTGTCTAAAATCAAAAGATACCGGAGTGTCAAGTATAGAAGACACCGGAGTGTCTAGATACAGAAGACACCTTAGTGTCTAATTATAGAAGCAGTTGTAGACTCTTCTAAACCTGCCTATTTACCCACGACTAGGACTTGACAGTTTTAAAAATAAAACATTTCGGATTTTAGAATCATATGTATGTGATGTAGTGTATAACATATGACTTTATTCTATTTTGCTCAAATTTAACATATTCATTCACATTTGATCAAAATTAACGTGCCTTATAAACATAAACATTTGCAATAATGCACCAATGAATACATTAAGTAATTACACATTACATGTATTCATATAAGTTCCCAATTCATAAACATTCACAACTAACACATTACTCTTGTTCTTTAAATCACATTAGCATTCATAAGTAA